>CM053585.1:315957153-316041424 GCA_028646515.1 Pseudochirops corinnae | reverse complement strand
CCATTCCACTCAGGTCCAGCTCTAATTGTAAGGCAATGTTTTTTTTTTCTTTTGGAGGGGGGAGGGCAGGGCAATTGGGGTTAAGTGACTTGCCCAAGGTGACACAGCTAGTAAGTGTTAAGTGTCTGAGGTCATATTTGAACTCAGATCTTCCTGACTCCAGACCCAGTGCTCTATCCAGTGAGCCTCCAGTTGGCCTCTTCAGATACTTGGCGGTCACTGAAATCTTTAGATCTTTCTCACACCAACTGCTGTCTAGCCCAGTCTTCTCCCTCTTATACTTGTATAATTGTTGTTTTTAATTTAAATGTAGCACTTGACATTTTCCTCTATTTAATTTCATTAGATTCTAGCCACCAAGATCCTTTTGAATCCTAACATTGTCAATGAACAAGCTATCTATGCCTCCCTGCTTTGCCTTCCATGCAAATTTGAGAATTATGCCATTTAAAAAAAAAAAACAACCAAACCATTTTAAACGGCCCAAAGCAAAAGGGCCCTCCCTGTACTAGAAGCCTTCCTCTAGGTTGGTATTAACCCACTAATTGAGAAAGTTGTGGATGGATCACCCACCTCTGGTATTATTTTGCTCATATTTCTGTCTGGTTTCCAAGGGTAGTGTACCAAATTATCGAATGCTTTGCTGAAATCTAACTAGATGTTCTCTCTTTGCAGTGGTATCCAATTCAAATAGGAATGGAGCCACTACTAGACCACACCCAAAGATCTTTGTGGAGGTGCCCTGACTCAGAAAACCACAAGTCAACATTATCTAAATTTTGTTACATTTTATTTGCTTTGTTAAATATTTCCCAATTACATTTTAATCTGGTTGGGGGGGAATGTTGTGGAGTGAATGTTGGACACTTGTGTCTATAGCATTTCCCCAATTCTATATCTCTAGGTGTTAGAATGAATAGGGAGTAAGACCTGAATTCAAATCCTGCCTCAGATATTTATTAGTTGTGTGACCCTGGACGAGTCACTTAATCTCTATGTGTCTTATTTTTCTCATCTCTAAAATGAGTCTAATGATAGTATCTATCTCAGGGTTAGATCAAATAAGTGAATATGTGTAAAGTATTTTGTAAACCTTAAAACAGGAGGAAAAGGAAGAGGAGGGAGAGCAATCTTATTTTTAAAAATGGAAAATGAAATTAGTCTGGCTTGATCTGTTCTTTATGAAGCCACATTGGCTCTTATTGACTGCCACATTTTTTCTGTGTTCAGAGTAGTAGATAGAGTGCTAGGTCTGGAGTCAGGAGGTCCTGAGTACAAATTCAGCCTGAGACACTGGCTGTGTGACCTGAGTAAGTCACTTAACCTTTTTTTTTGCCTCAGTTTCTTCAATTGTGAAACAGGGATGATAATAGTATCTATATCCAAGAGTGATTTGTAAGGATTAAATGAAATAATTTTTGTAAAAAGTACCTAGCACAGTGCCTGGCAGATAATAGGGATGATGTAAATGCTTGTTCCATTCCTCTTCCCTTCCCCTTCACGAATCATCTCTTCAATAATTTATTGTAGAATTTCGCAAGAAATCAAAGGCAAAGTCTCCAAGCAATAATTTGAAGAATTTATCTTCTTCCCTTTTTCGGAATATTGGAAAATTCCTCTGTCTGTAGGCCTTTTCTCCATGATTTTTTCAAAGATGGGTGACATCAGCCCAGCAGTCACAGCCACCCTTTCCTTCGGCATTCTAGAATGTGGCTCATGGAGGATCGCTGACTTGGACTGATTGAGCAACAGCTGGGGCCTCTCTGCCATCTCTTCATTATCTGGGCCTTCAGTTTCCTGTTATCTGCTTTTGTTCCGTCCTTCCTTATCCAAAGATAATACTCTTTGTCAGAGAAAACAGATGTGGAATGAGAGTTTGTAGCTTTGCCATACATGTTCCTGCTCCTATTCCTCGTAGAGGATCAAGGTTTAAGATATTTACTGTTGATCACTCTATCATTTTCATTCACCTATCCATCCACCCACCCCCCCACCCATCCATCCATCCACCCACCCCCCCACCCATCCATCCATCCATCCATCCACCCATTCATCTTTTAAATCCAAGGAACTAGAAGAAAAATGCCATTTATGTAAATAGAGACAAAGAACTACTTTAGAGAATTTAGATCCTGTCTAAGACAAAAGTTGCACTTGCTGGTGCTAAAAGACTTACAGAAGTTTTGTGTGTGTGTGTGTGTGTGTGTGTGTGTGTGTGTGTGAGAGAGAGAGAGAGAGAGAGACAGAGAGAGAGAGAGAGAAAGAGAGACAGAGATGGGGGGGGAGGGAGAGAGAGAGAGAAGAGAGACTGACCCTTTTGGTGTTCCGGTGATATATATGGACCCCTTCTCGGAATAATTTTTGTTTTAAAATTCATAATTTAAGGAAATGCTAAATTTCCATTGGAGGTTACTAAAAATAAAGACGTAACATATTTTTTTCCCCATCCAAGTATAGGCCTCCTGAGACTTATCCATGGGCCCTTTTTTGGGTGGGGCACTGCTGTGGATGGTTCAGTTAAGAATCCCTGCTTTAGAAGTTCAGAGCAGTTAGGTGGTGCAATGGATAGAGTGTTAGCTCTGGAGTCAGGAGGACCGATTTCAAATCAGACCTCAGACAATTACTGGCTGTGTGACCCTGGACAAGTCATTTAACAGTTTGCCTAGTTTCAGCAAATGTAAAATTAGCTGTAGAAGGAAATGACAAACCACTTTAGTATATTTGTCAAGGAAACCCCACATGGGGTCACAGAGAGTCCGACATGACAGAAACGTCTCAACAAAAATTCCTGAGCAGCTCCCTGAGAAGCTACATCTCTTTAGCAAAGGCAAACTCTGAAGTAATTAACTGGATCCTTGTAGCCAAGATTTGGGGCTTTACACTTGACTTGGGGTTGAGAGGAGTGGTTACACAGTCTTGGAAGGCTGCAGGATAATCGAAAGTGGCCTAGGAACACAGAAAACTCACCGGGAAGCAAGATTTCTTCCCTCTTCTACCCCTGGGGTTGAATACCTGGAACGCTGAACACTTATTAATACTTAATAAAATCCTTATTGGGTTGTACTGAACTGGCATCTCTGTCAGAACACCCTATGATCGCTCTTTTCTGAGAACAAGGATAGAAATCAAAGCTGGGATTGGATCCAGGGGTCGATGGAGAGGAAAGAGGGAAGGAAAGGGGGGGACCATGGACAGACACAGGGATGAAAAATACCTGAGAGAGACTAGAAAGGGAGGCTGAGTGTGGGAAGCCCTTTTCCTGCTAGAAACCATCTGTTTTCACTGGAGAAGCCCCAAGGTACCAAATCTCCTGCCAGAGAGAGATTCCCCCAGCCCAGATATGAATTAATTTCTGCTGGCAAGACAGTTGGGTTCAGCCTGGGCGTCTGTTCAAAGCAAGCTGACTTTTTGACTGAATAGGTCAGGCAGATTGGGAGCCATGCTGTGGCTGGCCGTGGTCACCTTAGCAGCAGCCTGGACATTCAAGAACTGGCAGTTCCCACTCAAGGAAGACCAGTGGCTTTGAAGAGCCATCACTGAACAAGTCTTGAGCACATTTCCTGTGGGCTACAAGGATAAACACGATTCCTATTTCTAGCTAGGTGGCTTATTACTTAGAGTACAGGAACTCCTGAGTTCAAATCCAGCCTCAAGTCCTAACTAGCTGTGCAACCCTGGGCAAGTCACTTCATCTGTCTGCCTCAGTCTCCTCAACTGTAAAATGGGATAATAATAGCAACCACCTCCTAGAGCAGTTTTGAGGATGAAATGAGATAATATTTGTAAAGTACTTAGGACAGTATTTGGCTGAGAGTAGGTGCTTCTCCCCCCCCCCCCATTCCTTGCCCTGCCCTCAGGAAGCACAGAGGCTAATTAATGAGCCCAGCCAGGGGCACAAAGGGTAATGAATATTTCTAAAGTACTTTATAATTTAAGGTGCCTTCCCAGCATCCCAAAGCAGTCATTTTCTTTCCTATAGATGAGCAAATTCAGATGTAGAGAGCGCAGCTTGAGCTGTGGGTGCACAGCTAGGATGCGACAGGTCTGGTACTTGCACCCAGGCCCTCTCAGCCCTAGGTCCATTCTCTTTTCTGGAGCACACTTCAAGTCTTTCCTCCATCTGCTGGAATTTCTCTCTTCCAGATAACCAAGATTTCAGGGAACCAGTGAACCTTCTGACAGAGGGGATGACTCAAGGGACAGAACGAAACATATGTTTTTCAGCCACAACCAACTAGGGGATTTGTTTTGTTTAACTATGCATATGGTTACCAGGGTCCATCCGTCCGTCCCTTCCTTCCTTCCTTCCTTTCTCTTCCTTTCTTCCTTTCTCTTCCTTCCTTCCTTTCTCTTCCTTCCTTGCTTCCTTGTTTCCTTCCTTCCTTTCTTCCTTCCTTCCTTTCTTTTCCTTCCTTCCTTCCTTCCTTCCTTCCTTCCTTCCTTCCTTCCTTCCTTCCTTTCCTTCCTTCCTTTCCTTCCTTCTTTCCTTCTCCCTCAAGGTTCTGTGTGTGTGTGTGTGTGTGTGTGTGTATAGTGATTCATTTACAAAAAAAAATGAAGAGAGATTCATGTAAGTATCCCTTTTAATGCACAAGAGAACAAAGGCCAGAAGGAAAACCAGACCAACACAACAGCCTTCAGAGCCACATGTTGGATTCATTTTAAACTTAAAAGGAAAAGCAGGCAGTGTGTAATGGAGATTCACAGCTCCATGGGCAATCTTTACTTTGCATATGGAAATGCTCATTTTGTCTGGTTTTTGTTAAGTTTGGAAGTTTTTTTAATTGAAAATTTTTTTTAAAGGGGAGAAAAAAGGATTTTCCTCTCCTTCAAAGTTCAATTTAGGTGTCCTGTCCTCCGTGAACTCCTTAGGTGATAAACTTGTCCTCTTAGTTTCTTCTGGCAGCTTCCCCCTCTTCTTCCCCTTCTTGTATCATAGCTTCTCATGCATATATTTCCCTCTTATTAGATTGCAAACTCCTTCAAGTCAGGGTTTGGATAATAGCACCAGGAGCTTCTTATTCTCAGGACCAAGCTTAGCGTCTGGCCCAGAGAAGATGCTTGATACATCAAGGGTTCTTTACCTTTGTTTTTTGAGTTATGAATCCCTTTGATCCTACCCTTGCCCTACTCCCATCGCTGGAAAAAGCCTATGAACCTCTTCTCAGAATCGTGTTTTTAAATTCTTAGGATCACAGGAGAAACTGAAATACAGTTATCATTTTTTTTTTTTTGCTTTTTTGGAAGGGGGAAGGCAGGGCAGTTAGGGTTAAGTGACTTACCCAAGGTCACATGGCTATTACTTGTTCGTGTTTGAGGCCGAATTTGAACTCAGGTCTTCCTGACTCCGGGGCTGGTGCTCTATTTACTGCACCACCTAGCTGACCCTATCAAAATATTTTTTAAAAGCAAGTTTATAGATCCCAAATTAGAGAACCCTTATGCTATATCATGGGCAGTTAGATGGTACAGTAGAGTGCCAGGCCTGGAATCAGAAAGACTCAACTTCAACAAACAACAGTGTTATACCATACGAGATCCTGTGTTATATGGACCATAAAAATCAAACAATGAAAGTACTATATAGGACTTTCATTCAAGAGAAAGAGAAATCATTTTTGACTAGAGTTATCAGGAAAGATTTACTGGGGGCAGTGATATCTCAGCTGGGTCTTGGAAGATGAGTAGGATTTCAATATGACATACACATGTGAATATCTAATAGCTGTTCAGTCATGCCTGACTCTCCATGACCCCGTTTGGGGTTTTCTTGGTAAAGAAACTAGAGCGGTTTGCCCTTTCCTTCTCCAGCTCATTTTACAGATGAGGAAACTGAGACAAACAGGATGAACTTGATGAAGTACAAGGTCACCAAACTGCTCAGGTACAAGATGTGTGTGTGTGTGTGTGTGTGTGTGTGTGTGTGTTGTGATGGTGTTGTCTAGTTTTGTTATTTCATTGATAAATATATAAATATATTTGGATCTCATCATCTCCAGAAAGTGTCCAGTTAGTCTTATCAAAGTGACTTGCCCGGGGCGGCTAGGTGGTGCAGTGAACAGAGCATTGGCCCTGGAGTCAGGAGGACCTGAGTTCAAATCCAGCCTCAGACATTTAACATAAAACTAGCTGTGTGACCTTGGACAAGTCACTTAACCCCAGTTGCCCTACCTTCCCCCCACCAAAAAGCAAAAAGAAAAAAAATTAATCAAAGTGACTTGCCCAAGGTCACACTGCTAGTAAGTGTCTAAGGCCAGATTTGAGACCACAAAGAGGGTCTTCTTGACTCCAATTTTAGTGCTCTATCTCCCATGCCATCTAGGAGGCCCTATAACTAAGAGCACAAAATAGTAAATAAGGGTCGATTAGGATCACATGGCAACTACACGGTACAGTGGATAAAGTACTGGACTAGTAGTGAGCAAGGCCTGAGTCCACATCCTGTCTCAGACACTTAACCATATGACCCCGGGCAAGTCACTGAACATCTCTCAGCATCAGTTCCCTCCTCTGTAAAATGGAGATGATAATAGCACTTCCCTCATAGAGTTGTTATGGGGATCAATAAGTAAATATACTGTTTCAGAGGCAATAGCATGGCCCTGACACTCCTCAGCCCTTCTGGGACTCAGTGGCTTCACCTGGATGGTGGACTTTTAAGCTGCCTTCCAATTCTAGGGTGCAGAGTGCACAGAGCATAAGTAGGAGAATGATTTATAGACAAACAATAGCATGCTAAAACAAATGACTTGGGAAGATTTAAGAACTTGGATCAATGCAAGGACCGAGCATGATTTATTTTGTTGTTGTTGTTGCTTCTTTTTTTTTTAGAGGGCAATTGGGGTTAAGTGACTTGCCCAAGGTCACACAGCTAGTTTTTTGTGTTAAGTGTCTGAGACCGGATTTGAACTCAGGTCCTCCTAACTCCAGGGCCGGTGCTCTATTCACCGAGCCACCTAGCTGCCCCCAAGTGTAATCTCAAATGACTGAGGATGAAGAATGTTACCTGCCTCCTGAGAGAGACAATGGATTCAAGATGCAAAATGAAACATACAGTTTTGGACATAGTCAATGCTTGACTCTGTACAATTGTTACAAGGATTTTGTTTTCTTTTTTCCAGTGTGTGTGTGTGTGTATGTGTGTGTGTGTGTGTGTGTGTGTAAGGAGGGGGTGTGGGAAGGAGAGAAAATAAGTGCTTGCTAATGGGAAAACACAAGTAAAATAATTTCTTTTCCATTTTAACATCCTATGATCCTGTTACTTTTTCTCAACAGAGCATTGTCCTTCTCCAGCCCTGTGCTGGCATTGATCACCCGCATTCTCTGCATCATCCATCTCAAGAGTTTGAAGTAACGGTACATTTGAGTATGTGCTTTCAAACACTAGCGACCTCGCACATTTAAATGTTGGTTTAACAGAGAGTTGAGGGCAAGGCACCAATCCCTATCTAAGGTCCAGTCAAAATGAGTTCTGAGGAGGAAGGTTGACTCTCTAGTAACCAAAATGCTTTGCTCATAGACAAGTTGGGACCCACTAGGGTTACCTGATTCCCTAGTAACCCAAGCTACACATTGTTACACTAGAAACCTTAAAGGACCACATAGAACTCTGTGGGGATGGGACTAGGGAGGTGGAGGAGAGTTTCTTGATTGGCCATGGACTCAGGTATGAATTCTCTTTGTATTTTAATTGTGTAAATAAAATCTTTTCTACATGCAGAATGCTTTCTCTTGTGCAGAGATATGCCTGCTTTATACTACAAGAAAAGGCATGTAGGTGAAGAACAGGCTAACACATGCATCTTCTCATGGGTAGGGCTGGAATTCAGGGTATAATCTACACACCATCCTCCAGGTGGCACTCTAAACCCCAAGCTGCCCTTTGGGATGCCTTTCAGTAGATGTTCCAAATGGGACTTTTTTTTAAAATGTCTCAGTCTGGGTTTCCACTCTAAGTTATAATAATATCTAATAATAATAATAATTCTTAAATGATCAAAATGGCTCACATACACCCCCATCCTGTCAGGATTCTAATGTGCTTACCAATATTTTATTGTAGTGGAAAGGGTGAAAGTGATCTCTAGTACAAATGGAAAAAAGTACCTGACAGAAAAAAGTGTGACAAAGAGACTGGGTCTTTCTCCAGAGAGCATACCATCCCTAGAAGGAAATTTTATAGAATTGAATCAATCCTCTCTACTTAGATGGTACAAGGACCATGGGGGCAAGCCCAGCTAGGATGAGGGTTTATGGCAATAATACTGGTCGAGGGAAAGGGCTGTGACCCTTGGAGAAATCAGACTAAGCTCCACTGAACCCACACAATCAGGCAGGGATGGCAGAAATTGGAGTTCTTCTAACGGGCAGTCAGTCAGACCATAACCGACCATATATGAGTTATGAGAAGGTAAATCAGTGTTTTCTGAAACCTACTGATCCGTGGCCATAAGAGATCCAATTAAATCCAAAAAACAATTATTAGGGGAAGAGGGATGTGTATACTGGTAAATGTTTAACAAGTAGCTCTCAAAAAAAAATGTACACAGGATATGCTTTTTAAAGTCTAGAGTCTAGACCAATGGTTCTCAACCTGTGGGTCGCGACCCCTTTGGGGTCCAAAGACCCTTTCACAGGGGTCACAGGGTCGCCTAAGACCATCGGAAAACACATATTTCTGATGGTCTTAGGCACCTCCTCTATGTGTCTCCAGGCGGGTCTTCCCACATGCAGACACTCTCACATACGTCTATCAAAGGGTTGTGGCATTAGGAAGGTTGAGAACCACTGGTCTAGGCGATCAATAAAAAATAAACCAAGCCCTGATTTATAGCAGTTGCTGATTTCTAAGGTATAAATGCTTACCCTGAAATAATAACAATCTAGGGAGCCAGGTTTGAATTAGCCCCAGCATATTTTTGATCATTCCTTACCTACTATGTGCTATGGTCCTGGGGAGTCAGAGACAAAACCAAAGAAGTCTCCAGCCTCAAAGAGCTTGCATCATATCGAGGGGATGCAACACGTATGTGAGCCAGGAAACACAAAGTGATACAAAGGAGTTTCAAGAGAAGACTGTTAATAACCAAGGAGATCAATAAGGTTCTCATATAAGAGATGTCAGTTATGAGTCAACAAGCATTTACAAAATGCCTAATATGTGTCAGTCACTTTTTGAGGTCGTGAGGATACAAAGAACAGCAAAAGACAGGCCTTGCCCTCAAGGAGCTCACAGTCTAATGGGGGGGGGGGGAGAGGAAACAGAATGAAAACAATCACGTACAAACAAGTGACATGCAGGATAAGTGGGAAAAGATCAGCAGAGGTAAGACACTAAAAGTGGGCTTATAGTCGAAGGTGGGATTTTAGCTGGGACTTGAAGAAAGGCAGGAAGGCTGAGAGGCAGAGATGAGGAGGGAGAGAAGATGCCCAGAGCTGAGAGATGAAGTGCCTTATTCACAGAACAGCAAGGAAGTTACTGTCGCTGGACTGAAGAGTATGTGTGTGGGAGGGATACAAGGTATAAAGAGACCAGAAAGGTGTGTGGAGGGGAGGGCTTGGAACATAAAACAGAGGATTTTTTTGGAGAGGAGGGAAGCAATCAGGGTTAAGTGACTTGCCCAGGGTCACCCAGCTAAGTGTCTGAGGCCAAATTTGAACTCATGTCCTTCTGACTCCAGGATCAGTGTTCTACCCACTGTACCACCTAGCTGCCCCTTAACAGAGGAGTTTATATTTATCAGGAGCTTATTGAGTAGGGAGGTGTCATGATCAGACTTATACTTTAGGGAAATCACTTCGGGGGCTGAATGGAGTATAGACTGGAGTAGAGAAAGAGTTGCAGCAGACCAACCAACCAGCTATTGCAGTTGTCCAGGTGTGATATGATGAAGGCCTGCACCAAGATGGCGGAAGCCTCAGAGGAGAGAAGGGGACATAGAGATTGCTAGGGTAAAATCAACACGCTTTGGCAACAGATTGGATACGGGGGCAAGAGTGAGAGATAGTGAGAAGTCAAGGATGCTACCGGGGTTGAAAGCCTGGGGGCTGGGGGCTGGTGGTGCTCTCCATAGTAACAGGGAAGTTTGAAAGGGGGTGGTTCTGGAGGAAAGATAAATTCAGTTTTGAACACATGGAGTTTGAAATGTCAGCTGGACATTGAGCCTGAGATGTCTAAAAGGCAGATGGAGACACAAGACTGGAGGTCAGCAGAGACTTAGGGCTAGATTTGAGAATCATCAGCAGGGAGATTAAACTGAATTAAATTAAAAAATTAAACCCGTGGGAGCCGATGAGATCACCAAGTGAAGTGACATAGAGGGAAAAGAGAAGAAGGCCCAAGACAGAGGCTTATGGGACACACGGTTAGTGGACCTGAGCTAGATGAGGATCCAGCAAAGGAGACAGAGAACCAGGAGTGGTGTCCTGAAAATCTAGAGAGAAGGGAGTATCAAGGAGAAGAGGGTGATCAGTAGTGTCAAAGACTGCAGAGAGGTAAAAAATAAAGAGGTTTGGGGCAGCTAGGTAGCAAAGTGAATAGAGTACCAGCCCTGGAGTCAGGAGGACCTGAGTTCAAATGCAGCCTCAGACACTTAACACTTAGTAGCCATGTGACCTTGGGCAAGTTGCTTAACCCCAATTGCCCTGCTTTCCCCTCTCTAAAAAGACAAAAAAAAGAGGTTTGAGAAAAGGTCATTGAATTTGACAATTAGCAGACTGTTGGTAACTGGAGCGAGCCATTTCAGTGGCATGATGAGGTCACAAGTGAAAATGTTAAGAAGATGGCAAGAGGAGAGAAAGTGGAGACACTGGTTGTGGATGGTCATATAAAGGACTTTAGCCACAAAAGGCAGAAGATCCTAGTAGGATGCTAGTAAGCAGGGGTGGAAGAAGTGAATGAGGGGTCTTTTTTGGGGGTAGGGAAGACATGGGTATGTTTATAGGCAATAGAGAGTGAGCCAGTAGGCCAGGAGAGATTGAAGATAAGAGAATAGCCATGACAGAGGAGTCAGGATGGAATGGGAGTGCTTGAACAAGTAGAGAGGTTGGTCTTGGAAAGGAGTAAGGCCACCTCTTCATGGTTGGAGGAATTAGGCAGAAGACATCTAAATGATATAAATGAGGAAGAGGAAAGAACAGGAACTTTTCAGGAAATGACTTCACTTTTTTCTGTACAAGATGAGACAAGGTTCTCAGTTGAGAGAATCAGGGGTATGTTTGGTGAAGGATGCAAAGAACCACTGCAGGGAATGGGACAGTGAATTGATAAGGGAGGTGTACAAGGATTGCCCAGTGGGGCCCAATTGAGGTTGGGTAACATAAATTTATAGTGGGCTCAGTTAGAATGCAATGGTTTTCTCCAGCTTTGTTCAGCAGCACACATGTAAACTAAGGGCTGTGGATGGTGGGAGTCATACAAGGCTGAGGGTTGGTAGGCCACAATTGGTCGTATGATAAGGGGGCCTTCTCAACTTAGGAGAAGGCACTTTAGGATTGAACTGGTTGACCAAGAGTCAAGGCAGAGAAAAGAAGAGAGTGGCTACTGTAGGGGTGAAGGCCTTGGAAAGAACTGAGGGGTTGAGGTATGGACAAAGAGTAGGGTTTGGTATGGGAATGCGAAGAGAGAAGTAGAAAGCCAATAGATGATGATCAGATAAAGGGATTTTGGATTTCTTGAACATAGAAGTGATGCATTTGTGGGTCAGGCTAGGTGAAGGATAAGGTGATCAGAAGTGAGTAGGTTGAGGAACTGAGGGACTAGGGTGTTTGAAGGTGTATCAATATGTATATTGAAGTCTCCTAGTACAAGGGCAGGAGTTTGGGAGGAGAGAAAAATTGTGAACCAAGTATGGAACTCATTGAGGAAGGAGGAGGGGTGATCTCGAGCTCTGTAGATGATAGCTACCATGTTTTTCATTAGGTAGAAGATTTGGATTGATGGATCTCAAAGGAGAAGAGATTATTGAGTGGTAGGGGCAGAGGGAAAACTTGGATGTGGTAAAGGGGAACAAGGAACGTTCCAACTCCTCTGCCTGGACCGCTGAGCCAAGGGGAAATGAGTGAAAGAGCAGCCAGTATGGAAAGGATGACCAAGGAGGTTGTATCATCATGAGAGAGCGAGATCTTGCTGATCTCCAGAGAATGGAAGGAGAAGGAGGAAATGATTTAAGATCAAGTCCAGTTTTTTGCCTATGGAGCAGGCATTCCAGAGGGTATAATGGAAAGGGTGAGTAGTATTTGGTTGGTACTTTGGAGTGGGAGGGTTGAGAGAGATGGGAATAAAGAATAGGGAGGTGAAGGGTGGGGCTGAATTTGGATAATAACGTACAGTGGTTCAGAATCACTGGAATGTATGTTTAGGTGAACTTTGTGTGAACTTAAGGATGTTATGAGCCAGAAATGATTCTTATTTCCTCTACTCATGGTGGACCACTTGTGCAAAGGCACAGCAGTGGGAGATAAGGCTTTATTTGGGGTGTCTAGTAAGCTAGTGCTTAGCATAATGCCTGGCACATAGTGTAGGTGCTTAAAGCTTGTTGACTGATGGGCCAATTCAATTGGAACAGAGAGAGTGTGAAGACAAATAATATGAAACAAAACAGGAAAGGTAAGTGGGAATCATCTTGTGGAGGAGAGTAAATGCCAGATTTAAGAGTTTGTACTTGGGTCTAGAGGCAATAGGGAGCCTCTGAGGATTTTTGAGGAGAGAATTGATATGGTCAGAGCTGAATTTTAGGAACATCACTTTGAGAACTGTGTGGAGGATGAGTCTGAGACAGGAGAGATGAGACAGGAAGACCATTAGGAGTTTGACATAGTTCAGGTGAGGAATAATGAGGGCTTGGATTAGGGTAGGGTTTGGTATGGGAAGGCAAAGAGAGAGGTGGGTAGCCGATGGATTATGGTCAGATAAAGAGATTGTGGATTTCTTGAAAATGGAAACGATGCATTTGCGGGTGAGGTTAGGTGGAGGATTAGGTGATCAGAAGTGGAGAGGTTGAGGAACTGAGGGATTAGGGTGTTTGAAGGTGTGTCAATATGGATACATGAGGAGATGGAAGAGGATGGATGTGAAAGATGTGGAAGCAGAAATGATAAAATATGGCAACTGAATGGATAAATGGGGCGAGGGTGATTTAAGAGCTAGAGGACTGAGGTGAAGAACCAGAGGGCCTGGAAAAACTGTGGTGTGCTTGACAGAAATGAGGACGTTCAGAAAAAGGTGGGATTGGAAGAATGGTTAAGTACCTTTTCCAACATGTCTAGTCTGAGATGCTCAGAGGGCATCCAGATGGAGAAGTCCAGAAGGCAGTTGACATATGAGACTGGAGCTCAGGACAGAGATGAATGCTGGGTATATAGATTTGGGAATCATTTGAATTGAGATGGTGACTGAACCCTTGGGAAATGATGAGACTACCAAGGGAATATGTGAAACAGGTTATATTATAAAACCCTAGAGCAATTATTATCATTTGTGTCCCAGTCTTGTTTCACTAATTAGACTCTGAGCTTTCTGAGGGCAGGAACAGGGAGGGGACAAGCATTTATTTATTTATTGGCTTTTTTTTGGAGGGGGAAGGCAGGGCAATTGGGTTAAGTGACTTGCCCAAGGTCACACGCCTAGTTTTGTGTTAAGTGTCGGAGGCTGGATTTAAACTCAGGTCGTCCTGACTCCAGAGCAGGTGCTCTATTCACTGCAGTGCCACCTAGTTGCCCTGGAACTAGCATTTACTAAGCACCTACTATGAGCTGACACTGTACACACATTTTTCACATGGGGGGGGGGGTGGAGGCTGAAGATCAGAATAAATTTCCTGTAGGATGTGGCATGAGAACTGGAGCTTAGGAAAACAGGAATTCTATGAGGCAGAAGTGAGGAGAAAGCATATTCTAGGCACAGGAGATCATTTAGAGCTTCAGAGCTTATCTAGCTCAACTTCTTCATTTTACAGATATGGAAACCTGGACAGGTAATGTGACTTGCCCTAGGTCACACAGGTAGTAAGTGGCAGACCCAGGTCTTGATTCCACGGCCAGTCCCTCTTTCCACTTTAGAAATCATTCACAGGCAGGGAAAATTGGGGATCTGAGAGGTTAAGTGAGTTGGCCAAGGTCCCAGAGTGAAAGAGATGAGTCACAGGACTCTAGTGAACTGTCTTTGCTCAGAGGCACTTCTTTCTGTCCCAGCGACAAAGAGGTAAAGAGTCCATTAGTTTGCTTGTCCAAGGCAGGCTGAAAAGACTAGAGACTGAAATGCTATTAAATGTGTTGAATCATAACCACCGCAGCATCAAAAGGAGGGAGGACACACTTTCAAAGGACCCTAAATGAGAGACAGAGATATTTTAGAAGCTGCAACTCTCCTCATTCAGCCTGTGTCCTGTGGCGATGCAGTCACCCTTCTAAACAGAAGATGGGGACGGGATGCTGCGATGAGCTCAGGACCAGTGGGAGCAATCTGCATCATTGCAGCCTGGCCTGTGGCGAGAACAAGCTCTAGGTTCTGAACAAGCCACTTTGGAGGGACCAGAGAAGGCAAGTGCAGGTGGCCCTTTGAAAACCTGTTCTCTGTGTGCTCCTGATAGTATTTCTTGACTATGCTCTCGAACAAGTTGGGAAAGTGCCTTTAATTGGCAGGACTTCTGATTCAAAGCTGAACAGTGGAAACCTGCCTTAGGGATCCTCTCTCCTATTTGTACTTAACAATATGGGGGACAGAGTCTCAGATCTCCACTCAGAACAGCTGCAATGCTCTTGAGTCACACGGGGAGTAAAGAATTGCTGGTTTCCTGCTCCAAAATATATGGGCTTTTTTCTCCCCCTCAAGTCACTGAATTATAATATATTATAATTATATATAATACATTATAATTATAATACATTCTATTATATTATCATTATAATAGACATTTATGTAGTGCTTTGGAGAGATTGCTTTGTGTTGGAGAGCTGGCCTTGGAGTGGGGATACCTGCATTCTAGTTTTGCCTCTGACAGAGGCTGTGTGACTCTGTCCAAGTCACAATATCTCAGTGTCCTAGGCAGCTTTTTCAGACTAAATTTCAAGGCAAGGTTGTTCTGCATTGCCAGAGGGAGTCTCTTAGTTGGAAACTGCCCATACCAAGAAAGTCAAAGGTCTAGTTTCCTCTCAAAACACTCATATATGTGTGTATCATATACATATATCATATACACACAAGATTTTGTAAAATGCTCTTTTGAGCCTCACAACAACCATATGAGGAGGTACTACTTGTGCTATCTCCATTTTACAGATTGGGAAACTGAGGGTCAGAGAAGTGAAATAAATGACTAGCCTATGATCATAGAGTATCACAGCCTTCGTGATTCTAAGTCCAAAGTGCTGCCCACTATATGAAAGGGTAGCTCAAGGAATTTTCTTTCACATGACCAGTTTTAAACACTGCATTTATGTCGTCTGACAAGACTTCCCTTCATTTCCCTTCTCTACTCCTCTGAACCCTCCCCTCTCCTCTTTCCTTCAGGTCTCAGAGTTTGAAGTGATCCTTCAGCTTGCCCAAGGCTAGCTCCTTCTGGACTATTGATGCCATCCCTTCTAGGCTCTTCTAGAACATTGCTCCATCAATCACATGTTCTCTCTTTATTCTCCAAATGCATACACTCAAATACACACATACAGAAAGAAAGGATGTCAGCTATAGGAAGGACTCAGAGATTGTGTAGTCAGGGGCAGTTAGGTGGTACAGTAAATAAAGAACTGGCCATCGAGTCAGGAAGACCAGAGTTCAAATCTGGCCTCAGACACTCAGTAGTTGATTGCCTCCAAAAAACCCCTCCAAATCCAGAGATCCTATAGAATAGGTGTTCTTAACTTGGGATCTATACATTTCTAAAAATGTTTTAATAATCATGTTTCAACATTTGGTTTCCTCTTAATTCTATGTATTTCATTTTAGGCTTTTAAAAATGGTATTTTGAAAATATTTTGTAGGCTTCACCTGATAACCAGAAGTGAATGAACCCTTTATCTAATCCAAACTCTTCATTTTATAGGAAGAACCCTCCCCCCAAAACAAAACGAAACAAAACAAAACACAAATGTGTTCTATAGAGGGGAAGGGACTTGCTCCAAAATCATATACGTTGTAAATTACAAAGCTTGAACTTGAAACCAGGTCTTCTGATCTCGTTCTAAGTCAGATGCTTTTTCCCTGATAACCTACACTCTGACTCACTCTTCCCTTAGTTCCCCTCCCAGATCCATGGCCAGCCTCTAACAGGACTCACACAGAGGAAACATGTATTGAATTGAATCTTCAATCTTTCTCTCTCTCTACTGTGTCCTTCCACTCCACCTATAAACATGCTCAGGGAATTTAAATTCCCTATCCTAACTGCAATGGAGGTCTGATTCATTCCCAGAGGACCTCTGATGCTACTCAGTATATGGGAGAGGCTGCAGAGCCTGCTTCAGTGTGAGAGGCAAAGACACGCAATGGAAATGTCCTGAAGAAAACTGAGCATGCTTGGAGAGCCTGTGACTGCTTCCAGTCTGCTTACCACGTGGTCAAGAGAAAACCACTCAGTTTTCAATTGGCTATGTAGCCAGAATTCCTCAGGTCACTCCTTGGTCACCCCATATTGGGGGGGGGGGGTGTCTTCAAAAAGCACTCGCACCCAGAATATTGGCCATTTTTCCTCTTTGGTTGACCTCTGTTGGTTTGACTTCTTTGCTGTTTGGGGTCCAGTGAGAGAAAGCGTTGTAAGGGGAAAGGCTCTGGGTCTTCTCCCTTTGAAGCCAACACATGGTCCTATGAAACAGGCCTTGGTCCTTCACCCCTGCATATGTTGTCTATTTTAGGGGAAGTGATTGAAGACTCCATCCTTGTGAATTAAAGAAGAAAACCAAAACTGTCCTCTGAATGCCCTGCTATCTTACCATCCCTGCATCTCAGTATCTGGGTTTTGCAGCCAGCCCAACATTAACGGCCTAAGGCCTTTAGGGACCCACCTAACAGTAGCTGAAATGAGGACTCATCAGGCAGTGATGATACATTTGTATATGGGCTTGGTGGGCTGATGCTATGTGGGCTCCAAGCTTAGTCTGAACCCACTCTTCCCAAAGACCAAGGTGGTATAGGGGAGAGTATGCTCTCCAGGTGTTATAAGAGACCTGCACAACTTGGCAGTAGGGGCCAAAATTAAAATGGGCTCAACTTCTTTGGGCCACAGATAGGTTTTTAGGGGCTCACTTTCCAAGTAAAGGTAACTGGAGACAGACGGTTGGTTGGTTGCTGTGGGTCATGCGACAAACAGGAGAGAATGTGCGGTGGCAACCCACCCATTAAGTTACATGATGGGCAACAATAGTGACTAGTGGAAGGTGGGTTAAGCGGGGTGCAGACAAAGTTCTTGTCACATCTTTACTTTGTTTCACATCCTATGCATTTTTTGCATGTTGCCTGAAATCCTTTGGCAGGTCACATATGATCTGTGGGCTGTAGGTTGTGCAGGCCTCTGTTATAAGGAAACATCTGTACTTTTGTTCTTTGTTCTCATAGCTTCAAAATAAATATTCCTTTGTGAAAGCTAACTGATGTTAAATGGAACTGGGGTACTGGCTAGTTTCTGGCATCTGAAAGTATGGGGGACACACCATTAGGTTAGAAAGACTCAAGCCAAAGGCAGCAGAAAAGAGACTCCCCTAGCTCCTCAGTGTATCCCTAGATACTCTAAAGAGGAGGTGTAGCCATTGGGCTCGGGGAGAATGGGCCAAAGCAGATATATTACATTAAAACAAAAAGCCCTTCCTTGGACCCTAATTGCTTTTCATGCTATCATCCTCTCTCCTTACCCTCACTGTCAAATTTCCAGACAGTATAGTCTATGCTCATTGCCTCCAGTTTCTCACCAGCCTTTCTTTCTCAGCCTTCTACACTCTGACTTCTATCCACTCTTGCACTCTAGTAAAATGACTCTCTACAAGCTTATAATTATAATGTTTTATAACTAAGTCCAATGGTCTCTTCGTCTTCCTCCTCAGTAGCATTTGACACTTTGGAACACCACAACCTTCCTAATACCTCTCCTATTTGGCTTCTTTGAAACGGCTGTGAGGATCCCCATGCCAAGACCGCCCCAGAGTTAAAGCCCAGCAAGCAGGCTGTGCCCTGAGCCTGGCATAACAACAATCCTTTGTGCTTACCCTCTGGATGAACTCTGCTGCAGCCAGATCTCAGAATTGTTTCACACCAGCACTGGGTGGTTCCTGAGCTTGGACAAGCACATGCAGGAACCATGTTCCAATCATGAAGCCCTGCCATGAATCCAATTTGTCTCATTGTTGATGTTTCCCCTCACTGGCAGGGCTACAGCTCACTGCACAGCCACTGCTGCATGCATGAATATTTGGCCTTCCTAAGGTGGGTCTCCTCCTAGAGAAGGTCCTTGTACATGTGTCTAGTTTCCTTCCTCCAATGGAATAAAGAAAGCTTTTTGTTTATGCTAGCTATGTTTTTATTTTGTTTTTATTTTTTGGAGTTAACTGTGGTTATGATAACCGATGTCAGCTCTGTGATATTTTTCAGAGTTAATTGTGGTTGTGATAACTGAAAATACCAAGGAACTCACACAGGCTAACAATGGTTACATAACGTCTGTGACCTTTGGGTAATTTGTTTTCAAACTTGCCTCTGCTTTCTCACAATTCTACTGTTCTGAGCATTCCTGTTTCAGCTTCCTCATCTTCTCCCAGCTCCTTTAATGTGGACTTCTCCCAAGTCTCTGTTCTGGATCCTCTGCTATTCCTTCTCAATGTTTTCTCATTTGGCCATCTCTGCCACTTTCATGACTTCAATCATCACCACAATGCAGATGAATTCCAAACTTTTATTTATATGTATGTTATGTTATATTATATATAATGCCAACTTCCCCTGAACACCAGTCTAACATTCTGAATGTCCACTTCAAGGTACTAAAAGCATCTCAAACTAGCATGATCCAAACTGAACTTCTTATGTTGCCCTTCCCAAAGCTTTTCCTTTCTCCCAATTTCCAGTTTTTTTCATTTTTTAAAAAGTTGTGGGGGCAGCTAGGTGGCAAAGTGAATAGAGCACAGGCCCTGGAATCAGGAGGAACTGAATTCAACTCCAGCCTCAGACATTTCACACTTAACTAGCTGTGTGACGTTGGCCAAGTCATTTAACCCCAATTGCCTTGCCTTCCCCCCTCCAAAAAAACAGTTGTGTTGGTGTCTTTTGGTTTTATATCATAGTTGTTTCCTAGTATACTTTGCCATCATTGAACCTTTCTTTGCAACAAAGAAAAGCAGTTGAGTAAAACTGACTGAGTCTGACAGTGTTTGCAATATCCAGCAGTGCAGGATGCTGCCAAGCTAGAAGAAGGGGAGGTATTTAGTTTTCTGCTCTCTGGGACCAATATTGATCATTGCAATTAATGAAAGTTCAGCTGCTTTTAATTTTAGCTGCTTTATTAATTCCAAATTATTTTCTAGAATTGTTGGATCAATTCACAATTCCATTATATTTTTGTTGAGGGCATTACCAGCTTCATGTCTGAACCATGATGACATCTTTAACTCTTTCCTCTCTCTTACCTCCCCACATTCAATCAGTTGCTAAACTCAAGAATCAGCATGGTATATTGGAAAGAACATTAGGTTTGGAGTCAGGGGTCCTGAATTTAAATCCCAGCACAATCACTTATGGTGTGACCTTGGGCAAGATTCTGGGCCTCAGTATCTTAAAATGAAGGATTGGACAAAAAGGCCTATAAGGTCCCTTCTAACTCTTAAGTCTGTGATGCTTTCAACATCTACCTCTGAAATCTCTCTCCCATTTATTTCTGTCTCTTCACTCTCACTACAACCACCCTATGTCAGGCCATCATTACATCATGGGCCTCTGGGATATTGGAAGTAAATTTCCACCTCTTTACCTTTGTGCATGTTATTTCCATTTTGGAATATTCTCCTTATTCTTCCCTGTTTATGTAAATTTTCCTTAGATAAAAATCTTATCTTCTTTTCCTTCCCTGAAAATAATAGTTCATGATAACTTCCTTTCTTCAGACAATTCCTTTTTGATAATTCATTATTCAGGCTCCTCTGGGGAATGATTTTCCAAAATTCTAGTGTAACTCTGTTACAATAATTATTTAAGCCAGGCAATATAATGACCCATCCTCAAGGTCCAAATGGTTCCTTCTTTGGCTTTATGGAATTTGTTTTATACAAAAAGTTAAGAGATTAGTTAGTCATAGTAGCTCTGAGCCCCCAGTTAGGAAAATTCCTAACATTCGGACAGAAATGGGACTCTCTTTATATTCATATCTATCCTTAGTTAACTGCAGGTTTCCATAGTTGAGATAAAATCCAGATTACTAGAAAAGCTTAGATGATAAAAGAACAGATTTTGTTACAGTGCATATGAATAGACAGGGGCAGTTAGATGGCCCGATGGATAGAGCACTGGGCCTAGAGTTAGGAAGACCTGAGTTCGGATGTGACCCAGACACTTACTAGTTGTATGACCTTGGGCAAGTCACTTAACTTTGTTTACCTCAGTTTCTTCATTTGTTTAATAAGTTGGAGAAGAAAATGGCAAATCACCCCAGTATCTTTGCCAAAAACAAACAAACCCAAATAGGATAACACAGAATTGGATATGACTGAACAACAAAAACAATACATAGGCTCTAGGAGGGGAAATTATGAAAAAGCTGCCTTCTCTTAGGACTTCCCTCAGTCCAATTTTTCTGCTGTAGAGAAAATGCCCCTTCTTGATATCTCTCTTCTCTGCCACAGCTCAGCTCTACTTATATTCCTTTGGGGGTATACTAGAACCCTGCACTTGTTCCAATCTCTCAAATCAATCTCTTCTCAACTAACTTGATAATTTACATCCATGGGGCATGGTCAAATTTCTTCAGCCTATATAAACAAGATTCTTTTGCAATAGCATTTAAATTCCTCAGGTCTTTTAGAACTTAATCTAAGGTCTATGAATGAGTGATGGAGACATGTCGTCACCTAGTTAAGGCATCAAGGCTAAAAAATAGTGAAGATCACTGCACAAATCCATGTGTGAGCATTTTACTCAATAACGTTGGCTTAATGTCCAAGCTCAGAAACGAGCACCTAAGCAGAAACCTACAATATAAGCCAATCAAAGAGTGACGTACTCTATGGTCCACCTCCATTTGTTTGATTTCTGTAAGCCACTGTGGCTTTCCTAGGGTCTTCATGGGGATGCACTGAATCGTCTGGCTGCCATCCAAGATTGCCCATGTTTGTAAGTATTTATAATGATCGATGAAACTCCTATAATCAGTCTGGAGCCTCTTGGCCTTCTCCTTCAGAATCAAATTCGCTCCATGGTTATTGGGAAGGTACAGGGTTCCTCAGCCAGTGGACTTCTGGACCTTATAGACCCTCTTTCTAACCTCCTCCTGACCATATACTCTCTTTTCTCCTTTTTTTCTTTTTTCATTTCCTCTTTCATTTTCTTCACTTACTCTACCTAGTCTTCTACTTTCTTTCCTTTTCTATTACTTTTGTCTTAGCCTACCATGGGTACCCACCCAAGCAGTTGGACTAAAACCTCAGGGCTAAAGTGTTTGCTGAGTCCTCAGTGATGTGTCTGTATTGACCCCTTCCAACATCTTCTTAATCTTGACATAGGACTTTTGCTGATCTACTGATGAACATTGAAGAGAGGTATAGTGAATAAAGAGCCAGCCTTGGAATTAGGAAGATCTGGGCTCACATTCTACCTAACACAAATTAACAGCTCGACCTTGGGTAATTCGCTTAGCCTCTCGGTGCCCCAAGTAACTCAATTATCAATTAGATGTGTTGCCACTTTTTGTGGTGGCAAAGAATTGGAAATTAAGGGGATGTCCTTCAATTGTGGAATGGCTGAACAAGTTGTGGTATATGAATGTAATGGAATACTATTGTGCTATAAGAAATGATGAGCAGGTGGACTTCAGAAAAACCAGTCAAGACTTACATGAACGGATGCAATGTGAAGTGAGCAGAACCAGGAGAACACCATACACAGTAACAGCAATAATGTGCAGTCAGATAAACCTAGCTCTTCTCAGCAATGCAATGATCTATGACAATTTGAAAAGATTCATGATGGAAAATGCTTTTTACATCCAAAGAAAGAACTATGGAGTCTAAATGCAGATCGAAGGTTACTATTTTCTCTCTTTTTCCTTTCTTGTGGTTTTCCCCTTTGTTCTGATTCTTTTTTCACAACATAACTTATGTGGAAATATGTATAATATGGCTTTACATGTATAGCCATCTTGGGGAAAGAAGGAGAAAAATGTAGAACTCAAAATCTTATAAAAGTGAATGTTGAAAACTAAAAATTAATTTAAAAAAATCAAAAGATGTGTTGCCAACAGGGGTATGCTGAAACCACCTTGTGATTGACTTCTTGAGAGCTCCTTGTTTAATTTTCTGTGTGACCATTTACACCACTGCAAATACTATTGATTTATTGTTTTCTAGATTGTCTATATTTAAGAAAGTAATAGATAAAAAGTTAATAATGCATATTAAGCCACTTAACCTCTGTTTGCCTCAGTTCTTCAATGGTACAATTAAAAAAACATTCAATTTCAAAGTGTGTCGTGTGCATATTTTTCTCCTGGAGAGCCAACTGCTATGCATTTACCAGCACACCACTGGATGCCAATGTTCATTAGTGGATGTAGTTTCCAAACTGAGAATATTATTATCCCAATTTGCTGATGAGGAAACTGAGGCAAACAGTGAAGTGCCCAGATTAACATAGTTACTAAGTGTCTGAGGCCAGAATTGAACTTGGGTTTTCCTGACTCCAAACCCAGTGCTCTAACCCTAACCCTATAAGATGATGAACATTTCCATATGCAATAAACAGAAAAAAGAAAAGTGTGCATGAAACTCTGAATCTCCATTACAAACAACTTACCCTGCCCTCTCCTTTTAAAAGTGCCTCTGATACATTCAACCGGTTGGTTTTTAAAGCTGTGTTGCTTCATCTCTGTCTCCCTCCTAACCTCCTTGTGTTCACAATTAGGCCACACATTTTGACCCTAAGAGATTACTGTGCAGGGCAAGGGTGGCTGGCTGGGAACTTGAAATGCTTTCTCAGCCCTACATGGCTCATTGTCACCCTTTTCCCAGGTCATGGGATCACACAGAGTTAGAGGTGAAAGAAACTCCTTATTTGTGCCGCCTCCATAGCAGGATGAAGTCCAGGAGTCCTTGCCAGTTGTCCCATGGGGAATAAAGGATTGGGATTGGACCTGGACCTGGGATTGATTTCACTGGTAGAGGGAACTACCTGATGTGGAAACTTTCTTTGCCAATGCAGAAAGGCACTTGCTCTGAGACTTCTAGCCTTAGAGTCACAAGGAGACCTGTGAAGTTAAGTAATTAAGCCCAGGTCATCCAGTCAGTATGTGTCAGTGTGGGGACTTGAACCTATGTGTTTTTGACTCCAAGACCAACTTATCATCCAGTATACTACATTGCCTTTTTCTGCAATGAGGAAAAGATGAACAGTTGCATAGATTTACTCCTGCTTCTACAACTGCAGAAAGAACCTCCCGAAATTCTCATCTCATGCAGAAGCATCACCATGAGAACCAGAATGGCTACTGGCCCTGGAGTAAAGAAACTGCATTGAAAAATTCCAGCTCTGAGACTTACTAGCTGTGCAGCCTTTGGTAAGTTACTTGACCCCTCTGTGCTTCTTCTGTAGAGGGAAAGGTTTGAGCTGAGTGACTTCTAAGATCTTTTCCAGCTGTAAATCCTATGCTGAAGTCACTATACCACTCAGATATTTGGTTTACTCATGTGCAAAGTGGGAATAATAATCCTTGTGCTACCTGCTGTTGTGAGGAAAAGTGCTTTGTGAATCTTAAAAGGCTGCAGATAGTCTGACATCATGATTTATTACATATTCTAGTCTCTTTCCTGAGTGTCAGTCCCACATCACCAACTGCCTATTAGTCATAGCAAACTGATTGCCTGGTAGCAATCTCAAACTCAACATAGGTTTAATTATCATCTCTATGCCAGAGACTCCCAAATATATAATCCAGCCAAGCAGACCTCTCTGTTCCTCACACACAGCATTTCATCTCCTGACTCTATGACTTTAAACTGATGGTGCCTCATGCTTGGAATACACTCCCTCCTCACCTCTGCCTTTTAGAATCCTTAGCTCTCTTCATAGCTCAGCTTGAATAGTATCTCCCATATAAAAACCTTTCCTAATCCCCTCAAGCTCTCTCTCACCCTGAAGGGAATACTTCTATTCTGAAACTATTATAGCTGCAGAGCAAAGCCATTTTCCTGGCCACTATCCCTTAAGAGAGAAGGCTACTCCAAGCTTACATCCACTGGGTTAGCCTCATCATGTCAAAAGCTGGTCACACAAAAGGTCATTTCAAATATTAAATAGGAAGCAAAACTATTTTACCCAAGCAGACCACCACCACAACAACCAGAGTAGTCATATAAATTAGAATATATCAGAAAATACACAAGGGTGAATGAGTTCTTTAGAAGGGAGTGTCATCTCTCAGCTCAATCAAGACAGAGGCTCCAATCTCACTTCATGGGTAATTCCCCAAAGTCTGTAGGAAAGCAAATTGGACATTAGGCACATATTGAGGAACTGGCTTCCCCTAAATGTTTGTAGCTTCCAAAGTCTATCTCTTTCTGCATGTCAGACTTTGAGAGAGTCTGGCACCACCTATGTCTTCTCTCAGAAAATGGCATCCCTCTCAAACTCTCACACCAACTCCATCTTCTATGCGTCGTTTCACTTTCTGCATTCTCTCCACCATCTGCAATTGTGATAGTTGGAGTCACACATGCAAAATGTGCTTGGATTGAAACCCAGGTTACAAAATCATAGGATGCAGAGAATTTACCAGAAGCCCGTGAATAGATACAGAAACACTCAAACAGACCATTGGTCTCACCCTCTTTCCCAAAGGTAAACATACTTTGGGAGCTACTGACTAAGCACTCTCCTTCACTTTGGTCCTGTGCTGTCTGAGTAATTCTTAGCAATAGCCATAGGGAGGATTGGCAAATTCCATTCTTTCACCCCTCAACATGACTCCAGTCCTCCAGTGATAAGAGCCACACTAGTGATCCTCTTTCTTCTCCAAAAAACATGCTATTAAAGCATTTTTCTTTGTACGTGAGATTGGGGCAACAAACTCTCAAGCTTGAGATCTTTTGAATATGGTCCCACCCACAAAGCAAACCCTCAGACTGGGAAAGTACACTCTCAGTATTTCCTTTGTTGGATCATATGCAAGCCCATCTACCTTAGCCATCCAGATGCTTGGTCAGGGAAAGTCTTGAGCCTGAGTTCTGAAAAGGAAGGACAAAAGCAGGCATTTCTAGGAAGGGTGGAAGGGAAAAGGAAAAGGAAAGGAAGAATTCCCCTCCCTTCAAACCAAAAGGTCAAATGGGTTGAAATCCTGACTTTGCTGCTTATATGATGTCTTGGTGTTACTGATCTCTTTGGCATTGAGCTTCCTCATCTGTAAAAGGAGACAATTGGGCCTGTTGACCTCTAAGGTCTCTTCCAATTCTAAACCAATGATCCTGTGTTCTCTAGCTGGGGACAACCGTGAGGTTTATTTGCACATCTTGAGGCAAACCCAAATGTGTGAATCTGTCCCACGGGATGTGAAGCAGAGGTGTGCTGGTAAACAGAGTGGAGAGGTGCGTGTATGACCCCCTTTGAAGTTTAATTTGCTTTATTAACATTTTCTCCATCACTTTAAGTCTAGACAACCCACAAAACAGTGATTCAAGCACTAATTTGAAACATTGGCCATTTTGGGGGGCAGAAACGCTCACGTTGAAAATTTAACAATCAGATAGCAGGTTGGAGCTATCTCTACCCCATACAAATCTGGGTGAGGGAAAATCTGTTGCAGCCTTCTTATTCAGAGACTCTTGAGGTTTAAGTATTAACAAGAAAGAATTCGTAAGAAGTTTAATTATGGCTAATCAGCTGGTGAGTTTTTTAAAGGTCAATGCTAGCAAGTTATAATTTACTTTGAAGTGCAGACGTTGCCCCAGGTGGAAGAAAAAATAGTCTTCTTTCTTCTAAGGCTCCCCTCAGAACAAACTGTCCTTCTACACATCTCCCTTTTGTTCTTCCTTCTTTTTCCCCAGCCACCAGGGCCTTTCCCTTTAAAGCAGGGTTCTCAACCTTCCTAACGCCATGTGGGCAGACCTGCCTGGAGACGGGTAGAGGAGCAGCGTCTCGGTTCCTAAGACCATCGGAAATATGTGGTTTCTGATGGTCTTAGGCAACCCTTGTGAAAGGACCGTTCAACCCCCAAAGGGGTCTCAACCCACAGGTTGAGAACCGCAGCTGAGTCTAAAGCTCCTTTGGACTCACTTTCTATGTCTGCTTTATTCTGGTAGATGTACATGTTGCCTGCCCCACTGGAATATAAGTTCTTTGAAGGCAGGGCCATTTTGGCTTTTTCTTTGTATTTCCCAGGTTAGTCTAGTATCTGACAGATAGTAAGCCTAAAAAATGTTTATTGATTGATCTCTCCTATCTTTAGCTGTGCCTTCCTTTTTACCTGCTTCACTCCCTCCCACACTTGGAGGCCTTGTCACCTTAAGCAGGGATTGTGGCTTCATGGGTATAGACACTCTCTTCCCTAGTGCAGATGATAGCCTCTCTAGAACTTAAAAGGTGAGTTGCTGTTCTTACAAAAGTCATAACCATGCAATCAACTTAGTAATGACCACCGTCCCCCCACCATCCCCCCATCCCAACTTAGCTAGGCTAATCTAGGGTAGGGAGGATGGAAGGAGAGATTTATTAAGTTCGTATGTGGTTGAAGTAGTATCCTAACTCATCCACCCATGTACATTAAGTGTGTTTTTCCCTGAAAGGCCACAAAGTTTTTCTCCTCTACTTGCCCCACCCTTGACTTGACTGGCCCTGTTGAACTGTGGCATGTGGATTGGTTAAAATGATTGAAGAAATGAAAATTCCAGCTTCCCAGAATATTGATTTATTGGCACAGTGTGCAACAAATTGGGACCAGGCTCCCTCAGCTAGGCACTCTCCCCAAATCCAGGAAGAGAGAGACTTTTAGGCATTAAAAGAAAACAATTAACAGGATATAAGATTAGGTCATCTGATTTCTAAATAGAGGGAAGATTAGGGACTTTCCAAGTTGGGAGTAGAACAAATGGGTACAATTCCCTGAAGTCAGAAAAAGATGTCTCCCACTCCCCTCTAAGTGTCTATATTCAATCAAAAGAACAAGGAGATGATAAGTGATTGATCAATATGCGGCCAGTTTTCAGATAAGACATATGGGTTGCTTGAGATGTACAAATGTGAAAAAATTCCTAGCATCATTCTTTGGATCTGACTTAGTTGAGGGTCTCTAAGCAATAGGTAAAGGTGTCCAGCTTTCCGACCGTGCAGGGGTAGGTTCAAGCAGTGCAATAACATTTTCTCACAATTGCTATGATTAAATAAAGTTTTCTCACAAGGCAGAAATTGAATTAGACCCAGAATTGACTAGAAAGGGAATCAAGCTAGATCCTGAATTGAGTCACAAGATGAAGTCAGTGTGCGTCGTCCAGTTCCCAGGATTCCCACAGTACCGAGGTGGGCCTCCTTTGATGTGCCTCTCTGGTAGCCTCTGGTCGAACTGACTTGGCTTTCTGGACAAGGGCATCAAAGGCCCTACACGGAGTCGGGACTCTTTAGATTTGATGGATGTCCAAGACCAAGTTGGTTGCTACATGCTGTCCCGATGACCACAGGAATTTCCTTATGAAGATGAGGGGAGTCACTTCTACCTGAGCTAGGTACTGAGTGTCCTTTTTGCTTATCCTTTCCATGCCATGGCTAAGCAAATTATCTCCTTTTGTTAACCATGGAACGAGCAATGAGTGTCTCATTTTATACCACGACCTAAAGCTAACAGAGGCCTGAGACAGACTCACATCTCATGGCTTACTGTGTGCCAGGCACTGCCAGACTTGAAATCTTCAGATAAAATAGAGCTGTCCAAAAGTCAGTGGGTTGCCTTGGGAGGGAATGGGCTTCTCCTCACTAGAGGTCTTCAAGCAAAGGCTGGGTAGCCACTAGTTGGGGATGTTGTAGGGATTTATTCAGTGATGGGTTCCATTAGATATTGACTTGAGCCCCTTCCAGTGTTGAGATTCTGTGACTTGATAGACTTTGCTCCATTGGAGAAGCCAAGATCACTTCTTTGCATCATGAGGAAAAGACAAAGATGATATGATAACAATAGAATAGCAACACTGAATTTACATCAATGTAGTGCTTTTTGTTAAAAGCTCTCTCTGTCATGGACTTTCTGTGAGACCTTGAGCAGTTCCTCTCCTTGGTGCTATTTCTTCATCAGAAAGGAAGGGAGGGGTTGGATGGAATGCTTTCTTCCTCCCACCCCCAACCCAACATCTTATATTTTATAAGCTTTGTGGTCCTGTCCAGTCTTAGATCTTTTCCACCTCTACCATTTTATAGTTCTATGTTTCTAAAGACCTGAATGAAGATGAGATTGTGTATTTATTCCTCTTTAATATGGGCAGCTTGAAGATGGGGAGAGAATTCCAATCAAGAGTAACACTTGACCAAAGAGTCTGGGGTGAACATTCGAGGAGGGGAGCAGTGGGAAGTAAGGCTACAGAATTTGTTGTAGAAAGACTGTGGAAGGTTTTCAGTGCCTGGTTAAAGAGTTTGGTCAGCAGCAGGGAATCAGGAAAACATTTTGAACAAAGGAGAGATGCAATCAGAGCCAAGCATTAGAACAATTGCCATGGCAACCTGTGTTGGCTAGACTAGAGAGGAGGAGACACTGGAGGCTAGGAGACCATTTGGAGGTTGTTGTAATAGATAACTGTGATAGATAAAGTTTTGAGTGAGGAGAGTGGGAGTGGGGAAAAGGGGCTGAGTTCAAGAGGCATTGTAAAGGTAGGATTTGGTTATTGATTGGATGTGGAGGGCAAGACAGAGGGAAAAGTCAAAGATGACTGAAAGGGTAGTGGGACCACTGAAAGATAAGGAAGCCATGGGGAAAAGAAGATTTGAAAAGAGGAGAAAGAAAATGAACTTGGTTTGCTTTCCTATTCATTTTCTCATTTCCTACTTTTGATAATGCTGGGAGGTAATATAAATATAATTAATTCCATTTTACAGATGAAACTGAGCTACAGAAAGGGAGAATTAACCAAAGTCACACAGTAAGTTAGTGACAAAACAGTTTCCTGCTCTACAAAATGACATAGTGGCTTTAGTTTCATAAAACCTCAGAGTTGGAAGAGACTTCAGAGGCCATTTAGCCCAACCTGAACAAGAGTCCCCTCTATACCATGGCAAGTATGTCTCCATCTTGTGACTCAATTTAGAATCTAGCTCAATTCCCTTTCTAGTCAATTACAGGTCTAATTCAATTTCTGCCTTGTGAGAAAACTTTGTTTAATCATAGCAATTGTGAGAAAATGTTATTGCACTGCTTGAACCTACCCCTGCATGGTCGGAAAGCTGGACCACTTTTATCCATTGCTTAGAGACCCTCGACTAAGTCAGATCCAAAGACTAGGAATTTTCTCACATTTGTACATCTCAGGCAACCCAGATGTCTTATCTGAAAGCTGGCCCCATACTGATCAATCAGTTGTTTCCTTGTTCTTTTGATTGAGTACAGACACTTAGAGGGCAATGGGACACCTCTTTTTCTGACTTTCGGGAATTGTACCCATTCTTTCTCCTACTCCCAACTTGGAAAGTCCCCAATCTTCCCTCTATTTAGAAATCAGATTACCTACTCTTATATCCTATTAATTGTTTTCTTTTAATGCCTAAAAGTCTGTCTCTCCCTGTATTTAGGGAGAGTACCTAGCTGAGGGAGCCTGGTCCCAATTTGTTGCACATCCAGCCTTTTCTCAATGAACTCTAGTGAAAGGGAACCATTGTCTCCTGAGGCTGCCCATCCTACTCTTGGTTAAGTCAAATGATTAGCAATGTTTTCCTTATATTGAGTTCAAATCTGTCTCTGTATCTTCTGCCCGATGTTTTTGGCTCTACCCTCTGAAACCAAATTTAATTCCTTTTTCTGAGTGACAGTTGATCCTGTCTAATCTGATCCAACAAGTATATTTATCAAGTACCTGCATGTGACGTACTATGCTAGAATCCATGGAGACTAACTCAAAACAAAAAAACAGTATAACTCACCCCCCAGGGGGCTTCTAGTTTACAGCTATCATGAAGGTAGCTATTATGGTTCCCCTAAGTCTTCTCTTCTTAAGGTGTTTAACCTTACTTACACCCACGTTTCCTTTCAGTCAATCTTTCTGTGGCATGATGTTGAGGACCGTCATTATTCTGATCACTTTCTAAAACAGAGTACTCAGAACTAAGCATAAGCCTCTAGATGGGTCTGGTCAAGGCAAAGCAGAGTGGGACTATGACTGTTTCCATTCTGGACACCATTACTCTCTTAAAGCCCATGGTGGTGTTAGCTTTTTTTTTTTTTTTTTTGGCTGCAGTATTTTTCTGTTGATTCATATTGAGTTTGTAATTTACCCAACACCCTCCTGCCATTTTTTGTTAGCCACTCCTCTCCTTGCAAAAAAATTTACTTGTGAAATTGCTTTTTTAAAAAATTTCATCTTATTGTCTGTGATTCTTGTACATCAGTGGTTGTCAAACTTTTTGGTCTCAGGACCCCTTTATACTCTTAAAAATGACTGGTCTCTACTCTCCGTGCTCCCTAAAGAGCTTTTGTTTGTGTAGGTTATACCTCACCACATTTACTGTATTAGGAATTAAAAATAGTTTTGCTATCAGGGACCCCCTGCAAAGGTCTTGGGAACTCCCAGGGGTCCCCAGATCATACTTGGAGAACTTTTGTTGTGCACCATTTCAGTTTCCTCATTTCTAAAGTACAGTTGGACTAGAGGCCTATGATTCTTATTTGAATCCTACCACCTAACATCCGAGAAACAACTACACCCTAGACCAGGGATGGGGAACTTGCAGCCTTAAGCCCACAGGCCCTCGACCCTTGAGGCCCTCTGGGGCCTCAAATACCATCCTTTGACTGAATCCAAACTTCACAGAACAAATTCCTTCAAAAAAAAAATTTGTCTTGTAAAACTTGGACTCAATCAAAAGACTGTACTCAAGGACCTAGAAGGTTACAGTTTCCCCTCCCTGGCCTGGACCACTGCTGCAGCCTCCTTAAAAGTCTTTCTGTCTCCACTCTCGCCTGTCTTCAATTCATTTTTCATACCCTATATCAGGGCCTATTTTGACTCCTCCTCCCCCCCAGCCCCCCCCCTCCCCCCACGATTGCCTACCAGCAGTGAGGTGTTAGCATAGTAGCTAACTGTCATAGTACTGTAAATGTAGCTTCTTGGGAGGAAGGGGTGCTAGAGAAAAGTGGGGGTTGGGTAGTAGATGACATGACTCAACAAGAAGATATTTTATCCAAAAATGCCCATGGTCTGAAGCTGTATTAAGAGAAGAATAATGTGAAGAGCGACAGCTATCACAATCCCACAATACTGTACCTGGCCAGCCCACATCTAGATGGGAGAAGTCCCAATTTTTTAAGTACTGAATGAAAAGCTTTGAGCCGTTATTAGCTAGTTGATTATTGTTAGAGCAAACTTGGGAGTCTGGTGACTGACTAAGGAGAGCTAAGAGTTAAATCAGAATTTGAGACCACAAACAAGCCCAGATGCTTTTTGTTCTTGGCATGATTTATAATCACCTGCCCAAGAGAGAGTTTCCCAGGCAAGCAGGCAACAGGCATGTACTTCCTAAGAGTAAGCCTCTCTGCCAAGTGCTAGGGAGCCAGAGAGAAGCAAAGACAAAGGCAGGCCTTGCCCTCAGAGAAGTTACATTTTGAATGGGAGAAGATTCGGACCCATAAAAGGGGGCTGAAGGAGAGGGAGAGAGAAGGGACCTCCTGGGTATTGGGTCATGTTGGAATGGACGTCCAGAGAATCAGAATCTCACCTGGGTGGCAGATGGAGCATGAGCCTGTCCCCAAAGTGGAGCCTCCCAGAAGGGATTCACCAATGAAAGACAGGACCAACATAGTGGGAAAATCTGTGGAGATGAGAAGGAAGCTGAGTCATGGTGACCAAGTCTGAAAAGTGGGAATCACCCTGGGAGGGGAAGAGCCTTCTCAGAGGCTAGTCAAGGACATGTGTTAGGCACTCTGCCCACCCAAAAACTGTTGGGGTTTCATCATGCATTGTAGTGGAACCATCTCAAAGCATTCAGAATCAGACCCCCTCTACTTCAAGTATAGGCATTTATTGAGATTGATGCCTCTCATGAAGCGGGCTGAGTTCCAAGAGGAACCAGCAAGTACAGAGAAAGCAAGGTGGATTTTTATAGGATAAAGATGAAATTACATAACAGAAATCATGAATATTAAAAAGGCAGGAGGGGTTTGTTAAAGAGTTAGGAAATAGAGGAGGGGTCCCATCTATGGTTCGATGGTTAAACATTCTGGTCATTCTGCCCTCCAACTGGCTAGCTATTGTGGTCTTGTCTGGTCAAGACAGACAGTTAGGTATTGTGGTCCTGTCTTGGGCTAGATGAATGATGTGATTGTGACTGATTACAAGAACACACCTGCTTCTGTGGGCATGGGTCTAGGAGCTGTGATCAGGTACAGGCAGTAACTGGGTTCCCATCACATGGACACACCTGCTGTTTCTGTGGGAACTAAGAGTTCAGGGGCATACCTGTTGTCCCAGTGAGCAGTGAGGCATATACGAAGAAGTTAGGACGTTGGTGGGGGGACAAGGTACAGTGGCTGCTGTTCCATGGGGCCAGGCCTACAATGAAGTTAGAATATTGGGGCTGAGGGCAGCTTTATTAGGATTCTGTCACATGGAGAACCAGTTCGTATTTCTGTGAAAATAGGCCTAAAACCAGCTATTGAATGAGTCAGATTCTTTCCCTTGCTCCCCTTGCTTCCTCCTTCAACCCCTTACCCAAACGACTCTTTCTGAAGACAGCAAAGCAAAGATCAGAGAGCAGAGTAATAATACATGGGTAACAATTATATAGCACTTACTCTGTGCCATGTGACAAGAGCTTTACAATTATTCTCTTCATTTAATCCTCACGACAGCCCTGGGGGGTAGGTGCCCATTTTATAGATGAGGAAACTGAGGCAAATAGTGGTTAAGTGATTTGTCCCAGGTCACTCAGCTAGTAAGTGTGTGAGGCCAGGTTTGAACTCAGGCTTTCTGGATTCTAGGCCCAACATCTATTCACTGAGCCTCCTAGCCTGCTTTCTTCCTTACCCATAACTACCTTATAGTCCCTGGGAAGTAAGGAAAACTGACCAGCACACCTGGTCTTTTTTGGTACAAAGCTATGTTGGTGAACAACTCCCACCAAAAATTGCTTTGGCTGCAGACTTGGAGATTTATAGCACAGCCTCCCATTCCTCCCCCAACATTTCCAACCCTCCTGAGCCCAACCATCCCTAGAATAAAAGCAAACCCCACTAAGTCTAATTTGGATATGAAAGTTCAGGGTATAGTTTTTTTTTTCTTTTCCCTTTCCTAGCATGGATTCTGATTTACCTCCAGACTCACTAATTTGGACAGGGATTTGATTTCAAAGGGATTTTTAATTGCATGGAAGAACTTAATCAAATTTCTTTTTCCTTTTTATAAAAATCCTCTGAACCCAGAGGAGTACCATTAATTAAAAAGGATGCCTGCGGTGGAACTACTTCATTCTATCAGATATATCTTTCTTATATAGAGATCTGCATGTGTTGGTCATCTGCTCCAAAACCTTCAATGGCTCCCTATTTCATAGCTAAACTGTAAACTCCTTTGTCAGGCACTCAAGACCCTCCTCAATCTGGCATCATTCTACCTTTCCAAGTTTATCTTCTGTTGTCCTACTCCACTTATTATATTGCAGTCAACCAACTGAATGCATAGATTCCTTGAATCCTGGAGTTGGGAGGGATCTGAGGGTGTCTAGTCCAACCCATACTTGACCAGGAAGCCCTTCTATAATCTCCTTCACCTCGTCACCTCAAGTCCAAGAGAAATCATTATTTCTCAAGGCTGCCCCTTCCACTTTGGGAAGTTTTTGCTTAAGCTTTTAATTTGCCTCAGCACTTTTACCCATTGCTCTTTGGGACCACGAAGAACAACCGTAATCTCTCTGCCATGTGACAGCTCTTTAAATACTTGAAGACAGCTATCATGTTTCTCCTGAGTCTTCTCTTCTCTGGGCTTAGCATCCCCAGAGTCTCCCTGTCCTCACATTACCTCATGGTCCCTCTAAAACCACATAACCCCTGAGTCTCTATCCACTAGGGAATCCAGCTCCATCACCCATGATTCTCTCTAAACTTCATCAACTTACATTATGCCAGTCGGATTCCTCCTTATCCTTCTGTCCTGGTCTTGGTGCCACATCTGGCATAATGCCTCACTCAGAGCCCAAGGGATCAGATAAACAATTCCTTTAATAAAAACATAGCCAATCATCCCCAGGATAAAAACAATCCCCAAGATGGCTAAAAAGAAAAAGCTACCAGGAAGGAGATGAAATGCAGTCATCAAGACAGTTCCCCGAGGTCTCAGGAGCTCCTAGTCAAACTTCTAAAAATTGCTTTTGTATCTTTCTTGGCCAAAGGACCCACAGTCAAGTCCCAGACCAATCCACCTGGGGCAAAGTTAACTTAGAGTTAACTTTCAGTTTCTTGGCCCCTAAGAGTCTTTTGTGGAAGTGCAGGAGTTAACTCAAATCTCCACCGTTCCATTAGTATCCTGGGCCCTAAAGCCTTCCAAGTCCAACTCAAATGCCACTTCCTCTGGGAGCTTTCTCAGGGGGTGACAACCTTTACCCACCTCGGATCTCGCAATACACTGGGCTTATGCTTCTCACGACATTTATGTCTTTTTTTTTTATTAGTTATTTCTGTTACAGGCCTCCCTCCTGGACTGTTTCACGTCTGACTCTTTGTGACCCCATTTAGGGTTTTCTTGGTGTGCTATTTGCTTCTCCAGCTTGTTTTCCAGATGAGGAACTGAAGTAAACAGGGTGGAGTGACTTACCCAGGTTCAGACAGTTAGTAAACTTCTGAAGCTGGATTTGAATGTAGGAAGATGAGTCTTCGTGTTTCCAAGCCCAGTGCTCTAACCCACTGCACCATCTAGCTGCCCCAAACTTCATGAGTCTTATCTAAATTTGGTTGTGTACATGGGCGCTCACATGCCCACAGACTGATACTCCTCTGACTCTGTGCTGCTCATACCCTGCTAGGGACCCTATCATCCATACAAAGCCCAAAATAGTGGGCTCAGAATCATGCCAATGAGGTATTTCATATCAGCTAAGGCTTTGTCATCACAGCTCCCCAAGACTGATCATCACACTCTTTGAGGACTGGCAAAAGGTCATAACACCATAACAATGTGCTAGGCCAATAAGTAGGAGGTACCTGCCTTTGTCTTGGTTTAAAATTCACTTTCCCTATGTACCCATAACTCAAGGTTCAGTCTCAGAATTAGCCGTAAGTGTCCTCTCATGAGTGCAGCTAGATGGCTCAGTAGGGAGAGTGCCAGATGAAGACTCATTTTCCTGAGTTCCAATCTGGCCTCAGACACTTACTAGCTGTGTGACCCTGGGCAAATCACTTAACCCCGTTTCCCTCAAATCCTCATCTGTACAACGAGCTGGAGAGGAAATGGAAATCCACTCCAATATCTTTGCCAAAAAAACCCCCAACCAAACAAACCAACCCAAATAGGGTCATAAAGAACATGACAGAAATAACAGAATAACCACATCTATACATGGAATCCCAAATGTGCCTTATGTTTGCCCAAGGGTCTGCACTGAAAAATCCTCCTGGGCACTCTTTCTTTTTCAAGCTCACAAGAGTATTCACTCAGACCCTCAGCACCACTCTCCCTGCATCCATGATCTGGATATTTGGAATCCCCTCTCAGTACCAGATCATTATGACTTTACACCAGACTTGTGATCTTTTCCCCAAAATCTTTGTGTATTTCCACATTCTACCCAGAGGGTCTATAGTATACGCATCCATTTACTCTTACCATCTCTCACTTTCTCTCCATAGACATGGACACATGGACACACGGGCACACGGATACACGGACACAAAGACACACACGGCAGACTGGGTCAGTCACCAGAACCTCAGAGCTAGAAGCCAGGGTCTTTTGGCAAATGGGCTCTCCCCAAATCCACTTTACACTTTTTTTTTGCTTTTTGGAGGGGGAGGACAGGGCATTTGGGGTTGAGTGACTTGGCCAAGGTCACACAGCTAGTAAGCGTTAAGTATCTGAGGCTGGATTTGAACTCAGCTCCTCCTGACTCTAGGGCCAGTGCTCTATTCACTGCACCACCCAGCCACCCCTCCCCCACTTTACACTTTAAAGTTTAATTGCTTTAGTAATATTTTCTCCATCACTTTCTAAAATCTAGACAATAAACAAAAAATAAATTAAGTCCTAATTTGTATCACTTGCTGATTTCTGAGCTATGAAGGCTCCCAGTGAAAATTACTGTATTAACATTTCTGACCTGGTTGGAGCTGGCTCCAGCACACTCCTGGCTGGAAGAGATCTCCACACTCATCTAATCCATCCAACAATGTTGCTTCTGGTTTTGCCTCTATTGATTTTTATACAAATGCTCACTATGCTTTTCCCCTCTGGTTTTCCTCATATGTGTGTAACTTCTTCATGCACAACATCCAACACTCCTCTGTAGCACCCTATCTCCAGGCATCACTTTTTAATTTTTTTTTTTTGCTTTTTGGAGGGCAATTGGGGTTAAGTGACTTGCCCAAGGTCATACAACTAATAAGTGTGTCAAGTGTCTGAGTCCTCATTTGAACTCAGGTCCTCCTGACTCCAGGGCTGGTGCTCTATTCACTGTGCCACCTAGCCGCCCCCATGCATCACTTTTATGCATCCTTTCCCTTTTGGATAGGCATACCCTTCCAGAACCACATTGGATTCCACCCAGTCCCATGGATACAGATGAGACCAGATTTTCTTTCTTGCCTTGGGATCTCTAATTCTTCTTGCCTGTTGCCTGTGCATTTGTGTATATTGTTGATTCCTTTCATTCTTTTCTTTTGTGAATTCCTGGCCATTCTACTCCCTCTCCTCTTTCTCCACTGTAACTTTCGTGATATTTAGCTTGGTGAATATACAGTATTTGGGCAATGTTCTTTCCTCTACACTTTCGCTATAGAATCAAGCCCTTTTGATTATATTACAAGCTTCCAGACAAGTATATTCTTATGTAGCTTGGTAGTCCTTGTTATAAGCATGCTATATCCCTAGCCTGGAGCCCCTCATTCCTATATTTGAGTTCTTGCTTCATGAATCCACATCCCATTCTCAACACATTTTAGCCAATTGTTCCCTTCCTAAATCTCCTTTTGTTTTCTGAAGCCTTTATCTTCCATTGACAGAGCAGACAAAATCACCACCTGTGCTCCAAACGGCTTCAATTTCTTGCCCCCAACTTTTTTTTTTTAATTTTAATTTATTTTTTTTTTAGATTTCAACATTCACTTTTACAAAATTTTGAGTTCTAAATTTTTACCCCTCCCTCTCCTCACCCCTCCCCAAGATGGCATGCAATCTGACATAGGCTATACATGTACAATCATATTAAATGTATTTCCAATTAGTCATGTTGTGAAAGAAGAATCAGAACAAAAGAGAAAAAAAACACAAGAAAGAAAAAGAAAAAAAAGGAAAAAAATAGTATGCTTCGACTTGTGTTTAGACCCCATAATTCTTTCTCTAGACGTAGACAGCATTTTCTCTCATGAGTCTTTTGGAATTGTCTTAGATCATTGTATTGCTGAGAAGAGCCAAGTCATTCACAGTTATCATCACACTGTTGCTGTTACTATGTACAATGTTCTCCTGGTTCTGTTCACTTCACTCAGAATCAGTTCACATAAGTCTTTCCAGGTTTTTCTGAAATCTGCTTGTTCATAATTTCTTATGGAACAATGGTATTCCATTACATTCATATACCACAGCTTGTTCAGCCATTCCGCAATTGATGTTGCCCCAGTTTTGTGACTTTGTCATCTTTAGCAGTACTTCCCAGATGCCTTTCTAGTAATTATTTGTATGCCCATATGAATCACTAGAAGAGGTTATTAATAATCTAGTTTGACAAATCTTTGGAGACCATCACCTCTTGTATACAAGTCCCAGGATGGCAGCAGACCTCTCTATTGTTATCAGGTCAACAGATAGCAGCTTCAGTAGCCCTCAGAAAGGATCCTCCAGTTGCTACTACTGATATCTTCTTCCTCTGACCCTTACTGGATGAAGACACCTGTGTATGCATGTCATCATTTTTGAGGTCAAGCAACGGTTTCCTCCTCTGGATTGTAAGGCTTAGCCCCTCTTCAGGTCAAGCTTCATATCTCTTACTTAGTTCCAAAAGTTCAGTGGTCGGAGATCATAGTCCTGGAGCCAGAAGAGAGCTCAGAGGTCATCTCTAGTTCTGTTCCCTCCCTTTGTACATGAAGAAAGTGAGGCAGATAGATTAAATCACTTGCCCAAGGTCATGAATGGATGGTTGTTTTTCAGTTATGTCCAATTCTTCACGAACCCATTTGGGATTTTCTTGGCAAAGATTCTGGGGGTGGTTTGCCATTTCCTTCTCCAGCTCATTTTACAGAAGAAGAAACTGAGGCAAACAGGATTAAGTGACTTGCCCAGGGTCACACAGTAAGTGTCTGAGGCTGCATTTGAACTCAGGTCTTCCTGATTCCAGGCCTAGTGCTCTATCCACTATGCCACCTAGCTGTCCATGATCAGTAGAACCATTGTTCAAACCAAGGTCATCAGACTTAAAAGATCCAGTATTCTTTCCATTCTGGTTCTTCCTCTCTTTCTTGTCTTTACTATGTTCTTCTACCATCTATTCTCCTGAGACAGGATTCCTTTCCTCCTAGACAGACCCTTTGTCTTCATTGTTTTCAGTCAGAGGCCCTTCTTTCATTATTTATTTTAAAAGAAATTTCTCTTTTTCTGATGACCTGGAGAGTGGTTTTCCTTCTGGGCGGAAGATGAGCTTGCCCTTTGAACATGGATAACAATCACCTGGCTGAAGCAGAAACATACATACATCAGATGCTTTATTCGAGTCACTGCAAAATTCTCTAATGCCTCTTGAATAATTTGGGACATAGCTTTTATTCTGAAGCACTTTGCAATGTAGTTGGAGGGGCAAGATAAAAAATGCTAGAGTTGGAATTAATGGAGACCACAAAGTGCTCCTGCCATTTATAGCTGTGTGACCTTGGGCAAATGATTTAACCTCTCTGAGCCTTGATTTCTTCATCTGTAAAACAGAAATTATAATTCCTGTTCTCTCTACCTTATAGGTTTATTGGGAGGAAACTGCTCTATAAAGCATGAAGCGACATGTAAATGTGAGCAAAGGGAGATGCTTGGACGACAATATAAAATGATTTATATCAAAGTCTATGCGCCTAGCACATTGCCTCACTAAGATTTAATCAATCAATAAGCATTTATTAAGTGCGTACTACATGGCAGGCATTGGAGTGGAGTTGAAGCTACAAGGAAAGAAAAAGAAATAGTCTCTGCTTTCAAGGAGTCTATTAGGAGAACTATTAAGTCTATATTACGTAATAGTAGCTTTGGGGACCAAGAAAAACCTCATGTAGGTAGTGGTGCTGGGCACATGGAGTGGGGAGCTGGGGAGCAGGGTGTGGGGAGGGAGTGCATTCCAGGTAGGGCAGATAGCCTATGCAAAGGCACAGAGGTGGGAGATGAAATCTCTTTGTGTGAGAAACAGTAATAAAGATCTGTTTGGTTTGATGTTAGATTGTGTGGAGGGGTATGAAATGTAAGAAGCCTTGAAAGGAAAGTTGAGGCCAGGTTGTGAAGGGTTTTAAATGCCAGAGAAGTTTCTATTTGATTTTAGAAGTAATAATTTGTCATTGGAGTTTACTGAACAGAGAAATGACACGGTCATTTAGGAATATCAGTCTGTTGGTGGTGTGAAAAACAGATTAGAGAGGCTTGAAGGTGGGAAACCAATTAGGAGCTAGAAGTCATGTGTCAACTGGCCAATTCATATTATTGGTCACTCAAAGGGGGCTCAGTTGACTATCAGTGCTAAGTGTTCCTCAGGTTAATTAGGATGTGCTCATACCCTTGAATGTCTGCTCCATTTCCATGACCATAAAATTGGAATTCCTTTATCTGATCATAATCTTTCATAACTCCATCTTTCCTCCTGCCTTCTACTCCTATTCCTGTTCTTCATCCTTGACATGACCTCCATCACCTCAACCCCTCATTTCTTACCCAGGCCACTACTCCTGCACCATCTGTATCCTCCCTCTTACTTCTCTATCTAAAGTCTTGCCTTTTCTCTACTCTAAATCCCTTGCCCCAATGTCCTATTTTTTTTTAATTTAATTGATTTTTTTGTTACAGTTTAAATTCTGGACTGTTTCCTTTGCTCCCTCTCATCCTGCAGCAGAGATGGCCACTACTTGACACAGATACAAACATACATAGATACATACATATACATGCACGTATGTGTGTGTGTATATACACACACATATATTTATGTATATACACACACAGACACACACAAATATATGTAAAACCTAACTATGAATGCTTCTATTTATCACTTCTTTCTTTGGAGGTAGAGAACATCTTCCTTTTAAGGTACTTTGTAGTTGATTTGAGTATTTATAGTACTCAAAATATCTTAGCTGATCACAGTTGTTGTTCAAACAATATTGCTGTTACCATATACAAGTTCTCTTGGCTCTGCTCATATCACTTATTATTTCATGTAAGTCTTTCCACGCTTTTCTAAAATTGACCATTTTCTAAAAATCATCATTTCTTACAGCACAGTAGTAGTCTACTACACCCAGTATCCTAGTGACGATAATGTTTTGCTAGACTCCAACTCCAGAATATTCCCACCTTCTCATTCTATCATGCTCTGCTAAAGCAGTGGTTCTCAACCTTTCTCATTCCGTGACCCTTTAATACAGTTCTTCATGTTGTGGTGACCCCCAACTACAAAATTATTTTCATTGCTCCTTCATAACTGTAATTTTGCTACTGTTATGAATTGTAATGTAAATATCTGATATGCAGCATCTATTTTCATTGTTACAAATTGAACATAACCCACAGGTTGAGAACCGCTGTGCTAAAGGGAACAAAGAACAAATCATAAAATTGTGCTAAATTGGTCCACTATAAATTTATGTTCTGTGCCTTCACTGTAGCAAGGCAGACAATCTATTCCTCCCTAACAATTTGCTTTCCCATTCTTCCTAGCAGCTGTTTCATACCTTCTCACCTCTCCTCAAGCTTCTCATAGCAACTCTCCTTCTTGTAGACCTCAAGTCATACTTTACTGAAAAAAAAAAAGAGAACATTTACCATAAGCTCCTCCTTATCTCCTCTTCCCCATCTCACATCATTAAGACATCTTCACCCACTATGTCATTCATTTCAGGCTTGTTTGAAGAGGTGGTCCTTCTCTTAGCCAAGCCAACCCTTCTACATACACTCTTGAGGCTATCATCCTACAGCTTCTCCAGCAGATTATCCCACTATCAGTCCCACTATCTTATCTTCAATTTCTGGCTCTTCTTCCACTGCCTACATATATGTCTATGTCTCCCCCTCCTTAAAAAACAAAACAAAAGCCTCTTGTTTGATTCTACCATCCTAATTAGCTATTGTCCTATATATCTCTTCCCTTTTGTGGCTAAACTTCATGAGAAAGCCATCTATACTCGGTACCTTCAACTTCCTCACTTCTAAATTCTTTGCAGTCAAGTTTGTTATCTGAAACTGCCCCCTCCAAAGTTACCAATGATCTCTTATTTGCCAAATTCTATGCCCCTTCCTCAATCCTCATTCTTTTTGACCACTTTGTAGTATGGATACTCTTTCCTCCTTAGATTGTCTTAGAATTGCTTTCTCATGGTTCTCCTCCTCTTTATTCACCTCTTTCTTTTGTCTCATTTGCTGATCAGTGTCATACCCACTAATCAGAGTCGTTTCCTAAAGTTATCTCCTGAGCCCTTTTTTCTTTTTATTTTATACTATCTTACTTGGTGATCTCATCAGCCCCTCTGGATTCAACTGTAACATTCATTTAGAAGATTCTCAGATCTATAAAGCCAGTCTTGGTCTATCTTCTGAGCCAGTCACATGTCTCCAGCCGCCTCTTGGATAACTTGAATTAGATGTTTATGGTAGGAAATTTAAATTCATCACATATGAGCAGAATTCACTCTTTTCCCAAGTACTTTTCCCTTTCAAACTTTGCTTTTACTCTCAAGGGCAGCACTACCTGCCTAGTGATTGATTCAGGATCAGAAACTTGACGTCATTTTTGACTCTCCAACTCTTACTCACCTCACATATCTAATCCATTCCCAAATCCTGTCATTTTTACTTTCACAACATCTCTTGTATAAATCCCTTTTTCTTCACCCACAAAACCACAACTCTAGTTCAGACTCTCATCACCTTTCTCTTGTACCATTACAATGGGCAGCTAGGTGGCATGGTGGATAGAGTGCCAGGCTTGGAGTTAGGAAGACTCATCTTCTTGAGTTCAAATCTGACCTCAGACTCTCACTAGTTGTGTGACCCTGGGCAAGTCACTTAACTCTGTCTGCCTCAGTTCTTCATCTGTAAAATGAGCTGGAGAAGAAACGGCAAACCAGTCCAGTACTTTTGCCAAGAAAATCCTGAATGAGGTCACAAACAATTGGATGTGATTGAAATGACTGAACAACAACAACAAACAACATTGCAATAGTTTCCTAATTATCCTCCTTGCTCCAAATTTCTCTCCAAAACAATCCATCCTTCATCCAGCTGCCAAGGTGACTTTTCTAAAGCATAGTTCTGACCATGTCACCCTCTTACACAATTAATTCCAGGGAGTCCTCTTACCTACAGCATCAAATCTAAAGTCCTCTCTTTGGTATTTAAAGTTCTTCACCCACAGGCCCTTTCCTATCTTTCCAGCATGGATATATTTTACTTCCCTTTTTCAATTTTCTGAGCTAGCTGGCCTAATTGCTATTCCTTGTACACTGAACTCGTTTTCTATCTTTCTGCATTTGCAGTGGCTGTCCCTGATATACTCTGTACCCTTACCTATGCTTCTTACTTTCCTGGGCTTCCTTAAGGCTTCCTCAGATCCCACCTTCTTCAGGGAGCCTTTCTCAGTCCTTCTGGCTATTAGTACTTACCTCTCTAAAATTATCTTCCTTCTACTCTGTATAGGGATGTTCACATGGACTATTTGTGCCTGACCTGTGGCAGAGCATTCTGAGCTCATATTGGTCTGATCAGGCACAGTTGGACATGCTGAAACGTGACTCTAGCATAGCAATGTCATTTTGGTCCCCTTCAAGAACAAAGGACAATAACTAATCAAACCAAGAATGATGGAACCTGACTTCTGGGTTGTATGAATAGCAAGATAGCAGACTGGACATTTTCTCCCATCCCTATATATAACCTCTCCAAAAGAGAAAATATGTACCAAAGGTAAAGACATTCCTACTGTCTCCACAGTCTAGGACATTTGGAATCCAGAAAAAGGGTTAAAAAGCAAACAACTTCACTAATGCTCACTGACTCCGAGTTCACTCTGTACTCCTTGCCCTCCTCCCACACTACCAGCAATAGGGCTGTGCTAGCAGACCCAAGGCCACAACACAGGTTACAATAATACCTACCCCCTATACCCTCATACCTTCTTCATTCTTTCAATGTCATGGGGACCCTGGCTCCAGGCTGAAGAAGTTTGCTCAGACCTCAACAGCCAGCTCTGTCACAGCCCTTCAGGAGTAAAAGCCTGCTGGTGGGGACTACAACCTGGAAACCCCAGTAATACCAAGTGCTGAACTGCCAGTACCAGGTTAGAGAATTGAAGAACAAGGAGAATTGGTCAAGGCAGAGAACTGAGGAACAGAGGGAATTGGTCAGATCACTAGGACAGGAAAACATGTGACTGTGAGAAGCCCTATACAGCACTTATCAAGCCCAAGGAAATGAGCATAGCACAAAGATGAGGCCAGTTCTGACCACACAAAAGTTGTTTGGAACAGAGACCTGGGCTGTTGAACCATGACTTACCCAGTATGGGAATAGGCTAAGAGGTTTTAAGATCTAGCCCCCAAATAAGCCATCATCAGAGGGGAAGGAGTCAGAAAGTGAGTGATAAGGAAAATGGGGGTGATGGGTAAAGGAGGGGGTAAGGGGTGGAGGAGACTTAAAGTACTAAAGATTTCAGGAAGAAGAAATCTCCAAGATTTTGAACATAAACAGAAAAATCAACAAGAAAAACAGTAACAGCAGAAGAAAATATGGCTTTCAGATCTAGTAAAGGAGTTCAGGAATTTATGAATAAAAATTGCAAAATAAAAAAGTTATATAATACTTGATGAGACAGAGAACCCTGGGGAATTGAGGAAAAGGTGGAACTACAACACAATGATGAGAGCATAATTTATTATCCTATATGGCAAAAATAATGAATAGAATTGAAGACCTTGAATCTGCAATGGTAAACCCCAAAGAAAAAAATAGATTGAGAATGTAAACGCACAGAAATGAAGGACAACCTAGAAGAAGAGAAGCAAAAAACTAGTAACATTTAAAGAAAATATATTCACTATGCAAGCGAAACATAGTAATCTTGAAGACAGGATGTATAGCGACAACAGAAGGATCATAGGTCTCCCGGAATAACACAGAAGCACAAAAAACCTAACATCATGATAAATGAAATAATAGAGAATTGAAGAGAACTTCTGAACATTTTGAAAATTTACAGATCACCTCCAGAAAAAAGTAAAAATGACTACAAACTTCAAGAAACATAGTAGTTAAAGTGAATAGTTCAATTCAGAAACAAATTCTTCAAACCATCAGGAGAAAGACTTTCAAATAATGCAAGACTATTTCTGTACCCACTAGAAAATAGAGAAGGGAATGCAATAATGTGTTCCAAAAAGCAATGGAGCTCAAGGATGCAGCCCAGGGTGACCTATCCTGCGTATATGAACTTAACTGGACAAGTTAAAGGATGCACTTCCAATAATAAAGAAGAGTTTGACCAGAACTGAAGAGATGATTTGCTTCTTCCAACATCCTAAACAAGAGAAATATAGGAGTGAATCAACGTCACAGGCAAGGACAGCAACAGTAACAGACTGATGACAAAAAGAGCCGTAAGAGACTTCTAAATGTTTACAAGGAGACAGAAGTGAAAGCAGAAATCTAACAGAGGTAACAGTGAAAAGAGGTGGATGGAAGCCATTCAAAGGCAGAACCTAGAGACATCCCACTTACAGATAAATGCTGCTTTTGTGGTACTAAGTTTCAACGTGGGACTTTACATTAAAAAGGGGGAGGGGAGTATCGAAATAAAGAGGAATGAACGATGTCCTGAGGTCAAATCAAGGGCTAGCAATGAGGGAAAGGTGACCTCTAGAACAATCTACAGGGGAGTGGGTGAGGAGGGAGGAAAGACTGAAAAGTGGAAAAAATGAAGTAGGCCTCACTTTGGAGATGGGAAGGGGTTTCATTTGATGGGGTGATGGGACCTGGACCCTAAATTTTCCCATACATTTCAGCAACCGAGACCCTTGATTTTCCCATGCAACCCAGTCCCTGGCATCTTGTCTAATGCATATGGCCCACCTTGATTACTTAATTAGCTTACTTGATATTTCTTAATCCCATCTAGATCTTTTCACTGACCCTTTTTCCTTTTTTTTTTCTTTTCTATATAAGTATCAGTCCCATCCTCATCAAGCTGCAGATTTCCTAAGAATCTCACCCTCTCCTCTTGGCATTACAATGAACCTTGCAACTTTGACTGAAAGAAGGTCTGAGTGCTTGAATTCTTTCCAGGCAGACCCCCTTGTATTCTGACATTTTGAGGTTCCCAGCAACTCCAAACCATATCACACTGATGAATGCTTCTATGGGTAAAGGGAGATGAGGACCTTATATTGGATGAGGCCTGGAGGATTTGGTGCTTGAAAAGTCTAATTGCCCTGGGAGGGGAGTTGGAACCTCTGGGGGCAACTGACCCCAGGAGGAGTGGGAGAGCATGGACACAGGGAAAAGATTTCTAAGTAAATGTAGAAAAAATGGTTAACAAGAGAGGGTATAGATTGTAGGTCAGGGAGGGACCTTCCCATACAGTAGTGTTCTCTCTGACATCTGCAATAATTGACATTGTTCTGAGAGTGAGGCACAAGAGAAGAGAGGATTCCATGTGGTAAGCCCTATGAGGCAGTGACAGAAAGCACCTAGAAGTGAGAGTCTAAAATGGATACCTTGCAAGTTAATAGTATGAAGAATACAGAGAAAAGAGAGAAACCAGATAATTGTAGAGGTTATGAAACAAAGAATGGAGGTCTAGAATAAACAAAAAGATTAGACAGATAATAGAGTGAGAGAAATCCTTTTTAGAAATGAGTACAAAAAAAAAGAAAATTTATAAACAAATGAACAGGACTATGTGAAGGGAAGAAAAGGAGGAGGGCATCTACTTGACTAACAGGAAAGAAGAAGGGGAAGAAATAGCTAACCAGATAAAACCAATAGGGAAGAAATAAAACAAAAATCTAAAGGGAAAGGGGTAACAAACAAGAAGAGAGGTTGAAGAATGAGGAGAGGAAAGCCAATATCAACAGGGCCACTGGGGGGAAAAAATTAAAGTAACTGAAGGAACGTGATACCATATGTACAGCAAGAGAGGAAAAAAATCATAACTTGAAAAAAATTTAGAGACAGAAGAAAACAGAAGCCTAACTCTTATTAATCCAATTAAAACCCAATTAGAAAAGATAGATAAGAAAGCAAAGCCCTACAATCTATTGCTTACGAGAAACATTTAAAAAAATAAAGACATAACAAAATAAAACTGACAACTATGCATGAAATGAATCCAAAAGAAAATCCGTGATTTATCAAAGCAAATATTATTTGTCAAATATTATTTATCAAAAAATAAAAAGAGATAAACAAAGAAACTATATTATTCTGAAAGGAACCACATACAACAGACCAATATCAGTAACAAACTTATATGCTCCAAATGTCTTAGCATCCCAATTCATAAAGGAAATACTATCTGAGCCTCAAAAAAGACATAGACAAAAACATAATGGTGACTTCAATATCCATCTATCAGTTTTGGGTAAGTCTTACAGGAAGATAAAAGAGAAAATATGGAACTGAACAAATATTTGGAGAAACTAGAGTTCAAAGACTTCCATTATTAATCATTAACCAATCAGAGCTGATTTCCACCTTTTGGGAACACCTACTCTTCAAATGGTATGAGTGGCCTCCATGGTGTGAGTGGCCTCCATGATTCATCTTTGGTCCCTGAGAGTGCCACTGATCCCTTTTATTATTCACTAGCCATAATTATGATTATTAATTACCCAGAAATTATGTCTCTCTGGACTTTTCATACATCACACAACACATGGAATTTTTGGAGGGGGAAGGCAGAGCAATTGGGGTTAAGTGACTTGCCCAAAGTCATATGGCTAGTTTTTGTGTTAAGTGTCTGAGGTCATATTTGAACTCAGGCCCTCCTGACTCCAGGGCTGGTACTCTATTCACTGCACCACCATCCAGCCACCCCTATCACATGGAATTTTTACAAAATATTTTTTACAAAAATAGGGCAAAGAAAAATGGTAAAGAAATATAAAGAGGCAGAAAGACCTAATGTATCCTTATAGACCATAATGCAATAAGAATACAAATTGGTTCAGGGACCATAAACAAAAGATCCAGACCCAATGGAGACTTAGCAATGAAATCTTAAATAGTGAATAGGGCAAAGAATAAATCATAGAAAGAATTAAAACTATGTTAAAGAAGATGATAATGATGAAACAATATACCAAAATTTCTGGGATGCAACTAAAGCAGTCCTCAGGGGAAAAATCATATCCTTACAAGCATACATTAACAAAATAGAAAAAGTAAGGATTAACTGAACGTGGCTTTTTTTAAATTAGAAAATAAGCAAACAAAATAAGCACAAGAGGAGAAAATAAAACTAGAGGGGAAACAAATAAATCACAAAAAAACCCATAGAAATTACAAATAAAACTACAAGCTGAAAAAAAGGAATAAAATTGATAAGTCCTTAGGAGATCTCATTAAAAGGAAGAGAGAAGAAAATCAAATCAACAAAATACCAAATAAAGTGAAATCACAGCCAAACCAGATTAACTGAAAAGAATAATTATAACATATTATGCACAGTTATATGCTAACAAAACTGAGAAAAGAAATTAAAGGAATGCCTCCAAAAATACAAAACACCCAAGCTATCACAAAACTATTTAGATGTCTTAGATAACTCAATCTCAGAAAAGGAACAAGATCTATATGTAAAAGAACTACCAGAAGAAAAAAAATCCTCTTGGTCCTGATGGATTCTATCAAACTTTTAAAAAACAATCAGTACCCATATTTCATGGATTATTCGCAAAAACTGAGAAAGAAAGAACTCTACCAGAATTCTTTTATGTGACAAATATAATCCAAATAACTAAACCAGGGAAAGATAAAACACAGAAAGAAAACTAGAGATTAATATTATTAATGACCATTGTCATACTCATTTTCAATCAAATCTTATCACTCTATAGCAATTTATCCAAGAAATCATTATGATCAAATAGGATTTATTCCAGTGAATAAGAATGGTTCAACATTACACAAAAATCAACAAAATTAATTATATTAAAAACCAAAATATTCCAAACCACACAGTTATTTTAATAACTGCAGAAAAAGCATTCGACAAAGCACAACTCTTTTTTATGATAAAAAAAATTAAAGTTTAGGCAGAGAGGGACCCTTTTAAAAATGTCAAAAAGTATAGCTCTAAAACCAAAAGCAAGAATCATACACAATGGGGAAAACACTAAAATCTTTTCTAATAAATGTGGGAGTGAAATAAGATTGCCTACTTTTACCTCTATTATTTGATATAGTTCTAGAAATGCTAGCACTAGCAAAAAGATAAAAGAAAGGAAGCAAAGAAATAAAGATAGGTAAGTAGGAAATAAAACTATCCCTATTTGTTGCTAATATGATGGTTCCCTTGGAAACCCCTATAAATTAGCAGATATTCAATGAAACAATTAATAGCTTCAACAAATTTGTAGCTACGAAATAAACCCTCAAAAGTCAATAACTTTTCTATATAATAAAAACAAAATACAAGAAGCAACAATAGGAAGGGAAATCACATTCCAAATAAACACAAAATGCATAAAATATCTGGGGATCAATGTCTCAAAGAACATAAAACACTTGTGCATATTTAAAGTGCTCCTTAACAAAATAAAGAACAATCTAAATAGATGGAGGAATATTCATTGCTCATGGCTAGGTCATGCTAATATAATGAAAATGACAATACTACCAAACTGATAAAATATTATGTTAAATTATCAAGGGGATATTTCACAGAATTTGGTATCCAAGATAAGTATTTATTGTTTATATATGAGACTAATGTCCATTCTCCAATAAATAAAAGGTCAAAGGATATAGTTTTCAAAAGAACTGCGAAGTATTCACAACCACATGAAAAATGCTCCAAAACAGTAACACTAAAAGAAATACAAATCAAAACAACTCAGAGGTTTTACTTCATACCCTGCATATTGGTAAAAATGACCAAAAAGTTGTAACAGTCAGTGTTGGAGGGGTTGTGAAAAGACAGGCACACTAATCCATTGTTGGTAGAACTGGGAAATGGTACAATCATTTTGTAAAGTAATTTTGAATTATACAAATACATAGCTAAAATGTCCACACCCTTTGAAGCAGAGACTCCATTACTAAGCTTATACCTTAAGGAATTCATCAATGGGGGAAAAGTCCCCAACATTCTAAAAATCTGTATGTAGCTGCACTTTTTGCAATAGCTAAGAACTGGAAACAAAGTAAATGCTCATCAACTGGGGATTGGCTAAACAAATTGTGGCACATGAAGATAATGGAATATTAATGTGCTTTAAGAAAAGACATGTGATGAACATAGAGAAGCATGAAAACATCTACATGAACTGATGCAGAATGAAGTAAACAGAGCCAAGAAAACAATATATGCAATAATTGTAACAATGTAAATGAGAAGAAACGACATGTAAAGTAAATGTAACAAAATGATACAGATCAAGTGGGACTCAAATAAAGAGCTATGAGAACATTCCTCAAACCTAACCCCTCATGGAGGTAAGAGGTCCATAGCCATGACACCTTGTAGATTTTCATAATTTTTCAATGTATCAATCAGTTGTGCTGACTTTTTCCCTCCCTTAAAAAAATATTATTTGTCATATGGGATGGCACTCTGGGATGGGGAGGTGGGGGAGATACATGGGATACTGTGGTGATGTATGAAACAGAAAATATCAACAAAAACACATAATAATAATTATAATAATAAAGCACTAGACCTGGAGTCAGACAGACCTTGGTTCAAATCCATCCTCAGATACTTATTGTCTTCTGGGTAGGAAATTTAACTGCTTCATTCTTCTCATCTGTAAAATGACAATAATAGCAGTCCAGGGTTATTGTGAGGATAAAATATGATAGTTGTAAATTACTTTATAAGCCTTAAAGCATGCAATAAATGCTATTTCTTTCATTATTATCAGTTATTATGTACCTCGCACATCAGAATGTGAACTTAAGAGCCTATCTTTGTATCCCGATGCTTTGTCCAATGGCTGGCAGTAAGTGCTTAATAATTGTTTCTTGACTAACTATTGACTGGTCCTTTACTATACACTCCCACTGATGTTTACGAGAGCTGCGGGGAGATGTTAGCAGTAGGTCTGTAGAAAGGGAGGCTCAGTCACAAGGGGTTGGGGAAAACACTAACGTGAATAAGGAGAACAAAAACAGTAGGGTGTGTGTGTGTGTGTATGTGTGTGTGTGTGTGTGCGTGCGTGCCTGCATGCTTGCGCAGAGAGAGAGAGAGAGATTAATCACTTGTCAGGAACTTGGGAGGCCTACCAGTTTGTTCATCAGTGTGTGTTAAGGCTAAGAGTGAGTTAAAACTGGGGTTATATATATTCATTATGTTATATTAAATTATATTTTCATGAGTTTCTATGTAGGAAAGTGTGTTTGAAGTTCTAGTTCTTTCCTTAAGTCTCCTCCCCCCCCACCCCCAAACTCCAACCCCAACCATGCAGCAATGCTGGTATTGAGAACTGATGATGAAAGGTTTTGAATCAGACTAGGTCTGAAATGCCAACTATTTCAGCTCTCTGGAGCCTCCTCAAGAGAAAACAGGAGCCCTGCTTTACGCACCCTCATACATAAAGAAGAAAAACAGTTGCTGTCAAAAGAGACCAGCGTAGATATGCAGTGATCTCACCCACTAACTTGGATCTTCAGAAGACATTTACAGAAAAAGAAAGTTAATAGCAGATGAATAAAAGAGGGTTGCACCATCCTGTAAAGATAGTGCAGGACTGCAAAAACAAAAGAAAACAAAACCTCCAGGCATGACCTAAGCCTGGAGAAGAAAAAGTTCTGGGTTGGGAGGTATTTTTGATCTGTTTGTTTTGTAGCTCTATAGGGAGAAAAAGGAAGCTCAAAGTAAGGACTGTCTGGCTGCTTGGGATGATAACGAACAGCAGAGGGACTGCTGGTCAACTCCCACTTTGTTTTTTCTACCAAGGAGAATAATCTTTGTATTGTAAAAGACACAATGAAAATAACTTACAGAGATGTGATACCCAAGATTAGTTGGGAAATAATTCTACTTTCACCCCCAGGGCCTCCATCTCCTATTGGTCAGTTCCTCCATCTTGAAAAAGGACTCACACAAGTCACTCTTCATTTTTCATCCTCTCCCTTTGGGATCTTCTCTGTGTTATCTTCCTTCATTAGAATATAAACTCCTTGATGGCAGGGGCTGCCTTTCTTTATGTTTGTATTCATATCCCCAGGGTTTAGCATAGTGCCTGGCATCTATAATAGGTCCTTAATAAATGACTCAATCAAATAGGAGAGCCTCTCATTGCCTTCAACAAATTCTAGTCATTTGGCCCCATTGAACAACATTCTCAGATATGGAAAGAATTGGAGGAGGAGGAGGAGGAAGAGGATGGATTGTCTGCTGCTTTCAAGTGTTACTGGAAAGATCTGGAGCCCAAATGTCCTGACTTTCAAAAAGAAGATAGAGTTGAATCTACACACTATAGGCCAGTGATCTTTTCTTTGTTTCCTGGAGAAAATTCTAGAATGGATCCTTAAAGCTGTGGTGAATGAAAATCTTGAAAAGGAAGCTCTTAATTCAAAAAGCTTGCACAGCTTCATCAAAAACAGATCCTGTGGGGCAAACCTTATTTTCTTTTTGACCAGTTCAGAAGCTAGTAGATCAGGCAATCAGGCAGTCAACAATCGTCATCGTTATTATTTTTTGAGGCAATTGGGGTTGTAACTTGCTCAGGGTCACACAGCTAGTAAGTATCTGAGGTCAGATTTGAACTCAGGTCCTCCTGACTCCAATGTCTGTGCTCTATCCACTCTGCCATCTAGCTGCCCCTATTATTAAGGGTTTACTATGTGCTGGGCACTGGGCACTTGGGATGATTTCAGGGGATACGGTAGGGAAGTCTGGAGAGGAGAGTCAGAAACAAAGTAGGAGAAGAATGAAGGATAGTAGGCTTCCATGTTTTGAGTACCTCCCCCAAACAACTGCTAGGTGGTGCAGTGGATTAGGTAGGTACCCAGCAGACACTTACTAGCTGTGTGACCCTGGGCAAGTCACTTAACCCTGTTTCCCTCAGTTCCTCATCTGCAAAATGAGCTGGAGAAGGAAATGGCAAATCACTTGAGTAAAATTGCTAAGAAAACCCTAAATGGGGTCAGGAAAAGTCCAATATAACTGAAAAAACAACTGAATGACATATAACCAAAACAGAAGCACTGGGAGGAACTCACTAAAGGGAGAAAGGGGTCTAGGAGTGAAAGGATATTCCAGGGTAATAAATACCACTGAGGCATGGCAGTTAAATACAGAGAGGCAGAAGGAAACCAGGAGAGGACTGAATGAATGGTCAGTGGGATGCTACAGATATGGTTCACCTAGATTTTGGGGAAACATTTGATAAAGCATCTCACTCTATTCTTGTGACAAAGATGGAGATGTGACCTAGATAATAGGTGTGTTTGGAGCTGGTTGAATGGCTGGACTCGGAGTCCTTGTTAACGGTAAGTGTCAATTTGGCAAGAGATCTTCATTGGTGGTCCGGAGACCCCCTTCCCCATTAGAAGTCTTCATGCAGAGCCTGGACAACCACTTGTCAGGTACATCACAGTCAGGAATTCCTTTGAGAATGAGTTGGACTACACAGCCACTAAAGTCTTTTTTCTCCTCTGAAATTCTGTGAATACCACAGAGACACAAAGGGACCTAGAGTTCAGTGATCAATTAAAGCAGCAAGCCAATTACCTGACCTTCCCTCAGCTGGAGCAAGTGGCTGATTTGATCAGTGTGACTTCCTTTGGCTAAAGTTAACAGGCCAAGATATCAACCTTGCCCCTTGTCCACCAAGTGTTATAAATAAGCGCTCCTAATTTCGTTGTCTGCCCTTATGTGAGAGGTACAGCGGTAGGCATTAGATAAATCATGACCTGAATTCAAGAGGATAGTACAGACAGTAAATATGAAGGGAGACCCTGTGGAATAATGGAAAAGCCCTGGTTTTAGAGTGAAGGATCCAGGTTCTAATCCAGCAGTGGGAGCCTGTGGCCTTGAAGGACACATGTGGCCCTCTAGGTCCTCAAGTGCAGACCTTTGTCAAAGCTTCCTCACTCCTGTTCTCATCCTAATTCTACCACTTTCTTAGACGAGAAGGGAAAATGACTTCATCTCAACGGTCCTTTGCTTCCTCCTCAGAATCCAAAGTACTTGTGCTGGAGGATCTTTAAGGACTCCTCCTTCCAGCTGTAAATCCTTTCAAACACAAGTGCAGACAACTAAATTAGGAGCTGCTTATTTATAACACATGGTGGACAAGGGGCAAGGTTGATATCTTGGCCTGTTACCTTTAGTCAAAAGAAGCCACACTGATCAAATCAGCCACTTCCTCCAGCTGAGGGAAGGTCAGGTAATTGGCTTGCTGCTTTAATTGATCAATCCTTAGCCCCAGAGACATGCTGAGCTCTCTGCAGGCACTCTTTAATTTCAAGGACACAAAAGGTTCTCTTGCCTTTTCATTTGCAAGGGAGACTTGCTAGAATTTGAATTATTTTTAAAAATCAGGGTGAAAAAGAAAACCCTCCCCACCCTATTCTGGCAATGGCTGAAGGAGTCATAAGGCTGGTATTTTGAAAACATGATGTAGATGTCAAATTACATCACTCTGTGCTTGGTTCCCAAATGTCTGGCACCTAGGCAACTGTTATTTTCATTACTGTGTTCTTTTAGACTGGCTGGGAGGATTTTACTTTCTAGAGACTTGGAGTTTTGAGTTCCCTGTGCATGGAGGTCTTCTTTTCCTGCCTAGACTCCAAGTTCTCTAAGGGTAGAACCCTCCTCATCCCCTGTCTGGCCCATACCTCATTCATCCCTGCTTCCACACATTTGATCGTGCCTTTTGCCCTTTACCTGGAATGGCCCTTTTTCTGCTATTAAAATACTTCAAAAGCCCATCTCTGTGAAGTCTTCCATAATTTAGGATGTGCCTGTATGTAGTATAGACCTTCTTTGAATTATCAAAGGAATTAAATGAAATGGCTTTAGCAACAAAGCTGTTTCATTTCCTGCTCACCTACTATGCTACTAAAATTGTCTACAACTGCACATATTCATTGATTTGTCAGTTAATAAGCATTTCTAAAACACCTACTATAAGGTAGGTACTTTGCTGACTGTTGGGGATATGAAGAAAAACAGGAGATAGTCCCTGCCCTCAAGGAGCTCTAATTTAATTGTTCATTTCAGTTTTGTCCATCTCTTCATGACTCCATTTGTTTTTTGGCAAAGATACTAGAGTGGTTTACCATTCCCTTCTCCAGGTCATTTTGCAGATAAGGAACTGAGACAAACAGGGTTAAGTGACTTGCCCAGGGTCACACAGCTAGTAAGTGTCTGAGGCCAGATTTGAACTCAGGTCTTCCTGACTCCAGGTCCAGGGCTCTATCCACTGAGCTGCCTAGCTGCCCTCATAAACCAGTGGGAGAGTGAAAAATGAAACACATACACAAAAGCTTTGTACAGGTTAAATAGGAAATAACTCACGGAGGGAAGGAACTAGCATTACAAGGGACTGGGAAAGGCTGTCCAGAGAAGGTGGGGTTTTGATGAAAGAAGCCAAGTTTACTTTTATTTTTTGGCCAGAACACTTCTTGATGACTGTCTGCTAAGACATGGAAGGGTCACGATCTGTATCTATGACTGGGATGCCCTCGTGAACGAAATCACCTGTGTTTGCAGGGTATGATTCAGCCATTGTTTAGGAAATCACTGTTTCACATCTAGCACTTCTGGCTCCCTAGGGCAGGGACCACATCATATTTCTTTTATTCTCTTTTCCTCTTCCCCCAAACCCCACCAGTCAATTCATTGTCAGGCTCACTGACTAAATACTCGCTGCTATAACATCACGTCCAGTAAAAAACTTGGGGGCAAAAAGGGCTTTGGTTGATCACGTCCCTCTCTCCTCCAGATCTCCTCTGAGCATGGTCTAGAGTTTTCCATGCTTAGAAACAACCTGGAAAGACCCAAATGTCAGGAGAGGTCACGTTTTCCACTGTTTAAGGATGTGCCACTTTCATTTCTGGGGTCTGGAGGCTGGCTATTCTTCTTAATTAGGAAGTCTTTTTTTTTGCCATGTGTGCCAAGGTGACAAGGTGCTTGTTATTTTTATGGACCTAGACTTCATCACCAAGGTCAGTGCCCTGCTTGGTGACTGGTCCCTCTCTGGGACCTCCTATTCTCTCTTCTCCTTCCCCTACTCCCGCAGCCCCCCAATTCTGATGGTAGATTTGGAGGCTGTGGGATTGCAGTCAGTCACATGCTCCTGCAAGGACTGGAGGAGAATCAGTAAAAATGTCCTGCAGAATCCCTACATCCTGGCAGCAGAATTTGGCACTGCATTCCCAAGCATCCTGATGCAGCCTTTCCTCTGGATCCCCACCCCCAACTCCACCTTCGGGGCTGGCACACGACACACTATAGGAAAAGATGATGTTTGTTTAAAAAATATTAACTGAAGGATTAAAAATAGAATGATGCACATTTCGTTTCTAGTGGTCCTGCAGTGCAGCCACCAGCCAGTTTAATTCTGTTCAAAATCCTTAAGTGAACAGGTCCTGTATTGTCACTATGAATTACTGGCCCTCCTGATACATCCTGGCTTAATAAGCCATAGCAACAGATGCTTGGTGACAAGTGGGAATGACACCTGGTATTTTGGATGTTTCTTAATGTCACCTGAAAGCTGGATCTGCCCTTTGGATCCACACACCATGCCTGCCTCATTCTCATTTCCAGATTTGTCAAGCTGTCTTATTAAGCATTCTGTTGCTGCAATTTCCAGGCTCTGTGATCCAAGGAAATTCAGAGCAGAACAGAGCTCCAAAGGGGAGCCATTGAGAAGCAACACAGATGAACGATCCCCCACATTCCCCTTTATGACCTGGGGCTGGACTGTTAGAGGTCTGGGAGGAGGGAGGAATCTGAGATCACTAGTGGAGTATTTAAACCCCACCCTCACAGCCTGCATTCTTATTTCCCTGGTTTTCAAGTTACCATTTAATTACAATAATTCAGCATTGCAAATCTGTAGGGAAATCAGCTCAAACCGACATCTCAGTAAAGTAATGACCTGCTTGGTGCAGCCCAGATGAATTGTTTGTTTTACTGAGTCTGTTCAAACTCCATCACCACTGCAGGGACTCCAGATTCTTCCTTTCCATTCAATCAAGCCTACACAGCTACAGTATCCAAGATATTCAGGCATAATAGCCTGGTTTCTTTTGAATTTGCCAGAAAAGTAGGGAAGCTGGCTTGAGTTATCTGAATATATGTTGTTTAAACTAGGGGCTAGCAAATAATCATGAGATCATAGATTTGGAATTGAAAATGACTTTGGAGATCACCTTATTCGACTTCATTTTATAGGTTAGGAAACAGGCCCAGGGAGTTGAAATGACTTTCTCAAGGTCACACTGGCAGTGAGTGTCAGAAGGATTTGAATGCAGAAAATGGCATGCCTCCTAAGCTGGGACTCTTTCCACAGTAACACACTATTTCCCAATATTAAGCTTATCTTTGTTTCTCCCTTAACACTAATTTGTTCAATGTCTACTCTGTGCCAGGCAATTGGGCATAGAAAGCTAAGAATGGAAGAGTCATAGGAACATAGTCTTCATGTTAGAAAAGACTTGAGAGGCCACCAAGTCCAGCCCCCTCATTTTGCAGATGAGGAAACTAGGGCTCAGAGAGGTAGTGACTTGTCCAGGGTTGCAAAGCAAGAAAGTGTCTGAGGCAGGATTCTGACCCAGGCCTTCTTGACTTCTATCACTTCTAGATTTTAATGACTTGGGAAGAGAGAGTGAGGGTGACAATTTTGCACAGCTCTGCCTCATTTAAATCCAATTCACTTGCAAGTCAGGACGTCACCTATGATGTCATTGGTCTGCTTCAAAAAATGAAAGACAAGCAGAAATAATAATAACTCTGTCCAATACATCTACACTAAGGTCCTGTTCTCAAGGAACTTACAGGTGGTGAGATAATATTTTCACAGATAATTTGAGAATGGAGATGGTACTTAGAACAATTGGGAGGTAGGAGATGATCAAGGTAGGATTCACAGAGGCCAAGGCACCTGAACTAAGCTTTGAGGGAACAGAAGGATTCTGGGAGGTGGCGGGGATGAGAAAAGAGGGAGTCCAGGTTGGAGGATGGCTTGTGCAAACAGCAAGAGGATTAAGGCTGTGAAGAGAAGCAATAGAAAATGAAGCAGGAGAAATAGATTGGAGTCAGATTTTGGAGTGTTACAAATGTCAGGCTGGGGGATTTGTACTTTATTTTAGAAGCAGGGAGTTGACATGGTTGAATCTGTATGACCTTAACACATTTAACAGGTAAAAATTCCTATGGCTACCAGGATAAAATACAAATCCCTAATCAATTTTCTTGTGCTGTAACAAGATTCTTTGGGACAGCTGTATAGAGAATGAGGGCCAGTCTTGGAAGCAGGGAGACCAATTAGGAGTTTGTTGTTATGGCTGAAGTCAGAAATGATGAAGTCTTGAACTAGCATGTTGATTGTGCAAGTAAAAAGAGGGGGACAAATACAAGAAATATTTTGAAGATGGAATCAACAAGACTTGGCACCTGATTGGATGTGTGGGATGAGGGAAAAGAGAGTCAAGAATAACTGTAAGGTTCCAAAGCAGGGATCTCTAGGGGGATGATGGAGCCCTCAACACGGGTTTGGAGGAGGGAGGGAAGTTCTGTTTTAGAAATGCTGTATTCGAGATGCCTTCAGGATATCTATAAGGGGATATCTGGAAGGCAGATGGAGATGTGGGATGGGAGCTCAGGGGAAAGATTAGGTCTGATTATATAGGTTTGAGAGTCATCTGCATAGAGATGATAATTGAATCCCTGGGATCAGATTCAATCACTCAATCACTGAAAGAACATACAGAGAGAAAAAAAGAGGACCAGGACAGAGCCTTGGGGGATGTGGATGAAAATACTAATAGATCACAGGTGCCAAGTACTGGAAGATTTGCAAAGCACTTGATAGACACTATCTCACTTGATTTCCATAAAGAGCCCAATAATAGGGGCCTATTTAGCAGTTAGGAGGCTTTTGAGCACATTGGAAAGAACAGTGTCAGTGCACTGATGGGGTCAGAAGCCAGACTGCAGGGGACTGAGAAAGGAGTGACTGATGAGAAGTGGAAGAAGAGAGTGTAGGCAACTTTTACCGGGAGTTTGACGCTAAAATGGAGAAGAGATATCATTTAACGATTTGAAGGGATACAGGACTAAGTGAAGGGTTTTTTGTTTTATTTTTTAATTTTGTTTCATTTTTAAAGAATGGTTAAGCTTAAAGTCCTTTTGGCCCTTCAGAAAGATACCTCTCTGGTCCAAGCTTCATTACTTCTTATCTGGGCTATTATAACAGCCTCCTAATTGGCCTCCCTACCTTCACTCTAAAACCCAACTTCCCCACAGATAAAAATTGACATTCCCAAAATATAGCTCTCACCATGTCACTGCCTTGCTCAAAGAGCTTCAATGACTTTTCCCAACTGCCACTTGCCTGTAGGATAAAATATTAATCTTCTGCTGGCATGTAGAGCCCTGCATAGTCTAAAGATAACCCAGCCTTCCAAACTGATCTTACTCTATTCCCCCTCCCAGGAAGTATACTCTGGCCAACCTACTTTCTGCTTCCTGTATGTGACATTCAATCTCATCCCTTACCCAGGTTATGTCCCACATGTACAATGCTTTCCCTCATCAAATTCCGAGTTCCCTCTAATGGGCCCCAAAGGTGCTACTATGTGGCAGGTGCTGAGGATACAAAGTCAAAAACTAAACAGCCTCTGCCTCAAGGACCTTACCTTCCATGAGGAGATAGAACCAATACTTCTATAAGTAAATACAAAATACTATGTACAAAGTATCTAGAAACAGTGTGTGTGTGTGTGTGTGTGAAAGTGTGTGTGTATGTGTGTGAATGTGTGTATATGAGTGTGTGTGTGTGTGTGTGTGTGTGTGTGTGTGTATGTGTGTGTAGGGGGGAGGTACAGTAGACAGAGCACTGAGCCTGGAGACAGGAAGAGTTGAAACTCAACCTTAGATAATTCTAGTCATGTGACCCTGAGCAAGTCACTTAATCTGTTTGCCTCAGTTTCCTCATCTGTACAATGGGGATAATAATAGTATCTATCTCCCAGGGTTGTGAGGATCAAATGAGATAATATTTGTAAAGTGTTTGTAAACTTTAAAGTGCTATTATTTTTATTATAAACAAAATAAATATAGGGTAATTCTTTGGAGACTGGCAGCCAGGCAGATAAAGGAAGACATATGGGTGGTAACATATACTGTGCACATTTTTCATCTTTGCATGCCCAGTGCCCAGCATGGTACCTTCCATGGCTGAAATGACCAATCAAGGACATGAGAATAATGAATTCAGGTTCATTCAGAGAAGCATGAGGATACTGAGCTAAGGCAGCAGTAGAAAGTAAGTGAGACCAGGAAAACCACATAAAGAATGACTATGACAATAGAAAGAACATATGAAACTGAATGATGTGCAATTATAATTGTCAATCCTGGCCCTGGAGAAGGAATGTAAAAAAGCAGGAAACAAAGCAGCAGGTTTCTGCTTTCACTTTGCTAAGTGTTTTACAGATATTATCTCATCTAATTCCCAAAATAACCCTGAGATTATTTTTTATTATTTTTATTTTGTTTTATTTATTTTTTATTTTTATATATTATGTATTTATATAATTATATAATTATAATTATATATTTTATATTAAAATAATATTTTATTATTTTATTTTTGTTTTATTTATTTTATTATTATTATTTCCATTTTACAGTTGAGGAAATTGAGGTGGACAGAGGTTAAGTGATTTGCCCAGGGTCACAAGGCTAGTAAGCATCTGAGGCTGAATTTGAACTCAGGTCTTCAGTGCCCTATCCACTGAACCACCCAGCTGTCTCCATGGACATAGAACATCGTATATATACTCATATCCCATTGATGTGCTGGTCGGTTTTGCTGAACCTTTTCCCCTCTCTCTTTGTAATTGTTGTTGTTATATAAGGGTCTAATTCTCTGGGCAGGAGAAGGGAAAAGACACCTTTGGAAATGAAGGTAACATAAAAACAAAAGAAAGCAATAAAACATTTTTGATCCTCCCTATAAAGTAGGTGCTACCATTATCTCCATTTTATAGCTAAGGAAACGAAGGCAGAAAACGGTGAAGTGATTTGTCGGGAGTCACCCAGTTAGGAAGCATCTGAGGCTGGATTTGAACTTGGGTCTTCCATGTCCAGTGCTCTATCCGTTGTCCTACCTAGCTACCTCACTGTGTATAAGCCCTCTGTAGTAGATGATGAGGAGTTTGGAGGAAGGATGTCATCATGGCAATATATGATAGGGGGAAAAAAGGTGAACCAGTCATATGACAAGGCTGAGGAAATGTACCATCTGTAAGATGAAGGAAAGGCTGTCCCATACTCAAAAACCATGTTGTGCTATGAGTACCTATTTAGAATTTGGGGACCCTTCCACTCCTTTTCGGAACACGCAATGCAGTCTGTACCTGTTTTATTATGGGCACTTTCCTGCATTATTCCAGGTAGGGGCAATGATCTAGAACAGTGGTTCTCAACCTTCCTGATGCCGCGACCCTTTAATTCAGTTTCTCATGTTGTGGTGACCCCCAACCATAAAATTATTTTCGTTGCTACTTCATAACTGTAATTTTGCTACTATTATGAATCATAATATAAGTATCTGATATGCAGGATGTATTTTCATTGTTACAAATTGAACATAACCCACAGGTTGAGAACCACTGATCTAGGGGAAGAGAAAATTGATCCTTTGGGGTCCAGCCACCAGAATCAGATTAGTTTCCTATGAATACAAACCCTGGGTGGAGGAAGTTTGCCTGGGTCACTGATGAAATCCAGAATAGAGTCTTACTAAAGAACCAACATTGCATACCACACCTATTCATTCAGAGAACATTTTGTTAATGTTGAAAGTAGTAGCTACAACAGTGAGTAGATTTAACTAAAAGAGGACATTTGTGGGGATGGTGGTGCCAACATGATGTTTTAATAAGCACACCATAAATTTATGCTTGACTCAAGGTTACTCCCTTTTGGGGTGATGAACTCACCCCCCTCTAATGAGGTTGAATTCCAGACCCTAAGTATAGTGGAAGATGCATTCCTGAAATATATAGAAGTCATTATTTTTGGACTGACTCCTCAGCGTCAATGTCTGATATTTGCTTGTCTGTCTCTGTGTCTGAGGGATCATGGTACTGAGAAGGTTGCTCTTTTAGCCATCACTACTTAGCCATCACTACTCCAGCAAGTGAGTCACCCAAAACAAAAGTCAATGTAGGCTTCTAAAACTCTGAGCACACTTTTTCATTTATTTTGAAAAAAACTATAATTTAGCTTTAATTATTGAAGATAATACTTCATCATTTTAATTATTTAAGGTAATACTTCATAGGATCTTTTGAAATTGAAATGAGATCTTAATAATCCAAGCTCCCATTACATCTCTTTGCTATTAAATCTTTATAAATCTTTGCTTGGAAGTGTGTCAGAACAGCTAGGTTTGGAGATATATGGGAACTGCAGATTAGTGATGTGAGGAATGAGATTCTAATGGGGTCTTGCCTTTGTTTCCGGGGCTCACTTTGTCTGAGTGTTGGAGCTACCCACGGTGAAATTGTGGGTGGCATTAAGTTCAGTGATTGAGACAGTGCAGAAAATTGTCCATCAACAGTATGAACATGAGGGTTTAAATTCCATTATACTGAAATTAAACCCATTTTCAAATCAGAGGATTACAGTATCTTAGGTGAGGATTTGTCTTTGAATGATGTGAGACTACTCCGAATTTAGCTATTCACTTTCACTCTTTTTCAAAGTGGATCTCACCCTCCTCAGTCTTCTCCCATGAATTCTATACCACTTCAGCTTTGGGTGGGCTAGTCCCTGTATATCTAGTGGCGTGTTCTCTCTCTGTCTCTCTCTCTCTGTCAGTTTTCCTTGAATCTTTACCCTGACCATTAGGATCTTCAATTCACAGTAATACAACTCATCTTTTTAGCCTCATCTCATTCTTTCCCCTTTGTTTCAGCAAAACTGGATTAGGAGTTTTCTGTCATTCTCATCTTCTCTTGTCCAATCGCTCTTCCCCTTCCCTGCCAGGTTTTAATTCTTTCTTCTCTGGGACTTCTATCCTGGAACAGTGCTATATTAACTGATGCCTGTCTCACTTGGTCCAAATAGGCCCTCACCATGCTTTGGTTTACTCCATATTTCCTGGCTATCTTCTTGAAAGCCCTGCCAACCATTTTGCCATCCAGTCTGGGGACCATGCCCTCAAGGTCTTCAACCTTTCGTCTTCAGAATTTCTGCCCTAAGACATCAATATCTTGATGGTGACCACCTCCCCTGCCTCACTATGTCAGGCAAGCCCCAGTCAGGCTTCACCTAATTCCCTACTCCCTGACTGTCTTCTCAATCTTCTTTGCCATAGCACACAGCCCCCTCCCTCTCTCTCCAGCTCTGGAACCATGACCAAATCAACTCTGCCATTGCTCCTGGAAGGGATGTGTGTTACAGTCTCACTCCCTATGGCCTTACTCCCCATTCCAGTCATGTTCCAGACCACAGTATCCCTCCTTGGCCACTGATCCTCTACATTTGTTGTCTCCCCATCAGAGTGGAGATTCTAACGGACAGAGATGGTCTTTGCTTTTGTACTTTTGTTCCCAGGGCTTAGCCTATAGTGAATGGTCATTCATTCATGCCTTTTGCACAATGTCCTCCGTAACTAGAATGGGCTCCCCAATATTCAATTCAATTTAGTAAGCATTTATTAAGTTCTTCTATGCCAGACACTGTGCTAGATACTGGGGATACAGGGGCAAAAAATGAAAAAAAGAATATAAAAATCTATCAGAAAAAAATCTATCATAAAGAAAATTACACGGGGGGAGTAGAGACAGACAGACGACAAGCACTTAGAAAATTAAATATAAAATGTATATTAAAGTAATTTCCTAAAGGAGGGGATATCTAGGGAATAAGCATTTATTAAGTGCCTACTGTGTGCTAGGTACTGAGCTTTATACACATGATCTCATTTTATCTTCCCAACAACACTGGAAGGAAGGTGCTATCATTATCCCCATTTTACAGATGAGGAAACTGAGGTAAGCAGGAGTTAAGTGACTTTCCCAGGGTCATATAGCTAGAAAGTTATCAGACCAAATTTGCATTTAGGTTTTATTGACTTCATTCAGGTCTAGTACTCTATCTACCTAGCACTGTACAACTTAGCTGTCTCTAACATGAAGGGAAGTTTGTTAATAATAGGAGTTCCAAAGAGCATAATGGAGAGGTAGGAAAGATTGGGATAGTAATATGGGAGGAATAAGGCTGACACATATGAGCATGAGTGGCCAGGGAGGGGAGCTACATTCTAAACAGCCTATAACTCAATCAAGAAACTTAGTAGAGCCATTAGGCAATAGATTGTCATACCCTTCAAACTAGAAAAGATAAAGCTGATTTAATTATCAATCCGTAAGAAAGAGATGGAAAAGGAATGAAGGAAATACACTTCAAAATCAAGGGTCCCCCATCTTGCCTCATGGTCAAAATGGTGTCCTGGGGTGGGGATGAGGGTGTTTAGTTACATAAGTTTGAGGCACTCACCTTCTAATCACCAGCTGGGGCCCCAGGACTTATTCCAACACTGAATAGATTATCACCCCAAGGGTGTATGGGGAGGTGAGACAAGGGAAGTCTCAAGAGGGTCCCTCCTTTCTTTCAAAGGCCAGCACATGTTTCAACTCTTCCATTAAACTTTTCCAGACCTCTTCCACTCCCCCAGTAAAGTGATCTCTGCTCAAAGTATTTTGCTTGAATTCATTCTTTCCACTTGTCTCATCCTCCCTAGTATCATAATTATTTGTATACATGTCTTCCTTCTACTCCTTCCACCAGATTATAAACTTCCTAGAAACAAGAAATATCCATCTTAATATGGATCTTAATATACTCCAAGTCAAGCATACTGCCTTGGACTTGGTAGGATTTTAATAAATGATAACTTTTCTTTGAATGAATGAACCTTATCCTCTTGATGAGGTGTAGGCTCTGGGAACCCCCTTGAGCCCTCCTTGAATCTTCCCACATAAGGCATTTGCCTGAGGCCATGAGCCTTTCATTATAGCTAGGCCCAAATCTCTTACTCTTATTAGCCTAGCCCTCCACTGTCCATCTGCTTCCCACCCTTGAGCCTATCAAAATATCAACCCACCCTTGAACTAGCCTAGCCCACCATTGTCTGTTGGCTACAGGTAGCCTCCAGGAACTTCCCATCCTTAATCACTCATTGACCTCATTAACTCCTCCTGAAGATCCTCCCCAAACTCCTCCTCCAGACCACCCCTGGATTCCTCCCATAACCTTTCTGTGTATAAGAGCCTTTCTTGCCCCCGAGTGTGTGAGAGTGCCATAGAATTTTCTAGCACAGACTTGCTCTGTGTCCAATACAGGCAAACTTTTAATGAACTTTGCTTTTCTTTGGCTGAAAAAAGACTTGAGTTGAATTCAGCAGGACCTGGCGTGTTGGTATTTTGGGTTCTCTAGCACCCCTAACCCTGACCACATGACTCTGATCAAAGAGTATTATAATCTTTGTGTACGGAATGTGTGAAAACTTTTCAAGCAGTTTGAGATTGTCTTTCGATTTTCCTCCTCCATTGCTGCTGTCAATCACTTTCACCTTTCTTTGTCTGCTTTTCCCACCTTAGTGGGCCTCTCCTCTCTCTTTTCTTGCTGTCCCATTTGCAAAAGAATTTGGTGACGTCTGCTTCTCAACCAATGAGAGATGAGGCAGTTGGGAAGGGGGCTTGATGGAATTAGGGTATAAATTCTTGCACTGTCTTTTGTAACATGCCTCTTCTCCATGATGAGTCATGGGGAAGACTGCCCTCTTCTCCCGTTCTAATCCTAAGAGATCTCTGTGTTTATTTTTTCACTAAATTAAGGATGAAGGGTATTTTTCATCCCAAACATTTGTTCTCCATATAGCATATTGTAGAGGACAGAGCACTAGACTGGGAATTAGGAGAGACCTGGATTCTAGTCCTTGTTGTCACTAGCTAGCTTTATGACCTTGGGCAGGTCATTGAATTCAACCTCAGTTTCCTCATCTGTCAAATGAGGGTAAAGTTTCTTTCAATTATAGCATTCTACGATTTTATGACTCCAATGCTTCTTCAGTCTATGTTTTCTCTTCTATGAGTCTCAAGTCCCTTCTAGCTCTGATATTCTGCAATCTACAAATGTAACCTGTTGAAAATGTTTCTCCCATTAACCAGAGGCTAAAGGATTAAAAACAGGTGTGAAGCATATTATTTTTCCCACTTCAGGGTCTGATGTACTGCCTCTAGAAAGCCCTCCATGTCCTTAGAGATTAAGAAATCAAAGAGAAACCTTTACCCAGAGCTCTTTAGCATGAGCCACTAAACTACCAGTCAAGGTTTTCCAGTTCAGTGTTTGCTCGGTGCTGACACCTCTTCCAATCTTTCGTTATTGCTTTTCTCTGGAAGATGCCTCTTGAGCTGTCACTCATGCTAGAAGGCTCTTAAAATAGAAGTAGTCTGATCTACTGCTTCCTGAGAAGTACCAACGAGAGCAGCAGAGTCAAAAGATTTTTCTCCTTGTGGATTTTGCCCATCTGCTCTTGTTTAGTGTCAAGGGCAGAAGACAGAGCTATGGATGACAATATTAATTCTGTGGGAGAAGGCATTCTCTTTTTCCCCACTAAAAATCACAATGTGTGAGAAAGTATGGTTTCCTTCAGTGTTCAGCCTTTTATATGAAACCTTTTCTAATCCCTAGCCAGCCACCTACCAGAGAGTGACTCCTCCCATTCCTTTGCATTTTTCAAATATATATCCAGTTCATTTTTGTCTCTGTATTCCTAGCACCTAAGAGTGTCTGGCATGTAGTAATTGCTTATCAGAGGCTGGTTGATTGTTGAGGCATAGGTTATCTTTTGGTTAAAGGGAAATTGAATTAAATAATTCAACATTTTATCTTATCTCCTCATTTACAACTTGGAAGGTAGGATTTGAACTCAGCTTTTTCTGATTCAAAGTCTAGTCATCTATCCACTGGTACAGTGAAGAGCGAGCCAGGTTTGGTGTTAGGAAGACCGGAGTTCAAATTCAGCCTGGGATACTTACTGTGTGACTCTGGGCATTTAACTCTTTTGTATTCAGTTTCCTCACCTAGAAAATGGAGATAATGATAGCACCTAGCTTCCAGGGTTAAATGAGATAATTATAGAGCACTAGGCACAACACTTGACATGTAGTGAGCCCTCTATGAATGTTGCTGTGGTGGTGCTGGTGGGGGTTATTATGCCAGAGACATCAAGCATGCTGCTGCTAGGCCATATGCGGCCCACAGTACTCCCCACTATGGGGAAACCAGATTCAAATGTAACTGGGAAATAGCTTTTAAACAAAATAAGTGAAAATACAATGAAAAGTGGGTAATACCACATTTTAAAACTGGGTCAATATGTAGCCTTCAGGGCTTCTTAAGTACATATTAGTTCGTCCCCCTCCCCTTTTTTTGAGTTTTCTATTACTGTACTTTACCATGTATAGGTGATGACCACAAACTATTATATAAGTGCATTAGAAAGGAGCAGACAAAGGTATATGGGAGAAAATTTTTATGGACAGGGGGACAAAACCCACCTTATGCAAGGATGTTTATACTGCTTATTTAAACTGAAAAATGTTTCCCAAAATGAAGACTATATTTGTGATGCAACAATTGAATAGTTTGCCTAACTTCTCCAACAGTAATAGGAAACAAATACCTGCCCCCACCCAAATCATGTCTTCTCTAAAGGCTTGCCCCTTCGGATGTGACCCTGCCATCCCCACAAGAGATCCCATCTCTCTTCTCCCTTTCAATTCCTAGAAAAAAATTGCCTGTATCCATTCCTTCCATTTCCTCACATCCTACTCAATTCTTAACTTTCTGCAAAGTAAAGAAAAAAGACAAAGGCCTTTGAGAGAGCACTTTTTAATTGCTAAATTCAGTGCTTTTTTCTCAGTCTTCATCCTTCTTGACCTCACCTTCTGAACACACCCTCTTCCCCAGATTTTTGTGACAGATATTTCTGAGATTTCTGATTTTAAAATCAGATTTATGTCACTTTTAGAGCATCGGCCTTGTGGTCAGAAGGACCTGGGTTCAGATTCTACTTCTGACACATACTAGGTGTCTGTTCCTGGCCAAGTCACTTAGTTTCTCTCAGTCCCAGGCAATTCTCTCACATTATGTTAATTCTAGACAAAAGGCTTAATGGCATCAAGAAGGGAGTTTTAATGTTAAGTGTTCCTCGTACTTCTGATATCACAGGTCAGGGCTCCTCAAAATGCCACCATCGTAAAACCTTTCAATGATCTCATCCATGAGTATATGGCTTCTTTGTGAGTCATTTTCCAGTCATGTCTGACTCTTCATGATCCCATTTGGGGTTTTGTTGGCAGAGATAATGGGAGTGGTTTGCTACTTCTTTTCCCAGCTCATTCTACAGATGAAAAACTGAAGCAAACAGGGTTAAGTGACTTGCCCAGGGTCACACAGCTAGTAAGTATCTGAGGCCAGATTTGAACTCAGGAAGATGAGTCTTCCTGACTCCAATTCCAGCACCCTCTCCACTGTGCCACCTAGTTTCATAATTAGAAGGACCAAAATGAGCAATCTGGACTTGATTCCCAGAATCTTATTTAATGATAACAGAGGAATATGATGGGGAATTTAAGGCCTCATGGAATTTACATACTTTATATACACACCAATGTTCTCTGTTAGGTCCAAATAGTCACTTTATGCTATATACTAACAGCCTAGAAAGCTGAAGACAGTTTTATACCAAATTGCATTGCCAACAGGGGTCTCTTTCATACCTAGACCTGTTATCTTGTTGACAAGTTAGAATTCTTGGCCTCTGAGGAGAGCATCACCAAAAAGTTGGGGCTGTGTGTGTGTGTGTGTGCACATATGTATGTATGTGTGTATGTATGTGTGCATGCACATGCGCACGTAGACATGCTGAATCTGGCTCTCGCTGGCAAACCACATGGTTAGAAGGAATCTTTTTCAAGCTGTGGAGCCAGAACTATCAGCATGCTAAAAGTGCTGAGTTGGTTTAGCTTCATTCACACATGAGGCAGTTTGGTTTCTCTCCTGGAGTTTAATGAGAGGCGATGGGGTAAGGAAAAAGGCCTTTCTAATCTCTTTTTAATTTGTCCTTTTCCATTCTGGATAAAGGGCCAGAGCAGGGGCCATCAGAACATGGGAATCCAAACCAAGTTCTGCACCCAGCCTGGCATTAATGCTCTGAGAGCAGGGAATAGCTTTCAGGCTTCCAGGCCAGCAGGACTCATTAAATACTGATATGAACTTTGGATGTAAACTCAGTAAAACAACTGCTTTGCAGGAATTGAGTTAAGTTTTGAGCTTACTTTCCCTAGAGGTTGAATTGGCATACAGGAGAGTATGCCCAGGGAAATGTTCATAAGTTTGTTCTTGCTGTACCTTTGAAGTAAAATATTCTTTTGAGAAGGCAAATTGATGTTAAGTAGTTAAATAGAAATGAATGCTATCACAGGCCCCCAACAATGGAAGCTCTAACTCTTGGCAAGAGAAAAGATCAAGGTGAGTTGGATTTGGGTCACATGCATGATGAGGGTGTTGACAGTGTGAACTTGCTAATAGAAATGACTCCGACCATGGGAGAATCAGATCTAGCTCCCCTGATGACATGTCATTATGGTAGTAGTAGAAATGTGAGCTCTGACTCTGGAATACTGGAGCAAATAGTAACTGATTCTACATGAGATGAAAAGGCCCTTATTAGTACTGCCACAAAACTATTGCTTGATGGCAATGAAAGTTGTGCTCTGCCTGATGATTTTGGCTACCTTGATCTAAAGTGGATCAGATTCTACTGGCTCCAGATGACAGCAAATATATCCAAAACTAGTCAACAAGAATTTAAGTGTCTCCCATGGGCCTGACACTGTGCTAATTCTTGGGGATACAAAAAGAAGCGGGGGGGGGGGTTGGGGGGGTGGGAGGGAAGAGCTCACAGTCTAACGACTTAATCAGTATTTATTAGGAAATTCTTCTATTTTTCCCCTTAATTGTACTGCCTTCCCTCTATTGCTTATTTCTAATGTATCCTGTGTGATCTTTTTTGGTACATAGTCGTTAGCTTGGGGCCAGCTAAGTGCTTTACAAATATCATCTCCTTTAGTCCTCACAGCCTGAAAGGCAGGTGCTATTATTATTCCCATTTTAAAGTTGAAGATACTGAGGCAGAGAAAATTGTCCAGGGTCATACAACTAGTATGTTTTGAGGCAAGATTTGAACTCAGGAAGATAATTCCAAGCCCAGCACTCTATCCACTGAACTGTTTGCCTCTAGGCAGATTCCCCTAAGAGGCATTGGGAAGGACTTCCAGTAGAAGGTGGAATTTAAGCTGGAACTTGAAGGTGGTCAGGGAAGCCAAGAGATAGAAATGAGGAAGGATAGTATTCCATGCATGGGAGTGGGGGGAGGAGCCGGGACTGGCAGTGGAAATGCCCAGAGTTGAGAGATGGAATATTTTTATTTGAGCAACAGTAAAGAGATTCGTCACTGGATTGAAAAGCATGTGGGGAAGGGATGTTAAGGTCTAAGGAGGTCGGAAAGATGGGAGATATATGGTTATGAAGGGCTCTGAATTCCAAATAGAGAATTTTCTATTCAATCCTATTGGTGATAAGAAAATCTATGGAATTGAGTAGAGTAGATAATATGGTGAGGGCACATTCAACGTGATAAAGAAAGTACTATGAGCTAGATGCTAACATGGAGAATATAAGAAGCAAAGGACCTCTGCAGTCAATATGCATGGAATTCCTTGTTTCTGGAGGTGGACCAGAAGATCACAGTGTCCTAGCACTTCACAGGGTGTGAACGGACCCACCTAATCAGCAGCAAAAGGGTACCTACATTGGCCAGGGTCTTAGGAGACAAGGTGACATATAGTCTTCCAGAATTCATCCTAATTAAGGTAAAGATTTTGAGGCAATGCTCCTCAAGTAGATGTTCTATCTAGGGAGAGCTAAGAAATCTAGAACCCTGCCATTGCTCCTTCAAGATGCATACTCTTATACCTTCCAGCCAGAAGTTTTTTCATAATACCTTGCTGAATATTCTGGGGACACTGAGGCCTAAGCAGAAGGTTTGATAGAGTTAACATGTAGCATTTTTAAAATCATAAGCTGTAACTGATAGGTAGTATCCTTCATAAAATCTATACTAATGGTATCACTCAAATAGAAATAGTCCCACCAATTACAATAACATTTTTGGGATCTTAAACAGAACCATTTATTTAGCAACAATACAAACAATGTTATAGGCACCAATATATTAAAGCAAATACAATAAAATACATTGTAATCCCTGTATAAATCCAGTCACACTATCCCATCAAGATGCTCAATCGCTATGGTGAAGATTGTGCACATACTTATAGGAACCTGGCAGGGAAACACAGTGGGGGGAAAAGAAAATCCATGTGCTTGGGATAATTTGCAACCCTGTACCTGGACTGCAGACTTCAATATTATTGGTCCATTCAGAACACCCGCGGGGAAGGAAAAATGCTTGACTTTTGATCCTCATCATTCTTCAACTAGAGAAATTCTCTTCTTGAACACAATCTTTATAAGCTCTTTTAATTAGCCATTTCCTTCAAAAGGACATTTAGAAAGTGTTAGCTCTTAATGTGAATTAAAATTGGCTCATCAAATTGGCTCTCCATGGGCCTTTCAGCCCGGTCAACCAGTGATCCCCATCACCCGGGTGCTGCACTGTCCAATCAGAATGAAGCTTGCCTGCAACATAGCTCCCCTCACTAGGATACCAAAGTAGCTGCAAAGCCTTCTCTGCTTTTCCTTTTCAAACCAGAGGTGGCAGCAGACAGCAACAAGCCCTTTCCGAAAAGCTTTACCTTTCTCTACCTCTAGGTGGTAGTAACGGGCAATAAGCTGTCACTGGAGCTCTCGGCCAACGAATTCAATTCTCCTTCTGACCAATCAGGGGCAGCCCAGCTGAAGTCTTCTATTAGCTGACTGCTTCTAACCATCCTGCTCAGACAGAACAGCTTTTTTAGCTCCCCTGCTGTGTCTTGAGTTCTTCTCTTCAGTTTCCTCTTCCTCTCCTGCTGTTGCTGCCTTGTCAGCTCAGTTGCTTAAATGACAGTTTCCTGGTTCTCAATAATTTCTCACTTTAAAAAGTCACAACTTCCAAAATAAAATACAATAAAAAAGGGGTGGCTAGGTGGCACAGTGAATACGACACTGGCCCTGGAGTCAGGAGGACCTGAGTTCAAATTCGGCCTCAGACACTTGGCACATTTATTAGCCGTGTGACTTTGGGCAAGTCACTTAACCCCAATTACCCTCCAAAAAAAAAAAAAAGCAAAACAAATTAAATTAAAAAGTCACAACTTCCCAAGTTTCCCATATAAAAATCGTACTGCAATCTCCAAATGTTTCTAGTTTCCTATTTTATTTTTATTATCCTATTTGTTATAAAATACATATATGCAAATTAGCTGCACTACCCATCATGCTTAGCATCTCTGAAGTATTCAACATGGTACTCTTGTCTCTTCGGTGCCTTTCAAACTATTATTTTGTAATCACATTTCTCTAGTTTTTAATAAATAAAGCCTCTTTCCATATGTTCCTACGCAAGTGAGGCATCACTTCACCTTGGTGATAATGAGATCCAAGCCCTCACATTCATACTGTATATCATTTTCTTTCTAAAACTGTTCAAGTCCCACCTAAAAGCTGTTTCATATACAAATACATCAGTATATATTAAAAAGGGTTTTTTTTCTACTCCTATTAAGTATCATCTACGCCAGTAGCCATATCTTACATCATTTGACAATCAATATAAATCTCTTCCTTTGCACAAAAACACATTTTCTGCCCTTTTTATCATTAAATTCCTTATGAAAAGGGCCTCAAAGGACTGTTTCTAATCAATATAAATCTATTTCTTTGCACAAAAACATATTTTCTGCTCTTTTATCATTTTATTCCTTAGGAAAAGGACCTTAAAGAGACTGTTTCCCTTATATAAGCTCAGCTGCTTCTCCTTGCTCAGGGAGTGTTAAGTGTGGTCAGAATCCCCTAATTTTTCATGCCCTGGAATAAAGCCTCAGTTGCCCAACTCTGGACACAACTATTTTTAGTAAATGCCTATTAATGCTACCAGGAATAACACTACAGGCTTTACTCTGTACATGCTGATGTTTGGGCATGTACCCATTCGTGTATGCTTTGGAGTCTCTGAAGATGTGGCTGTGGTCAGGGAGCCTTCCAATGATTGAACCCACATGGACTTGGGATGCATCCTGGGGCCCAGCCCTCAGGGGGACTCACTTCTTTTCCTCCCTCAATACTGTCTCCAATCTAGAGTAAAACTTCAGGGAAAGAGCTAAAATGAAGTTTGATATGACTTGTCTCTAAGGTTTCCTCACATATGGGTAACAGAATCTCCTCCTCCAAAAGGTACTTAAAGTACAAGATGGACATGAGTTACGAGACATCTTTTTTTTTTTTTTTTAATTTCTGCCTGTACAAAATCTGGATAAGATGCAAAGGATTAACACACAAGCAGGAATAAATTCTGGAGACGTTGGACACTCACATTGCTTATTGTGCTCATTATGTTGCCCCTTTTTGTGACCAACGAACAGATATTTCCCATTTACCTTAGACTCACATTGTTGGAACAACCCATAGTAATTATCCTGGAGAGCTGCTGAAGTCCAGATCTCTTGTCCAGCAGTGATATAGGTTTAGGCCTTCAGCTGCCAGATCTTGGTTATGATTGGTTAGCCCCTCTCCTCTGAGAAGCATTCTATCAAGGAACTCTTCCTCTGGGGCAACTGGTCCCTGGCTCTCAAACTCAAATTCCAGATTACCCAAGAGACAATTCTCAATGTCTAAAGTATGTTTATATCTTCGGATTTCTAGTCACAGACCCGTGCTCATAGAAGGTAGTAGAAGGCAGAAATCAATCAAGAATTGGGAAGTCCAGGAATGTCTCAGGCTCACCTAGGCACCATTGCCAGTTGCTTCTGTTGTAAATTGCCATTACTGCTCTTATAGGTCACTGATGGGGAGTGATTCCTCCCAAAACAGTCTATCCTTCAGATCCTTGGTCAATCAATCATCAGGAGGCATCCTTAGCCACTGGGGGCAAATCAGAAGAGTTCTCTGTGTTCTCTTAGCACTGAACCAGAGCACACATCTAGCTCCATGGGAGATGCTCCTTAAAACAAAGTTCCATGATGTTTTTAGCATGGGGCTTATAAACACTTAGGTAGTACTTTATCTATTTTCTGAGGTTGATTGGGGGCTCATCAAATTGAAGATTCCCCTGATTGTTCAGCTTAGCATAACAGAAATAGAGAGACCTAAGGGGTGCCTTGTATAGCCACATGACTCCTCCAGGAATCACATGCACTGAGTATTTCACACCAGTGACATTGAAATGATGAGAAAGATGCAGAGCATCAGCTCACCAGGCTGACTTAGAGGTGACAGAAGGCCACATAAGGAGACTATAACAACCAATCATCAGACCTTTGGAGGCTTGAAGAGCAGAAAAGGTAAGGGAGATAGAGCTTCGGTGAAGAGTGACTCATCAGGGAGAGATAGAGGATTGATAAAATAGAGAACTATGGATACTCAGGAGCAACCCAGACCTCATCCTTTACTGGCATCATGCATCATATGGACTGTATGGGTCTAAGGAGAAGAAATCTCTAGAGTCTCTGAGTTCTTTCCCTATATGGATGGTGGGAGGGTTTTCCTGATCATCTTTGAGGCTAGTTATGAGCCTTCAATGCATTTTTAAATAAAAAATTGTATTTACTTAGGAGCATTCAGAATGTCAACAAAATAATTCCATTTCTGATAGCAATTGCAGAATGGTATTCAGTTAACAGAACAACAATGATTTCAGATGCTGCATCAAAGACAACTGAAGATAAAAACGAACTACATACCCATATATAATGAATTTGTGCTGCGCACCAACAAGGACCTGATTTAAATTTCCATGCCAATTTACAACCCCCATACCATACAAGGTTAGTGGTTAGTGGTATTTTCAATAAAGGACAGGATTCCCTAAACATGTATTCAGTAGCGTGTTAGCTATACAAAAAAGATACTGTACCATTTAAAAACAAATCTTACACAGCCTTACATTTCAATTTTTTCTTGTAAAGGAGTTGTGTACAGGGGGGTTAAATGTTTTATAGATGAAGAAGAAAACTGCTCTAGAACCAACTTATTCATCCTCCTCCTCATCTACATTTTCTTCATCTTTTTCCTCCTATTTCTTGCTCTTCTCAGCCTTGACAATGCCTTAAAAGAACCCCACATCCAGTTTTCCTTTAATCTGGTATGCAGTATTATCTTTTTTCTTATTTTTCCTTCCGTTTAGCTGCCTTCTTTTCATAAGATAGCTTGTCATCAGCAGTAGTATTATTCCACATTTCTCCCAATTTTTTCTGACCAAAAGGAAGGCTAGGATGTTCGTTTTAATTTTTTGAATAATATTCAGAACAGAATAAGAAAAAATATTTAAGGAGGCTTCTCAGGTGCATTGGGATCCTTAAACTTTTTTGTTTCTCCTTTAGGTGGTATGGGCTTTCGTTTCTCTTTCATAATGAAATTATCAGCTTTTTCTATGTCCTCCATCTTCCCTTTCCCTTTAGCAGACATTATCTTCCACCTTTCTGAGCATTTTTTAGAAAATTCTGAGTTCACAAAAGCATCTGGGTGCTGTTTCTTGGATTCCTCTCAACAGATCTGCACAAAGATGGCATATGAAGACATTTTCCCTCTCAGCTTCTTAGGGTCACCTGTGCCCATTTTTGAGTACTTTCTGTCAGCATTGCACAGAGTAGCCCAATGCCCATCTGGTTCTATTTACCCAGCACTGCCTCTATCCATTACTGTATTTTTGTTGTGAAAACAAAACCTTTCTGATTTTTGATATTTTATTAGCCTGAGTGCTTGCAGGGAAGCCAAGGATCCTTTTTGGGAGAACAAAATAAGCCAGATGCTGAAATGACTAGGTTTTCCCTAGGTGGGGGTGTGAGTTACAGATTTTTATAGGAGTGTTTCCCAGCCTGAAAGAGAGGCATGAGCCAGAGAGTTTTTATGATAGACCTCCTAAACTGTACACAGATCCATCATATTATATAGCCTGTGGTCCGATGTAAACATAGGTTACAGATAGAAAGGATTTCTTTGAACTTTCTCCCACTCTAAGAAATTCTGTCTTGGGCCATTTAATGGGTGTCCCAATGTGCCAAAAAGAAAAACCCCAACTTTGTCACAGTACAGAGCCAGTCCTAGGTATTCTATACGCACAGGCATTTCTGGACTTGTGTTGTACCATCCTTGCTCTACGCTAAAACTCTCTCAATTCACTCTCCCTTCCAGCCCAGCTTCCACTGAAGTCCCTTCTAATCCTGTGATTCTCTGATCTACAAACAAAGACTCAACTTTTTTTTTCCATTTAGAATCATGGAAATAAAACCAAAGTGGGTCCTATGAGGTCAGTATGCTATATGGAAGATCACTGAAACTGGAATCAGAAGAAACATATTCAAATCCATTTACTGTGTATACAATCCCTGCGTGAACTCAGGTAGGGCTTTTCAGCTCACCCGTAAGATGAAGGCATTGTATGCTCTTAAAGGACCTTCAATCTCTGACCATGTTATCATCCTGTTCCAGTCACAGAAGGCCAACTATTCATTTTATATTGCTGTTCCATTATCCCCAGGGATGCTGAGGAGCGCTTGGATTTAAAGTCCTTTATAATCTGACTTCTACTTAGCTTTATAGACTGATCTGATTTTTTATTGCTCCTCCCTCCTGATAGATCCCAGTTCCCATGTGAAGAAGTCTCTAGTTAGTACCTCCCTCTCCTCTTTCCCCATTGGAATTAATCTATAGTTGCTTTGTGCTCACTTTCAGAGCAGGTCCCCCAGAAATGGCTGTCCTAGGTTTCAGGTTCTCTGTGTTTCCGTATCCTCTAAAACCTGAAGTCATGACCCCACTGGTATGTTGACCTTTAATAGCCAGAAGACAATCAGTTCAAAGCAAAAGCCATAGGGGGAAAGTTAGCAAGTAAACCTGGGTATGCTCTTCCCCAAATGAATACACAACCAGTAGGCAGAGTGATCATATGGGAACATGCAAAGAAAGACACCCATAAAGGAAATGGGGGTGTTCAGGGCACACGTGTGGGGAAGTAACTCATGCTGCCATGCCCTGATGTCTTCTGGTAATGATAGCACGAACGCCACCTGCACTGGACTCCCCTGGGCGAGAGTCAAAGCTGTCTTCCTCACTTTATAAATGAAGGCCCAGAGAGCTGAACCATTTATCCAAAGTCATAGAGGCAGCAAGCGACAGAGGCAGGTCCTCCGAGTTCAGAGCCCCGCTTCTTTCCACTCTACTATATCACCACATGCTCTTCTGGGTGTTGGAGGTGTGTGTGTGTGTGCGGTGGAAGAATACACATTTATATGGTGCCTACTGCGTGCTAGGCAATGTGCTAAATGCTTTACAAACATCTCCTTTGAGCCTAACAGTAACCCTGTGAGATAGGTGCTATTATTATCCCATTTTACAGATGAGAAAACTGAGGCAAACAGAATAAGGGACTTGCCCAGGGTCACAATCCAGTAATAATGATAACGATATCACATTTGATCCTTGAGACAAACTGGTGACATAAGTGCTATGATTATCCCTATTTTAAAGTTGAGGAGACTAAAGCAAACGGAAGTTAAGTGCCCAGGATCATACAACTAGTAATACTAATAATATGTTATAACAATAACTATCTCATTTGATTCTCACAACAAGGTAGGTGTTCTTATTATCCCTATTTTACAAATGAGAAAAGGGAGTCGAAGAGAGGTTAAGTGACTTGCTCAAGGTCATGTAGCTAGTAAATATTTAAGGTCACATTTGAACTCGGGTTTCCCTGATTGCACTATTCACTCTACCACTTGGCTTCCCATGAATCCCCCTGGGTAAGGGGCTGGAGAGCTCTAGTTATTTCTTCCTCAAGAGAAGAGTGGGTTCTACTTTGTACTTTTGGTTCAAAAGCCAGGTTTTTGTTGTTGTTTAGTTTTACGGCTCTTTTAGAAAAGATTGGACTGAGGTTCAATGATAAGACCTGCAGTAGCACAAGGTGGGGGGGAGGGATGTGGGGGCGGTGGGGCTGGGGGGGAGAGAAACACTCTTTTCCTCTTTCTTACCTTTACTGCCTGGTCTCTCTATTCTCTTCCACAGTAAGGAGCAGAAAGTATTTCATCTCCATCAGCCTCAAGTACCAAGATGTTTTTTTAGGGTGGGGGGGGGGAGTCCCTAATTAATGCATTTAGGCTTTGTTTTTCCTTGAAGTAAATTTGCTAATCCAAAGACTTGAGTTTCTTTGTAAGAGGCCTGGCTCCTTCTCAAAATATGACCCCAGGGACTCCTGGGAGTCCCCAAGACCCTTTCAGGGGGTCTTCAAGGTCAATACTATTTTCATAACAACGATAAGATATTTTTAATTTCTAATGTGGTAAAATCCCTATATAACCTATAAAAACAAATGTCTTCAATAGTTTAAGGGTATAAATAGGTCTTGAGACCAAACAGTTTGGGAACCCAGTGTTCCAGATAAGAGTTTTTAGACTTAAGCCATAGATTTCTTAGGTCTGATGAATGGAGTGTGGCCTACAGACCACTTCCCAGAATAAGATTTTTTAAGTGCACAAAACAAAACTCATAGGATTAAAAAGGAAACCAATTAGGCTGAAATACAATTCTCAAAATGGTTTTTAAAAAAACTAATAACTCATTCACAGCAGGTTAAGAATTCCTGCCAAAGATGAGTTTTCCCCATGCCTCCTGACTTTGAGCTCTGAGACCTTCATTACCCCCATTTTTATCCATATACTATGCTCCCATCAACTACCTAACAGTTCTAGGCTTCAGGCTACTTTCTCAACTCTAGGCTTCTTCAATTCTAGGTGGAAGAAAGGTAGAAGCAAAGGTCAGGGATCACTCATCTTCCCTTTTACCAGGCTAGCCCCTTCCTTGGCCTTTCCCATGTAGATAACACCAGTTGAAGTTTAAAGGGACTTTGAACTCTCTCTTACACATCTATGTTTTCCATTTTCCCTATCTGTGTGCAAGGTGTTTCCCCCAATAGAGCATCATCTTCCAGGGGGAAGGGCCATGTTCATTTTTGTCATTGTATCTCTACTGCCTAGAATGATTTCAGATACATAAACATTGACTAAAAGATTGTTGAATAGAACTGACTTGACCTGAAAGTCCCCTAAATCTTTCTTGTGGGATCTTTCTAGACTTCTCTTAATAAAGGTCATTAATCTTGTATTTACTGAGGTCTAGTGTGTGCTCAGTCCCACATTTAGTGCTGTAGGTGGATGGGAAATCAACAGATAAATATATACATATGCTGTAGGAGGTTGGAGAAAGTGTGACCTGGAGAAGTAATGAAGCAGAAATACTCCCTCATTCTCCAGGGCAGGAACAGAAGTGAAGGGCAACCACAATGAAATCATCTTTTACTATTCTCCTGTGGGAAGTCCCTTATTGGGCTCATCCTAACCTAGTCTCTGCTAGCTTTTTGAGCATGCCAGGTAAAATGGGAAAATGCCCCAAGACAACTGGAAAGACTGCATATTTGATTACCTTTATCAGGGAATAGCTTTATGGAACAGGAGAGCGTTAAAAAGAATAAAGTAAACCCTCAGTACATATAGGGTGACTCTGGGCAAGTCATAGGTGGATCCACAAGATGAAGTTATAGAACAGTAGCAAGGCTGCATTGGTCAAGGGGGTTTCTTCTCAGGGAGTTCCTTACAATGGTGAGACCATAATTTTGGGCAAAAAAATAAAATTACTACCTCACCAATTTTGTGGTCCACAAATAAATCAAGAAAATGCCCATCCTGAGTCAGGCAGAGACATGAAAGCCCTGCTGCTTCCTCAGTGCCAAGTATCCCATAACAACCTAAGGAAGGATGCCAAGAACGGCCATTTGGATTTTGTAGCACACTTAAAAAACAACAGAAACAAAATCGTGACTTTTTCCTTGTACAATATATGTAATGGAAAAATTTGAGGAAGAGTTGGGGGACACTTGGAGGGAAGGTAAACTACTCAAACTCACTGCATAATACATTGGTATTTCATTGCTACAGCTCCCCAGAAGGTATTAAAAAAAAAACAACAAACCACTTTCCTCACAACAAATGTGGGAGGTAGGTTAGTGCAAGGATTGTAATGGTAAGGGTCAGTAAATCAGTCTCAGAGCAAGGGGATGTTTACTCTTTACATTTCCTTGGGGCTCTGGGAGTAGCCCTGAGAGGTGGAGGGTGAGGATAGTGGTCTTTCTAATTCAGTTTGCTTCGTTCTCAAGATCATCTGTTAACAACGAGTTTAGTCAGTCAACATTAAGCAGCCTTTGAAATGAGATAGATACAGCTAGTTCCAATTAATGCCAATAGGGAATCCACTGTCCATACGTACTTGAATTCACACTATTTGAAATTATATTTAGGTAAATATGGTGATTAGGTGTAGTAGGAATACAAAACATCCCCTCACCAAAGTCTGTGACATAATCTCCCACCCCTACGTATGGAATCCAGGAGAAAGTGGGCTCAAGCTTAGAGAGCACATGTGGCAAACGGTAACTTATAGTTTCTGGCTACTGGGAGTCACTTCCTCCTTTTCATGGATGTGTTCCAGAATTTATCCTTAAGCACAGTGGAACTTTTTTACTGGGCTTTTTGTAGAGCTGTGAACCTGTGTATCTTGTAGTGTCCTGAGGCAGACACTGCCAGCAGATGCTGCTGTCCCAGGGGATAATTTGAGGATAGGATACTGATGGAAATTTTTAAAAAGCCCTCCAAATCTTTTGCGGCACAAAAGGTCTTCTAGCCAAAGGTGGGTGGGAAATAGAGCATAGCTATGAAGTATTCTCCTCTCACCCTGCCTCCTCCCCTAGGAGGCTTCTCAGAGGGTTCAGCTGGATGATTCTCTCCTGGTTTGCTACTTGCAAGATTTGAAATCTCTATCTCTCAGTTTTTAAGTACTCTGCTATTTTATAAAGATACCCTGACCTGATACTCAATTCATCTTTACTCTCCTGTGCAGCATCACTCCACAAAGGCTCGTCCACAGAGGCTCATAGGAGATGTCTAAATTGACCAAGGCCTTTCACCACTTAATTGGGAAGCCTAGGATGGATTTGACTTAATTGAGAAGTGTTCCCACCTGATTCATGCACAAGCGTGTGACCTTTTATCACTTCTTTTAGGTGAAGGAGGGGGTAATTTGGTTGATTTATCCCACCCTTACATGTACCATTTTGTAGGAAACTGTGGCTTGGGGAGGTTAGTGACTTGTCCAAGGACATACAGGTTTTGGTGCAAGAGAACCAAGATTCTAGCCCAAGCCTCCTGCCTCTAGATCCAGGGTTGTCTCCACTTTGTTCCATGTTCTTTATGTACAAAAGATACTTTTCACTAATTAGTAAAGGGGGCACTTGGGAACGGGGATATACTCTAATTTAAGGAAACAATCAATTTTTGCCATGAGCTTTGACAGTTTCCTCCAGTTCTTTACAGTATAATGGATAGAGTACAGGTCTTAAAGTCAGGAAAACCTGGGTTCAAATCTGACCTCAAACATTTACTAGCTGTATGACCCTGGGTAAGTCACTTAACCCTGTTTGCCTTAGTTTCTTCATCTGTAAAATGAGCTGGAGAAGGAAATGGCAAACCACTTCAGTATCTTTGCCAAGAAAAGCTTAATGGGGTCACAGAGTTGGACATGACTGAAATGACTGAACAATGACAAACATAGGAGGATATGCAAGGAGGATACCGTAACCCTTACTTTTGGTCGATGTTGTCCTACTATCTCTTTGGAAATGTATCTAGCCAATAGGGCAGTTTGAAGTATATAGAGCAGTCTCAGGACATCCACCGAGTCTGAAGGGCACCCGTGTAGATGGGCCTTTTTATACCCTTAGATGATGAGGAAAGGCAGGGAATAAGCATTTCTCTATAGTATCTACTATGTGCCTGGAACTGTGTCAAGTGTCTGCACAAATATTGTCTCATTTGATTTTCATAACACCCTGCCAGGTAGGTCCTATTACTATCCCTGTTTTATGGTTGGGAAAACTGAGGCAAACAGATTGAATGACTCGCATGGGGTCACAAACCTAGTAGCTCTCCTTAGGTCACTGTTCTTTACGCATTACTCCAGTTTCTATTTTCTACTCTCAGCATGTGTGATGGGTGTTTATTATGTTCTAGTAGAATGAAGACTTCTTGATGGTAGGACTTGGCCACTGTTGTCCCCAGTGTACTTTCCTGATCACTTTTATTCATTTCTCCACCAGTGGACAATACCAGTGAACCTCTTCTCCAAGGATCACCTCTGGAATAGCCAGCTAGCTTGCAGAGTGATAACAATGGAGCCTCTGTGGACAATGTTCTAGAACTTTGATAATTAGCAGGGTTATGGGCCTAAGTGTGGCCTGATCAAGGTCAAAGTGTCTCCCATTTTCTTACACTTCCCATCATTTTTTGACTCAGGTGCCACAGTCTTCCCTACCATGCAGAGGGTCTTTTCAAGTAGTGGTTCTTCCTTGGGATTGCTCAAATGAGTCTCTGTTTTCCGTTCTAGCTCAGTTCTTGGTGAGCTACCAGCCATTTATCTCACCTCTCTCCTAAAGCTTTCCAGGCCCATGACCATTTTCCATTGAAAATTTCCATTGAAAAAACCCATTTCCATTGGGTTTCAGAGAGGTGTTCCTAGTCTCTTTCCATTTGTCTTCTTGGCTCATGCTTTCATCCAAGGCTGTATTATTTCAAAGTACCATGCACTGCCACTTTGTAGATCTCAAACAGGCAAAGGGGAGGCATGGAGAAGGAGACTTATAGTAGATTCTCCCAGAACAGGTGCTTGTGACTAACAGGGAGTGAGCTAACCCCCCTATACAAGACATTTCCTGGATAATTCCCGGCCCCCCCGCTATGTTCCAGTCATTGGTAATCCATTGTCTTTTGGGTCACCCATGAATTTAATGCTTTAAATGGCTATGGTGACAGCATGGCTGGGTGGCACAGTGAATAGAGCACTGGCCCTGGAGTCAGGAGGACCTGAGTTCAGGTCTGACCTTAGACACTTGGCAGTGGCTGGTCGTGCGACCTTGGGCGGGTTGTTTGGCCCCAATTGCCTTGCCTCCTCTCCTCCAAAAAGCAAATAAAAAATTACTAGTAATAAAGGCTATGGTGTTTCATAATTTACAGTCACAAAAATTACTGTAAGAATATTGGTGTTAGAAAGATGAGTTTTCTTGTGCTGAGCAGTTTAGATTCATTAAAAGTGCTTCTTAATATCTCAAATGTTGTACAGTCTGTTCTCTTCCTCTTAATAAGAAAACTGTTCTTGGTGTTTCATTTTTAAGAAATAATATTAAAGTTATGGAGATACTTCATTTTTAGACATTATTAACATATATTAACATTTATCATCATCTCTTTGTTAATCTGAACATCTATGTTAGAAAAACAAAGTAAATGAAAACGTATATTGCCCAGATCATGGCATGTAGCTAGACAGGCAGCTAGTTGATTTCATATAAGCATTTATTTTATTCTACAGGTATACATATATGTAGAATTTAAAATAGGTATCGAATATGGATGGATGGATGTAGAATATGTATGATATTAAAATAAAATGTATATATGAGTATATATCTATTCATATACATTACGTACATACATACACGCACCGAGAACAGACACTCAGGCTTCCTGTGTGGCCACATGTGGTCTAAGCAATATGCATTTTTCATATACTTTATTTTTTTTAATATAGATGTTCAGCAAAGAAATGATGATGATATTAATGATGATGATGATGTGCATATATGTATATGTGTGTATGTTTTAGACAGATGATACAAATGGATCATGAACTTTGTCTAGAGTTGAATAGAAAGAGAAGATCAGGCTGGAATGTTATATG
>CM053585.1:315939367-315956653 GCA_028646515.1 Pseudochirops corinnae | reverse complement strand
TTTTGGGGCGGTGGGTGGGGGAAAGAGGGGGAGAAAATATGTAACTCAAAATCTTGTGGAAATGAATGATGCAAACTATAATAAAAATTTTAAAATATTAAAAAAAAAAAAGAAATCCAATGAGAATCTATAATTAAGTGACTCCTTCTAACCCAGAATTGCACAAAAAGTCATCCAGAAGCCCATATGTCAGTGGTTCTCAACCTGTGGGTCGTGACCCCTTTGGGGGTTGCCTAAGACCATCAGAAAGCACATATTTCCAATGGTCTTAGGAACCAAGACACCGCTCCTCTATCCGTCTCCAGGCGGGTCTACCCACATGCAGATACGCCCACATACTAGTATTAAAGGGTTGCAGCATTAAGAAGGTTGAGAATCACTGTCATATGTACTGGCAAAGGGCATATTTCCTACCCCTACCAGAAAATCCAATGACAATGCAGGATAACCTACCAGCACAACCAGAGGTGACATGTACAGCCTTCAAGTCTTTGTGTCCAGAGGCAGCAAGAGTAAAGGGCTCCCCAGAGAAAGTCCTGGGGTGAGGACCTTAGAACCCTAGGGAAGGGCAACAAGTAGCAATCAGTGACTAACTTGACCAGCATGGTAAGACAGTGAAAAGAAGATATTGTTGTATTGGAGGCTGGAACAAGCCAGGCTCAGGCCATTATCTGAACTCTTCTAATGCTCTGTTCTGAGATGCAATCAAGGGTCCTAAACATTCAGTGTTCTGAACTTCAAAGATGGGGGTGGGGAGGGGGGAAACTAACCCCCGGATGTGAAGGTTACCACTGAAACCCAGGTGACTCAGGGAGAAACCAACTAGAGCTAACCATTTCACCTTAAAATACATCAGGGCACAGGGCTGGACCATGGCACAAAGCCCCAATTCAGAAACTAAAGCTAGAAGGATGAGTAAATCAAACAAAACACAAGTACAAAAATTTAACGTAGATCTGGAGATTCCCCAAAAAAAGAGGTGAGTAACTATGTAACAAACTACAAGTAGAGACTCAAAGGGAAAAAGGGGGGATTTCCTACAAAGACTATATAAGTACCCAGAAAATATGAAGCAAGAGATTTTTTTTAAATGAGAGACAGAGAGAGAGAGAGAGTAAGAGAGAGTGAGTGAGAGAGAAAAAGTTCTGAAGGAAAGAAACAGAAGAAGAATAAATAAAAGAATAAAGGGAGCCTAAATATCCATACAGGAAAAACCAAGTGGATGAAGAATGTTTATTGTCTGGACTATGATACAAAGTTAGATGAAGTTTGTCCATCAGTACAAATATCTTAAACATTTATCTTGCACAGTTTGATGCGAGGAATCCATAGATGGGTAAGCAGGTTTCATAATATTAAGATGTGCTTGTTAGATAGCAGGTACATCCCATACAAGTAATATTGTGATTCCATCAATGTCCCAATCACAGAAGCATTGTTGTCAATGCTTGACTCTGCCATTCTTTCTCTATATATGTTACAGAAGCAATGGGAAAAGGCTTTTCAAGGCCAAAAATGAACTGGTTTTTAAGAGCCAGAAACAGACCTTCTCAAATCCTAGCAAAGCTGATCTTCATTGTTGGTAGATTGGGATAGGGTGTGGATTAGATAATTCCTTTAATGGAAGAGAGGAGCCCCATAGTTGAGGAATTAGCAGATTAAGGCAGGTTTTTCTAGCTATTATGGAACACACCCATGGTAAGTAGGACACTGGTATTTCTAATCAGGGATTCCAACGTGAGGGATATCCTTTGTTAGATTTTTTAAAAGAATTTCAATAACTGAGAAACCTCTCAGGCTAGAAGGAGGAAATTCTGCTATACATGTTATAAGAAATGGGACTAAATGATTGAAAGGGCCACTTAACCAGGCATCCTATAATGCCTGGAACCTGGAAGCTTTGCTTGGCTAATATTACCAACTGGGAGCTCTATAGAGGGTATGGAGTATGATAGGTGAGGCTTGATGCCATGAAGTGGGTGGTAAATTGGAGTCACAGAATTTGAGAATTGGAGGGACGTCAACAGCCTGAAAGGGATGCCCATTATAATATATCTGCCAAGCAGTCAGCTAACCTCTCTTTGAGGACCATCAAGAACAGAGGAGGACTCACCACCTCCCCAGGCAGGCCTTTTCACTTTCGGACACCCCTAATTAGAAAATTTTTCCAGATATCAGCCTAAATTGGCTTCTTTGTGATTTCCATTTATTCTTTTTGGGCTTATGCCACAAGAATCAAACAGAACAGATCCAATTGCCCCTCCACACAAAAGCCTTTCAGATGCTTAAAGACAGTTATTGTTGCCTTCAAATCTCTTGTTCAGGCCTGACACTCCCTGTTGCTCCAACCTATCCTCATAGGACATGGACTCAAGGCCTTTCACTATCTAGGGTGTCCTCCTCAGGACACTCTCTAGCTTATTAACGTCCTTTGTTTCCAACCATTGCACCCAGAACCAGACACAATACTCCGGATGAAGTCTCTTGAGGGTAAAGTACAATGGAACTATCCTCTCCCTAATCCTGGAAACAGTTTTGTTGAAGCCCAAGATCACACTAACCTTTGGGTGCCACATCACACTGCTGATCCATATTGAGCTTGAAATCTACTAATAACCCCAGATCTTTTTCAGAACAACTTCTATCTAGCTGTTCTTCTCTCACCTTATATTTGTGAAGTTAAAATTTTTTTACACAACTCTGAGACTTTACATTTATTCCTATTGAATTCCATATTATTAGATTAAGCTCAATGTTCTAGCCTTCCAATGATCTTTTGGATCCTATCATCCAGCGCATTAGCAATCCCTCCTAGCTTTGTGTCATCTGCAAATTTGATGTGGAGGCATGGCATCTATGCCTTTATCCAAATCATTGATAAGAATCTTAACACAGGGCCAAGCAAAGCTTTGCACTGGAGACTTTTTTTGTCTCAGTGGCATTGAACTATTAACGGCTGCTCTGAGTCTGGCCATCAAACAGTTCTGAATCTCAAAGTTGCCATCCTTTAAGGCAGGGAGTGGTTTTCAAGTTTGTTTTTATTTTATACCCTTATCAGTGATTTTTTTCCCCCCTCTGTGCAGGGGGTGGGGACTGGGGGATTTTCCTAATGTTATCTGCACAGCTACTGCTCCAGGGGCCAGGGTCAGGATTGGGACATAATTGCCTTCTGGGGCTGAAGCCCAATTCAAAGGGGGCAAGTTGGGAGCTAGAAAGGGAGGGTGTAGCAAAGAGCTACACAAAGAGTTGTAAAGAGGGATGAGTGAAAGGAAGGTGTGGTTGTTTTGGAGACAAGCGCCAAGATTTGCTATAGCAACAAGAATGGGATGTGTTACATTTTATTAGTAATTAACTGGTCACACACCCATGACCAAGTAATCTACAGCCCCACATATGGAAACAGCTGCTCTAAGGGATATTAATATTGGGCACTCCATAGCTTATCCTTCAGTCCCCTGGGTTTACAACTCAGTGCCACCCTGGACTCTTCAGTCCTCCTCACCCTACAAGGCCAACCAACTGTCAAATCTTCTCATTTTTATCTTCATCACATACACACATATACACATATATTGGTGTTATCCATTATTAACATCCCTTAGGGTAGGTATTTCCATAGATACAGAGATAGGCAGATATGAGATAGACAGACAGACAAGATAGACAGCCATGATGGATAGATAGGTTGTGATAATTATTTCAGATCATTTGAAACCCAATAAGGACCAGAGCCTGAACTAATCAACCTGAAGAAGCACCTTGGCCTAACAGATCTGAGTAAACTCAGAGAATGCCTCCTGTGCCCACAAGGCCATTCGGAGATGACCAGAGCATTCTTCTGTCAATGACTACCAAGACAGGGTACCTTAAGCCTTGAATAATGGAACTTTTTCTTATCTTAATATTTTTTGGACATAAACTATGTTATGGCACGTTAATGGCAAAGAAAACACAGATATCCTGGGTCATAATTTCAATGGACACGTTGTCAACTCCCTTATCTTATTGTATTTACAATCTATTCAATTAAGAAAAGTCCTTTTCTCATACTGTGGTTAAACACATATGGAGATCATAAATTTGGGTGACATAGACCTGCTGAGTTGAGATTGTTCTAAAACATATTTAAGGCTAGTCATTCTTTTGTCAGACAGTCAGAACTTATGTTTTGGCTCCATGCAAGCACATATCTGCTAGCTTTAAGAGAATAAACAACATGAATTTATATGTTACCTAGCCTGTTTGCCTCTTTTAAACAAACTTTCGGGTTGACAATAGATGGATGGATGGATAGATGGATGGGTGGATATCCTTTCTCTCCATTCACATAGCTACCACTTTAGTTAGGGGCTTTATTTTCTTTCACCTGGACAGTAATCCAGCAGCAGGCTTCCAGCTGATCTCCTTGTCTCAAATCTCACCCTCCTAAAGTCTATCCACCACACAGTTGCCAAAGTGGTTCTCCTAACCCACACGTTGACTCGGTCACACACACCCCTTACTCAATGGTTCCTTGTTACCTTAGATGTAATATGCATTCCTCTGGCTGCCATTTAAAGCTTTTCAAATATGGCCCCTTCTCATCTTTCTACTCTTTTTAAGCATGACTCCCCTCTACACAGTCTACCATGCAATCACTCAGGCCTCTTGCTATTCCTCACACACCATGTTCCTCCTCTCATCTCTTTGCCTTTGCATAGCTGTACCCAGTGCTTGGAATGCTCTGACCACTGACCTCTCCCACTTGATTTCCTCACCTTCCTTCAAGACTCAATTCAAGTCCTCCCTTATATACCAGGCCTTTCCCGGCTTGTTCCACCCCCCAAGCTGCTAATGGCTTTCCCTCTGAGATTATCTCCCATCTATTCTCTATATAGCATGAGGGGGCTTGCACCTGCATGCACACACACACACACACATGCATGTGCATGAACACACACGTTTTATCCTCCATTATGAGTGGGGTATACTCTCTCTCTCTGCACCCTCTGTGAAGATTCCTCAGAATGAGAAGGGAAAGAAACTATATGGAAACCAGAAAGAGACTTTTGTAAGACTGGACAGACCTGAGTCCTGGGTTTATACAACCTAGGACCCTTCCCCCCTTCCCTTGCTGTCCATCAGCCTTAAGCCCTTCAGGAATTTTAGGAATCTCTTAGCCCCTTCCCCTTCCTCACATTGGCATTTGCCAAATAAGGACGTGAACAGTACCCTGGTTTCCTGTCCCACCTCCCAGCCAATAGGGGATAGTGGTAGGCTTCTTTGTTCCTTATCTTTGGGGGAGATTTTAGAGCTTAGATTGTAAATCCACCTCCCAGCCAATGGGAGAAGGGACAGCAGGGGGAGGGGGCTTGACTGCATTAGGGTATACATTCTTGTGCTGTGTTCTATAACATGCCTCCTCTCCTTGATCTGGCATGGAGAGGACTGCCCTCTTCCTGAGGGGGAAGATAATAAAAAACTTCCTGTTCCTTCCTCAAGATACCTCTTACTTTTAATTTTTCTGGGTAGGAGATTTTTTGGGGTCCCTGTACCCCACACAACTAGAACGTATGCTCCTTGAGGGCCCTTCCTGTGCTCTTCCCTTCTGAGGTTCCCTTCCATTCATTCTGTATGTATCTTGTAGATGTCTATCTGTGTATTTGCTGACAGAATTAGAATATAAGCTCCTTGAGGGCAGGGGCTGTTTGTGTATTTTCTTTGTATCCCCAGAGCTTAACACAGTACCTGACACACAATAAATGCCTAATAAATGCTGTTCCAGTGATTGATGCTCCTTGCCCATCAGCTAACCTGGAAGGATGAGGCTGGCAGGATTCTGCCTTAGGAAGGCAGATGAGCCCTAGAAGTGGGGGAAAAAAAAAACAAAAAAAACCTACCCAGAGACCGAGGCTTCCATAGTGTGGTCATCCTGGGCCCACCTGGACTGGCTTTTCCTGTGTGGGAGCCTGTGGTCACCTAGAGTGGAGGCTGTGATGGACCCACTCACACTCTTACAAGCTCTTCGTTTCATGCCCCAAGGTCCAAGTGGCCTTAAACTCCACCCATCCCACTACCCCGGCGACTTCTTTTCTCTGGTCTGACTTTGGGGTGTAAGAAAACACTTAATCAGGTGGGTGAAACAAGGCCAGATCTGACTAATCTCAAGGATTTGTAATGAGGTGTGTGTGTGTGTGTGTGTGTGTGTGTGTGTGTGTGTGTGTGTGTGTTTGAGTACGCATGTGTATGTGGGGGGGGGGACCCCTTTGGCAGTCCGCTGAACCCTATAGATCCCTTAAATTCATAGGATTATCAAGGAAATCAATTAATATTGAAATCAAGGTGTTATTTTTCCCATCCAAGTTCAAGAACCCCCTTAAATCTATCCATAATGCCCTTAGGCCATGGACCCCAGGTTAAGAATCTTTGGAATACTGGCTGCTTAGAAGCTTTGTTTTCCAAACAGAAGGACTGCATAGGAGGGGCAGTAGGACCCAAGGCTTGTTCCTAATCTCTCAGGCTCACTGGAGAAATGTGACTGCCTATTGTTCCTGCAGTTTGGGGCACAGGGTTCCTGCTCCAGGGCTTTCAGTAGGTTCCCCACCGGCCACACCCCTCTCTCTTCCAGGCACTTTTTTCCTCTCAGGATCACACTGACTCAGCTGTAGTCAGACTTCCCTTAGCTTAGTCCCTAACTAATCCCTATCTCTTTCCCCCTTCCTTCCTCTTTGTCTTCTCTGCCTCCTGTCTCCTTACCCCTTTTTTCTCTCCCTCTCAGTCTCTTCTCTCTCATACCCAGATGTTCTCTGTTACAAATATACCTGATTTCTACTTTAATCAGGCAATTATTGCTTATCCTGCACCAAAAACATACCAAAAACAAACAAAAACATTTGGCCAATCTCAGGGCCAAGCCAAACCACACTCAGGGGTCACTAGCCTCAAGGTTTGCCTGGATGCTTTTAACTCAGTCCAGGAATCTTTTGGGTGCTCAGCTCACAGCTGCCTGCAGCTGTCTTCCTGAAACACTGCACCTGACTGCACAACTGTCTTCTTTTCCACTCAATGTTCCCTGGAATCCAACAGAGGAGCTCTGTGGCATGAGAAGTCCAGGGATATGGTGAAGGGGTCTCTTCTGGTCTTGCCTCAGGGATCAGGCACAACCAAATGGGCAGAGGCCTTAACCAATTCTAGGCCCCCATCTCTACCTTGGAGAATCTCTAGCTACCTTCAGAATCGTTCAGTTCTCTGCTTCTACTTGTGGCCTTTCCTGACTGGTCTCCATTGTTAACAGTTGCAAACTCTTTCTTCCCTCTCAAATGATCTTGTATTTATTTATGCCCATATGTCATTTTTAAAATAACATTTTATTTTGTTCCCCCCAATTACATGATAATGCAGGTGAGGTAGGGCATGCCCCCCTCTGTAAGAAGAGTGGTCCTAAGCAAACTATCACAAGTAAAGAAGGAGCCCTAGAAAGAAAATGGGTGTGTCTGGGAAGCAGCGAACTGAAATTACAGGCAGGCAGGGGAGGGCTGAAAGTTAGGCTGATTTTAGTATGTGTGAAGTGGATTTTTGTTATTATTTCTTAGAGTTCAGTTTCCCAGGATCCATAGCTCTAAATAGTCTCTTGTTCCCAGATATTAGATATGAGTTCTCATGATTATGATTCATAACATCTCCACCATACTTGCGCAGCATTATATAATGATAACTAATATAAATATCTGTGCTTAAATTGTAAATATCCATTGCGACTATGCAGTGAGATACAGGAATGGGTGATGTAAACTTGTAAGGCTGCTGCGGGCTATTGTCTGTTGACCTTTAAAGCAGGCGGGCACTGGTCAAGGTGTGGGGAACCCTTAGGGTTGAATGCACAAGCTGGAATGGAACTGCTCTTACAGGCACTCAGACTCATACCTTCCCAGAATTAACTCATAGGGGGCTAATAATTCATTCTCTCACCCCTATCCAAAAATACCACTGTAGTAGCTGAAGCCTGGAGTCAAGGAATGGGACCCCCAAGGTCATCCTGGCAGTGAAGGTAGCAGGGAGAAGTCACTACCTACAAAGTCAGAGGAAATGGTCCTGTCAGATGGACATTTGAAAATTTCAGCCCTCTGCTCTATGCTGGAAGATCTTGAGAAGAGAAGGTGTCTAGGGTTGGAAGTATTCCCTCTTGGCAGAGACTGAAGGGAGAAGAGGAAGCTGAAAGGAGAACTGGAGCTCTTCTAGGCCCTTCCCTGGCCCCCTTTTTTATTTCTATCCTAGATTCCTAAACTGAGTCATCTTTGGATTTTCACTCTTCCTCACCTTCTAAATTCAATCAGTTTCCAGGTCATGTTGATTCTTTTTCTACAACATCACCCACATCTGTCCTTCTTCTCCTTAACATGGTCACTGCTTTGGTTTAGATCAGGAGTGGGGAATCTGTGGCCTGGAGGTCACATGTGACTCTCTAGGTCCTCAAGTGCAGCCCTTTGACTGACTCCAAACTTCACAGAACAAATTCTTTTATTTGTGGCCTGCAGGCCCCAGGTTCCCTGCACCTGGGTCAGACTCTCAATACTATGATAACACTATGACAACAGCTTCCTATGGGTCTCTTTTCTTCTAAACTCCATTCCATCCTCTGCACAACCACCAAAATCATCTTCCTCAGGCACAGACCTGACTGTGAATATCATTCCTCCTCTTAAAAATATTCAGCAGTTTGTTATTGCTTCTAGGACAGGTGTTCTTAACCAGAGATCCATGAATTCATTTTAAAAGATATTTAAATAACCATTTCATAATAATTAGTTTCCTTTGTAATCCTGTGTGTTTTATTTTAGGTGTTTAATAACATGATTCTTAGAAGAGGTCCATAGACTTCACCAGACTGCAAAAGGAGGTCCATGTCTCTGTCTCTCTGTTTCTGTCTGTCTGTCTGACTGTCTCTCTCTCACTCTCTCTCTCTCTCTCTCTCTCTCTCTCTCTCTCTCTCTCTCTCTCACACACACACACACACACACACACACACACACACACACACATACACACACACATTAAGAATCCTGCTCTAGAGCAAAATAAAGACTCGTGCATGCCCATAATCTGGCTCACACCTATCTTTCCAGGACTTTCATTTTATACCCCTTCCTTATTTCTCCTAAAGGGGTGATTCTCTTTCTAATCAATCACATCATTCTTCAGACTTCCTTCTCTGTCTTTCCCCATTTCTAATCAGTGGCCAAGTCCTCTCAATTCTGCCTCCATAACTTCTAATTCCTGTGTCCTCTTCTCTCACACAGCCACCACCCTAGCTCAGTTTGCCCTATCTCACCTGAACTATTGCAGTGGCTTCTTAGTAGGTCTACTTGTCTTCAGACTCTCCCATCCTTTACTCTGCTGCAAAATTGATATTATTAAAGTGCATGTCTGACCACGTCATTCCCCAGCTCAAGAACTTTCAGCTTCTCCCTATTGTCTCTAGGATACAATGCAAACTCCTCTTTCTCTAACCTATTTTTTCCCTGCACCCCCTCTGCCAAAATGGCCTACTTATTATTCCTGCTAAAACAATGTCCTATTTCTTTGCCTTTACACATGTTGCCCCCTTGTCTTGAATGCCCTCTCTCCTCATCTCTCCCTTGGAGAATCTCTAGCTTTCTTCAAAACAGTTCAATTCTCTGCTTCTTCTTGTGGCCTCCTGACTGGCCTCCATTGTTAACAGTTGCAAATGCTTTCTTCCTTCTCAAATGATCCTATATTTATTTACGTATGCCCCTATATTATTTTAAAGTATTTTATTTTTTCTCCCCAATTACATGTAAAAACAATTTTTAACATTGTTATTTTTTTCAAAATTTTGAGTTTCAAATTTTATCCCTCCCTCCCTATCTTCTCCCAGCCCTGAGATGGTAAGCAATCTGATCTAGGTTATATGTAAAACATTTCTATATTAGTCATTTTGTGCAAGAAGACAAAAAAAAAAGGAAAGAAGGAAGAAAAATAGAGAAAGAAGGTGAAAAATAGAATGCTTCAGTATGTATTCAGATAAAACATCAGTTCTTCCTCTGGAGGTGAATAGTATTAGTCATATGAGTCCTTTGGAACTGTCTTGGATCATTGTATTGCAGAGAATAGCTAAGTCATTCACAGTTCTTCATTGTACAATACTGCTGTTTACTGTGTACAGTGTTCTCTTGTTTCTGCACACTTCACTTTGTACCAGTTCATGTAAATATTTTCAGGTCTTTTTGAAATCATCCTGCTTGTCATTTCTTATATGTGTTCATACATTCTTGTCCTCTTTGTCTCTGTCTCTGTCTCTGTCTCTGTCTCTGTCTCTGTCTCTCTCTCTCTCTCTCTCTCACACACACACACACACACACACACACACACACACACACACACACACCTTCAGTAGAATGTAAGTTCCCTGAGGGCAGGGACAATTTCATTTTGCTCTTGTATATGTGATACCGAGCACAGTCCCTTGTATGTAGTAGGTGCTTAATACATGTTTGTTGAATTGAATTGAAATGGGCTAGAAGACCAGTAGGAAGAAAGTTAGGGTCTCAGGAGACTGGAGATAAGTGGTATGAACTTTAGTTGTTGTTATGGTCATAGGAATTTGAAGATCTTCCCTGCCCCTTAATAGGCTGAATGTAATCACCTGGAGCCTGTGGTGGGAGGAGTTTGCTGAAGGGTAGAACAGACCTGAGAGGAAGCTGGGAGTCAGGGCAGTTAGAAAGGAGGGAGGAGAGGATGCAGGCAAGGAGACAGCTAGGTATGGCATTGCTCCCTGCAGTGATAAGGTATATTAATGTCTTTGTTACTATGATGGATTTGGCTTTCTGGTGTTTGGATTTGGTTTTCTGGTATTGGGATTTGGCTTTCTGGTATCTGAATAAATATTTTACTTTTTTCTTCTATATGGAGAGTCTGTTATATTTTGTGATTCAGAACTATGCAAGCATATTCCTAGTCACCATGTGAATATTGTGAATATTGTGTTGGTGTTACAATTGTACAGAATAATTGACACTAGGAAAATTGGCTAATAATAGATGGTTTCAATATATGGGCAAATGCTTAATGACTATCAAAGAGGATGATCAGCAGAAGTGAGCTGATTTTTCCCAAGTTATATACCCCTGTCCCAAAGAGTAGAAGGGGAAGGGATGGACCTTTGAAGGGAAACTAGTATGACCACACTTGGGGCAGGGGGATTAAGCTGTGGAGTAGGAAGGCAGTAGCTCTGACGAGAACACCAGCTTCTTTTTTCCATCCTGAAGTAATAGGCAGCTTATAAATATGAGAAGAGTCTAGGCCTCTGGATCGATGTTCCCCAAATTAAACTTCATGCTGTGGCTACAGAACTGAGTATGCCGACAGGAGGGTGAATGAGAAAAAGGGGAAACCTCAGGATAGCAGAACAATATAGCTCTGGGCAGGCTTGTTTCCTGCAGGCCACCAGCAGAAAGGACCCCATTAGAGTTCTCCATCGTCTAGGATCCTATTCACACCAACTACAATTCATGCTTCATGATGTAATTATCCTATAACTAGACTCACAGTCTCATTAGAATTTTAGTCCTGGCAACTCCAATTGGGTACATTTCTGAGACCAGTGACTTCATGGGACACTTGGTCCTTTCCTACCAAGTGACCATGACCCATACCCCTTCCCCTGCCTTCATGCAGAGAGAGAAAGGGGGGAAACACAAGATTGGAAACCCTGTTTACTGTATTTAGAAACAACTCTTACGGTCTGGGGTGTATTGTGGCAAGGGCAAGGAAGAAAAGAAGAAGTAGGTATTAAAACTCAGTACCAAGAGGGTAGAAAGTAGTCAAGAATTATGCATAGGAGATTTCTGAGAGCTGAACTAAGCAAGCTCAGGAGACAAGGAAGGTTCAGAAGACTTGATGAGAGGTGTTAGAGATTATCACGTATAGAAATTAGTAAAGGGGAAGTCTTGGGCTGAAGGTAAGGAACTGATGCTCTGGGGAATTGATTGAGTCTGTAAGACCCATGATAGATCTCTTCAGATTCCCTCTTTTAAAGATGAGGAAGCCGAGATTCAGTCAGGGTAAATGATGTTCCTATGGTCTCACAGCAAGTTATCAGAGGAGCGTGTCTTGACCCTGACTCCTAGGTGCAGACCCCCTCTACTCTAGCTTACTGCCTTTGGTGTTCAAACCACTGCAATTGTCTCTGTGTTCCTGCCTAGGTCCACACGGCCTGATGCCCAGACCTCAGTAAGATTTATGAGACTTTATTGCTTACTCTATGCCACAGGATATGGCTCAGGTCTGGGAAGCATCTAGGATTGACCTCTTTTCCACTCTCATCCTCAGAGCCCCAGGTGGGCCTGAGGTCTAGATTTCATAGTTCCCCTTGGTCCACACCTATTTGGTTCAATGGTGTACCTATATAGAATCCTGTCAGAAGGGAGCCTTTCATTTATTTCAAGGAAGAGAGAGGTGCAAGGGCCAGGATAGACCATGCCAAACATGTCCCTGAGTCTTCAAGATAGGGATACTTTCTCCCAAGTCAGACCAGGGATCCTTTGGGGCTCCCTGATAAGTAATGGGATTTTTCAAGGCCTTTCTAAGAACTCAGAAGAGCATCTCATCTGGAAAACCTACGGGGGATTCACCTTTAGGCCTCTCTTCTCAATGGCATTCCCTGGACACTGAAATGGGCACTTTTCCTTCTCTCTACCCAGAGTGAGAGGGCTGGGAGCACTGGAGGGCTAAAGTTTAGTCTGGGAGGGAGGAGAAAGGGAGAGTAGGGAGTATGTGAATATAATGGAATATTATTGAACCATAGGGATTGATCAATAAGACAGACTTAGAGAATCCTGGGAAGACTTACATAAACCTGTACAGAGTGACTTGAGGAGAATAATTTATGTAACAATCATAATAATGTGAAAGAAAACAACTCTGAAAAACTTCAGGACTCAATGCATTTCATTTTCAGTCCTTTTCTGTGATCTTGGTGTATTGAAATGTTCACACTTATTAAGTTCAGAAAGAAAAGAGGAAGAAATGGAGAGATAGGAGGGCATCAGAGACAGAAAGAGAGAAGGCAGTGGAGGAGGGGGGAGACAACCAGACAGCTAAGGAAGGGGCCTTAGAACCACAGAACATGGAATGGGGGCCTTAGAGAACACCGGATCCAACCCTTTCCTTTTATAGAGGAGTACAAACTGGTGTTCAAAGGAGGAAACTGACTCTCAGAGAAGGGAAGGGACTTGCCACCGAATGGCAACCAGAAAACTGGAACCCTGGTGTCCTGATTCCCAGCCAAAGGTAGAGGGTAGCGAGAAGCTTGGACTAATAGTCATATGTTCTGGGTCTAAGATGTCCCTCACTCCCATCATCCTCCTTGCTTGCTCCTATTACTCTGATGTGGAGGAAGTCATACCACCCGCCCGAGATGTGCGACAAACTACACATTTGCTTTCTAATTCCAATTTGGCCCTCACTATGACAGACCAAGCTTCTTTTTCTCTAAATGACTCATTACCCCATCACTTAGAGTGGCAATTTCAAGCTTCTTCCTCTCTCCTTGAGCTCCCTAGACCATTCCCTCTCAGCTTAGGAATGTCCTCTTTTACTGAGAAAATGCAGGACAGCTACGGCTGCCTTTCTCTCCTACCTGTTTCATGCATTGACCCCTCCATTCTCACTCAGTCAGTCAGTCAATAAACATTTATTAAGCACCTACTATGTGCCAGGGATACAAAAAGAGGCAATTCTCTTCTTTCTTTTTTTTCTTTTTGGAGGGGAGAAGGCAGGGCAGTTGGGGTTAAGTGACTTGCCCAAGGTCACATGGCTAGTAAGTGTTAAGTGTCTGAGGCTGAATTTGAACTTGGGTCCTCCTGACTCCAGGGCAGGTGCTCTATTCACTGTACCACCTAGCTGCCCCCAAAATTCTCTTCTTTCCTTCCATCTCTTAGAAACAGGGGGCCCTTCTCAATGCCAGGGCCAACCCCTTTATTTGTGCCCTCCAGTCTCTTCTAGAAACTTGCCTTTTTCCCTTTTTCATCTTCAATCTTATTGTTGTTGCTGCTTACAGATTGTCCGGTCTCTCCCATTCTTAAAAACCTTTTTTTTTCACTTGACCCTCCTATCCTTTCAAGATATTGTCCTACCTTTCCCTTCCCTGTCATGATCGCCTAGAAAAAGTTGTCTACTGGACTGCCTCTGCTCCCTCACCTCCCTCTCATTTCTCAGTCCTGAGACTGCTCTCTGAAAGGTAATCAAAGGTCTTTTAACCACTAAATCCATGATCTTTTCTCAGAATTTATCCTATTCGACCTTTAGACACTGTCCACCAATTAAATTGGGTTCACTTCACCAAGCATTTCTTAAACACCTACTGTGTGTAAGGCTCCATAAAGAGACAGAAATGAAATCATCCCTACCTTCAAGGAGCTTACATTCTACTGGAGGGATATGACCTGGGCACAAGTAAGGCACAAAGGACAAGGTTATACAAGATACTTTCTCAAAGGAGAGAGCTTTTAACAACAGGGGAGAGGAGCAGATGAGGGAAGGCCTTTGCTAGGAGATGGCACAGGAGCCATACTTTGAAGGAAGCTGGTGGGCATGAGAAGAAGGCACATTCTAGACACGGGGAAACCTCTGGGCAAAGGAAGGTGGATTATTAAAGAAGAAACATGATTTCATGGAATACTTGGTACTCTTTGGAATGCAGTACTCATGAAAAGCACTGGCAAGAGGCCTGCCATGAAGGTGAATGAACCTTGTATATGTCTGCAGCATATTTGGTGCACTAAGCAGGGCATTCTTGGTGGCGATATAAGAAGGAAGCAGGCAGCTTTGGGAGATGGATCTCTAACAGACTACATCTATACAGAGACATATAAGTGACTGAAAGATGAAGATTCACATTTCTGTTGCCCTTAATGTTGGAACATTCAGTTTGCTAGAGAAAAACGTCACTTCAATGCCTCCAAGTCTCTCTCCCAACAAAGTGTCTCCTGTGCATAAGTCAAAATCATACAAAGATCCTCGAAAGGACTAAGAACTAGGCATATTTGTTCCACAACCCTCTAATTAAAAGTCAGGCCCAAAACATCAAAATGACCATTTTGCAAACATGCTTTCTTGCTCTAGTGCATATCCAGGGAAGAAGACAAACGGAAGATGACCGCCATGAGAACCTATAGATTTTCTAGATGCTCCAATTGCAAAAATCCTTAGATCACTGGACAGTGTCCTAGATAAGATTCATCATCCCTCAAAAAAGTTAGGTCTAGGGGCAGCTAGGTGGAGCAGTGAGTAGAGCACTGGCCCTAGAGTCTTACTAGCTATGTGACCTTGGGAAAGTCACTTAACCCCAATGGCTTTGTCTTTCCCCTTCCAAAACAAAAACAAAAACCAAGCAAAAAACTCCCCCAAAACTTAGATCTAACTATCCATATGAGAAAAACCAAGTGAATAAAGGATAGCTATTATCCAGACTATGACATGCAGGTAGAGGCTGGGCCCAGGATTGAATAGGAGGAGGAAAGGAAGGTGATTTGCTTTGGAAATTGTACAGTGTTTTTAATGGTCTAAGCTTCAGGCCCACATTTTAACATCAATATTCTTCCAGTGATGCTCTATGAGTCACGAATTACTACAGCTACTGAAAAGTGAATGTTGCAGGTCTCCCCAAGGGCAATGGAAACTGCATGGTGGGTGAGAACAGGCACATTACTAACAAAGAATTGTGTAAGAGAAGCTTGCATAAATATTGACGTCAGAAAGATGAATGATGGGAAAAGAAGTCCGAGTACTGAAATCAAGGGGTAACCAGTGACATCCACACATTATCAGGTGATCTAGGACAATGGTTTCCCAAGCAGAGTGTGTCATCAACTAATCAGAGGGCGGCAAGATCCACCCTCCCCTGGCTTGTCTCCAACAAGATCCACCCTCCCCTGGCTTGTCTCCAACAAGATCCACCCTCCCCTTATTCTCCAACATTCTTCCACTCCTTATGCCTGTTTCATTGACAAGGAAACATCCCATTCTTCCGCTCTGCAAGTTCCTATCTTCTTCCCATTTCTTAAGCACTTACTATGAGCAGGGCGTTGTCAGGCATACAGAGACAAAAAAATGAAATCGTTCCTATCCTCAAGGAGCTTACATTCTACTAAAGGGATATGACATATACACATGTAAATTAACACAAAGGATAAGATTACACAAAGTGATTTCGTGAAGGAGAGAGGGAGGAGAGGACAAAGAAAGGCCTCTGCTGTGCTTTGAAGGAAGCTAGGGTTCGATAGACCCTTGGTAACCTTTGAGAGAGCAATCTCAGTGGAGCAGTGATGTCAGAAGCAGAGGCAAGTGAGGAGACAGGCAGTTTCCCAGAACTGGATGAGGCCTTAGAGGTCATTCACAGTAATTATATCTTCTCCACTGCCCAGGCATCCACAGCAGAAACTACATGGTTATCATCAGAAAAATCCAACCTCTCCCTGCCAACGAGCCCGTTCCCTGCCCCCCAGATCACCTCATAGCTGTGATAGCTGTACCCCCCTCCCCAATAATGGGATCTACAGTTTGGGACAGTGACCAGTGAGGAAAAGCCCCCCTCCTCTGAGTCGATTTCAGATAGGCTAGAGTGAGCTGCACGGACTGAGCGGGCACAGGTGGCTACGGCAGACCCCAGACTTGGCTCGTTACATTATCTTTTCCTCCAAATTTACCCTCTTTCAAACTACTATTGCTGAGGGAACCCCCATCCTTCAAGTCATCCAGTTTCATAACTTCAACATTATTCTTAACTCCTACTCTCCTTTACCCTACAGAGATAATCAGTCGCCAAATCTCACCCATTTTATTTCCACGCTCTCCTCTGTGCCCTTTTCTATCCTCACACAGTCTCCACCCTCGTTCAGGAACTCAACACCCTCACCCTGACTATCGCAATAGCCTCCTGGCTAACCTCCCTGCCTCCAGCCTCTCCTCTTTCCAATCCACCCTCCATCCAGCTGCCAAAGGGATTTTCCTAAAATGCAGGTCTGACCATACACAACACTGTCCTACTCTATAAACTTCAGCTGCTCCCTGTTCACTCTAGGAACAAGTATCATTTCATATAATCTTATTATTTTTTAATTTCCATTTTTTGGGTATAAGTTTCATGATGTATAGAATATCAGTATGTAATATAATATACATAAATATAATATAATATGATGTAATATAATAACAAATAGAATATAATGTACATAAATGTAAGTACATGATATAATTTATAAAATATAATATAAATAAGATATAATGTAC
>CM053585.1:315915710-315938867 GCA_028646515.1 Pseudochirops corinnae | reverse complement strand
ATAATATGATGTAATATAATAACAAATAGAATATAATGTACATAAATGTAAGTACATGATATAATTTATAAAATATAATATAAATAAGATATAATGTACATAATATAAATATAATGTCATATAAGCATACTATAATGTATAAAAATATCAGCACATAACATGATGTACATAAATATAATATGCCATATCATAGAATGTTCATAAATATCAGTGTTACATGCAAATAAATACTGATTTATTATTGAATATCATATTAATATTATGCAATTTTATTAGACTGTAAGCAAATATTAATGAATAATAAATTTTAAAGCCAATTGAAGATGTTTGCTCAGAAGGATTTAAAAATCTATCAAGGATGTTTTGCTCAAGCAAACCAGTGTGCAGAACCCTGCTGCGGGAAGGCCAAGTAGACACCCTGTGACAGATTTGTTGGGGAGCAGAGATAAGAGCTTAGGGTAAGAAGTGTGGATGAGCTGTAAGCTCCACTCTGGTACAAGTGCCAACATCTGTGAGGTTACAGAGCCATAGAAAAGGTGAGATAATTATTTTTCAGTGTTCCTCTTCACACTCTAAATTCTAGCCAGACTGGATGATTTATCATCTGGTGGACATTTCCATACTCACCCGACTCATCCTATCTGTCTCACACTCTGTATGATGAGCTAGAATGCTCATCCCTCAGCTTCCGTGGCCATTGGTCCTTTGCTTAGAGGCCCAGGTCATGGGTACATTTGTCTTATAATGATCTGTACCCATTTCTTATCCTGTTAGGAAGACTGAAAGCTTCTGAAGTCAAGAATCCTGGTTTATAGGTTTAGAACTGGAAGTGACTTTCAAGGTTGTCTCATCAAATCCTATCAGCTGAACTCCTGCCTGAGCAATGTCTCCCTGCCCCTCCATCAGCAGGGAATCAGCCCTGGTCCTCCCTAGCAAGGTGGCTATATCTACTGTGCCAGTGAGAGCATACAGTGGGGAAGTAGCTAGGAGGCGCAATGGAAAGAGTACTGGGCCTCAAGTCAGGAAGACCTGAGTTCAAATCAGGCACTTCCAAGCTGTGTGATCCTGGACAAGTCACTTGAACGCTTCTGTCTGCCTTAGTTTCCTCAACTTTAAAATGGGAATAATAATAGTACCCACCTGCCATCGTTGTGAGGATTGAATGAGATAATATTTGTAAAGTATTTAGTGCAGTGGTTGGCACATAGCAGGGGGTATACATTATTGGTGACACATTTCTATGGCTCTTTTAATTTTTCTTTTTCATCTCAACAACCCTGTGAGATAAGAAATGCAAGTATTTTCATCGTTATTATTAACAGTGTAATTATTATGCCCATTTCATAGATGAGCAAACTGAGACTTGAAGAGGTAAAATAATTTACCCGAGGCCACACAGATAATGTCAGAATGATCTTTGGCAGCGTGGGCTATCGGAAAGTACTGTATTGAGATTCAGAGGAACTGGCTTTGCTCCTCAGCCCCTCTGTGACCTGGGAAAAGTCACTCACTGTCTCTGAGCTTCATTTTTTCATCCACAAAATGAAGGGGTTCTACTGGAAGGTTCTTTCCGGTTTTAAATCCATGACCCTAAGACATTAAGTACAACACTTCCTCCTCTACACACTATTGTTTCTCAGTACAGATGCTTAGTGCGATAGGGGTTCAGAGGAGAAAGAGAAAGAAATCAGAATCCATTTCAGAAACCAGGACCCAACTCCCTCCGAGTCCTGAGGATGCGTCTAGCTGGAGCCTTAGCTTCCGGCTTCCCCCAGCCCATTCCACCAATATGGTGTTAGCCCAGGAGAGAATGCACTGGGTGCCCCCAGGAAAAGGCTATACTTACTGCGCCCATGAGAACATGAGAGCTCCCAACATATACAGAGACCATCTGAGGGAAGAAATGAAAAGTTTAAAAGGTTAGTGTCATGGGGCTCTAGGTGCCATAATGGACAGAGTGCCCAGACTCATCTTCCTGAGTTCAAATCTGGCCTCAGACACTAGCTGTGGGATCATAGGCAAGTCACTTAACCTTGTTTGTCTCAGTTGCCTTATCTGCAAAATGAGTTGGAGAAGGAAATGACAGAGCACTCCAGTAACTTTGCCAAGAAAACCCTGAATGGGGTCATGAAGAGTGGGATACAACCGAATAATGAGTGTTGGGGAGTACAAGGAGTAGGATTAGTTAGATTTCATCCTTACAAACAAAGAAGGTACCAGAGTGATCATCTAGTCCAATCTATCCCCAAGCAGGAATCCCTTTTATAACATTCCCAACAAGTGGCCACCCAGCCTCTGTCTGAAGACCCCCAGTGATAGAAACCCCATTCCATCCAGAAGAAAGCAATTCCTAATTAGACAGTTCTGATTCTAAGGAAGCTTTTTCCTCTCTCTCATACTGAGCCAATCTACCTCCCTGTCATGTGGTAGGCTCAAAGGTTTTGATCACAAATTTAGACAACCTCTAACTAGTAGGTGCTTAAGAAATGCCTGGCCAATTAAACCCAATGAAACTGGTGGATGATGTCAAAGGCCCCAGAGAGGTCAAATAGAGTGAGGATTTAGAGAAGACTGTGGATTTAGCAGTTAAACAACCTTTGATAACCTTTGAGAAAATAATCTTGGTAGAGTGGTAAAGTCAGAAGCAGATTGCAAGGGACTGAGAAATGAGAGGGAGGTGAGGAAACAGAGGCAGTTTCCCAGAATTGGATGGGATCTTAGAGGTCATCTAATCCAATCTATTCATTTTATAGATAAGGGAACAGGTGACCAGAGAAGTAAACGGACTTGTGTGAGGTCATACAGCTAATAAGTGACAAAACCAGGATATGAATCCAGGTTCTCTGACTCCAAATTCAGCACTCCTTCCATGATCAATTTTGCCTTATATCTCTAAGTAAAACTAGTCTAATACCTCTTACTCATGATAGCTCTAGAAGGCAGGAATCACCCCTCACCCCCTTTTCCTAGTCTTCTCCAAATTAGATATCACCATCTCTTTTAATGGTCCCTCCAAGTTGTCAGTCTCCTCCTGACCTTATGACAGAGAGGAGTGAATTGAGGGAGTGAATTGGGCTCAAGGAAGACTGAATAAAGTCATTTCACTTCTCTTCAGGACCACATAAAACCATCTAGATCCCTTTTCATGGTGCTTGGTGGTAAACCACCCCACCTCTTTCATTTATCTAGTTGATAAATCTCTCTTTAAACAATCACAAGGAAGATTCCGGAAATGGAGAGTACCTTATTGCTGTCAAACATGACGATGTCAGTCTCACTTGGAGTGCGGTTTTTGTCCCAGTTGGAAACATCTTCAAAATTGGTGCTTGGAATCCACTGCTTATACACAGCAACAGAAACCTCTGCCAGAGGTTGAGAGAAGAGAAGGGAGAAATAAAAGATTGAGTAGAAGTCAAGAGGCCACCCAGGGCAGGCTTTTGTCTCTATACTTCCATCCCCTTTCAGTGGGTACTCCTAGATCTAATCTCCAGGACCCACCCAAATACCCCCAAAGAAGTATGTCCTGGTATTTGACATAAATCTTTCCTGGAATCAAGGAAATTTCTAGAACTTGAGAATATTAGAGCCAAGAGGAGCTTTAGTACCACAGACCACAGAGTATCAGAGCTGGACCTCAAGGACCATAACTGAAGGCCAAAAGGGGAAAGTGATTTTTGCCCAAGTCAAGGCAAAGCCAGGAGCAGAAGCTAGATGACTGTGTTTGAAATCAGGGGATTCAAGCCTTAACTCTGTTACTTCCCGCCCATGTGACCTCAGGCAGTGGCTTCAACTTTCCAGGGTTTGGTTTTCTCACCTGTAACTGAGGGGATTGGATTAGGTGATCCCTTTCCAGATCTAAGTCCTCCAAATCCAAGTGTCTTTTAGTGGTCCCTCCGTTTCCAGTCTCCTCCTGACTTTATGACTGAGAGGAGTGGATTGGGAAAGAGGGACGAGGGTCAAGGATGGCTGAAGAATGTCCTCTCACTTCCCTTCAGGACCATATAAAGCCATCTGGTACCCTTTTCATGGTATTGGAGGTAAATCATCCCACCCTTTTCATTTATATAGTTGATGAACCCATCCCACCTCTTTCTTCAACACCCCAGTGCATTTCCTCTAAGCAGGCAAGGACCAAAATTAGCCAGGGGTCTACTGGAAATGTCGGGAACACACAAGTACATACAGAATGTAGCTATATGGAATGTACAGGTTCTGCCATTGCTCCTGGCTGGCCTGAGAGGAAGCCAGGACCCTGGAGAAGGGCTGAGTTCTGCCCATCCTGCAGGCAGGCAGGGAGTTGTAGTCTCTGCAGATCAGCTGCTAGGCCATAGAGAAGTTGACCTTTTAAAGTAAACAGCTTGACATAAGGGAAAGAGCCATGGACCCGAGGTCAAGTCCCCCAATTCAACACTTTCAAGCTGTGTGACCAGGATCAAGTTCCTACCTCTCAGAGACTCACTTGACTTTTTGCAAGACAGGGACAAGAGCAATTTCACGGGCTCCCTCACCAGACAAAGTCCCCATTTTCTAAACGATCAAATGCTATAGAAAACTCTGTTGTTACTGCTGTTGACAGTACTATCCTATTAATCAGAAGCTCTCTGAAGCTTGCAGGAGGCACATCCAGTTTTTATTTGTGCCCACATAAAAGTCTCATCCTTGGGATTTCCTCATGCAAGGCAACCAGCAGCCCATGTTCTTTCTTTTAGTCTCCTGTCTCTCCTGGAAGCAAGAACAGAATCAGAGGCTTTGTGGAGTCTGGGGACTTGTGGGCGGCTGGATGGGGGTGTGTGTTGATCTCAAGGAAGCCCATTGAGTTCAGTGAACTTGAACCAGGACTGTGGGGGAGACTCCCTGAGGAGAACACAAACTGAGCTCATCAAGCCTGAGGGGAGAGGCAAGAACAGGGAAGTTTGACAAATTAAATTGAATTCAACAAATATCCCGTTTCCCTCCCTGGGTCTCAGTTTTCTCCTTTGCAAAATCAGGAGGTTGGAACACACGGTCTCTAAGGACTCCTCCAGCTTTAAATTGTGGGCTCTTCGACCTGTGATCTAAACTCAATTTCCTTAGATAAATATTTCCTTTGCATAAAGCCCCATCCTGGGCACTGAAGTAAACAGAAAGCTGAATAAGACATCGTTCTTCCCCTCAAGGAGCTCCCACCATAGAAAGGGAGTTACCAGACTAGTCGGGGTACATATGGGGGCTCTTGTTGTAACCCAGATCTTCAATACCCAGGGCAGTTGGGAAATTCCTTTTGGGGAGGTTGGAGAAAAGGGGCATAGCTTGCTCAGGAGGCCTTCCAGGGCTCTTATACCAGCCTTGCAGAGCTCCCCTGGCCACTTGACCACAGACAACAGAAATCCCTCCCTCTGCTGAATTCCTAAAGCCTTCAGGTGAAATCACAGGATCTCAGAGTTGAGTGACCTTAAGGGGACAACTAGGTCCAAGCTGCACATGAAAAGAGGAATGTTCTCCCCAGCACAGGCCAGCCAGCTTCACCTGAAGACATCCCATAACAAGAGGCATGGGGTAGTGGAAAGGGCATAGGGCCAGAAGTCAGAAAACCTGGGTTCAAAATACTGGCTCTAATATTTATTAGTTGTGTGAGCACAGACAAGACATTTCACATTCCAAATGAAATAATATATATGTGGAGGGGAATTTCTTCACTCTGTACTTGGTAGGTGGCAAAATGTTACAAGAGCTAGTATTCTCTATTATTTCTGAGCCATGGTTTCATCATCTGTGAAATGGGAACACTGAGCCCAGCCTCCAGCACAGCTAAGATAAGAAAAGGAATAAGTAAATTTTAAAATGATCTATAAATGTGTTTTGGTTATTTATCAACAAACTTTTATTACATGCTTGTGCTGTGCTAGGTATATAAAGACAGAAACAGTCCCCTCCCTCTAGGAGCTTCCAATCTATTTTGGACCTGTTCCATGGATCTAAATGGAGAGATTAATTTCAGAATCATGAAGACCTGAGCTCAGGTACCTTCCCTGACCCACGCTGGTGACCCAGGCCAAGTCCCTCAATCTCTCAGTGCCCCAGGGACCTCTATAAAAAGAAAACACAAAACAGCTGTCAATCTGAATTCGTGGAAAGACTCTTCTCACTAGACATTTCTTGTACCAATGATGTAATAGATCCAGCCCAAAATTATTAGGTACAATCACACACTTTAACATCTTTCCTATCTCGTTTCCAACTTCTCATCTGTGTGTTCCCACAAAGTATTAATAAGCCCCAAAGAAAGACCTCCCACATATTGGGTAGATCCTTTATGGAGGATTTATATGGCAAGGAGGATATGTCAAGAATCACAATGAATGACAAGGAATTGTGGAAAGGTGGAAATCAGCAATGGGGAGGAGAGTAACCCCATTGGTGGATTCACCAACATATTGAAGGTGTAAATGTTCTATTCCCACCCAACTTTTTGGAGACAGAGGCCCTGAGACTAGGCTCCCAGTAGATGTTCAGTAAAGGCTTATAGGTTGGACAATTCAACAAAGTCATAATTCCAGACCAAGAGTAGGGCATGTGTACACACTCATATTTATGTGTATGTTTATGTTTATGTATGTGTTTGCATACATACACATGTGAGCGTAGATGATAGATATATAAATAGACCACTAGATGATATAAAGCTATATAGATAAGTTATGTATAGATAGGCTACATATAGATGGAGAGATCTTGTTGTTGTTCAGTCATTTTTCAGCCTTGTCTGACTCTTCACGACCCCATTTGGGGTTTTCTTGACAAAGATGCTGGTGTGGTTCGCCATTTCCTTCTCCAGCTCATTTTACAGATGAGGAAACTGAGGCAAACAGGGTTAAGTGACTTGCCCAGGGTCACACAGCTAGTAAGTGTCTGAGGCTGGATTTGAACTCAGGAAGATGCATCTTTCTGACTCCAGGCTGGGCACTCTATCCATTGATCTGCCACCTAGATACATAAAGTAGAATAATATTTGAGAGAAAGACAGAAGATACCACCCCTTTTGTATGTGGACATTTTGGTTGTCAAAAGAGGTTAAAAAAAAAAAAGGCCAGTTGTGTAAGGAATCAGTACTGATAAAATCAACCTGAGAAGAAATAGTCCCTCCAATAGAAATTCTTGAGGACATAAACTATTCTGAGGACAGAGAGAAAAATGTTCCTCAGATAAATGTGCTGAGAGGATATGTTTGAAGACAGAGCATTGGCTAAGTTAAAGATGCCTGCAATGCATTGTGGTCCATCAGTTCATTTATGTCTCACTGGTTTTAGTTTTGAAGGATATAGCTGGTAAACTATGAATCAAATATGGAGAATATGGGGTGATTTTATGAGGATTGGGGCCATACTAAAAAAAAGTATGTTTTTAGATTTACATTATAAGTTAAAAATGAGTCACTGCTTAGCAGGCCTTTATTTGAGGCAGTAGAAGAAGTAGGTTGGTAGGAAGGAAGGCAAGTAGGTAGGAAGGAGATAAATGGCCAGGTAAGGATAGAATCAGGAGAGGAAGCTGAGAACAGAAGGGTAAGTAAGGTGGATATTTATTATTCTTTCTCACAGTTTAATTTCCCAGGATCCATGGCCATAACAATCTCTATTTCCCAGACTCATGGCTTGTAAACATCTCTACCATGCTTGTGTGGCATTATATAATGACAAACAATATAGACATTTATGCTTAAGCTGTAAACACCCACTATGACTGCACAGTGAGAGGTAAGGGTGAGATAATGTAAACTTGTGAGGCTGTTGCTAGCAAAATGCCCTCTGTCTGTTGCCCTATAAAGCAAGTGGGCACTGGTCCATGAGTGGAGAACCCAGTTGAATACACAAGCTGGAATGCCACATGTGCCTTGATCAACTCCCATTGAGGCTTGAGGGGAATTTGTGTTTGCCTCAAGTAGCCCCCTTTGGCGCTTGAGGGGATGTAGGGGAGTGCATAAGCTGTGCCTGTCTTGATTGACCCCATCTGGATATAGTGCTGCCCCCACAGGAAGGGTGATTAGGGAATCTGTAGGAGTTGGTGCCCCCATTATTAGCAACCCCTTTGAGAAGAATAGATAAGAATACAATAGATTATTAACCCCCCTCCCCCAAGCTGTCTTCTTGTCCTTCCTGTCTGAGCAGATCAAGAGGGAAGCTATGCTAGCAGTCCTGTGTATTTACCTGTCTTACAAGAAGGAATCATGACAGAAGACACAGAAAACAATGAAGGAAGCTACTTACAGAAGTTGCGAGGAGCTGAGGTTATAGACAACCTCTGTGGCTCATTGGCTGGGTGTTGTTATTATTTACAATAGAGGCATTGCTTTGCCAAGAGCTGATTGGCTGGAGAAAGGGTGATTCAATTGAGAGAACTGACTGAAGCCAGATAGGTTTCAGCTGCTAGAATGTGATGAAAAGAAAGCAGAATCCTTTGCTTTTCGCAGAGTTATCTGGGCTCATTGCCCTGCAGCACCATCTAAAGCCTGATAAGGGGGAAACTTCTTATGGATGCCTGCGTGGCTCTTCATTGCCTTCTATAAGCTTGAGAGGGGGAAGAAAAAGAGGAAAGATGGGTTGTGCAGCTATTTTGAGCAATGCTGATGCATTTTGCCAAAAGAACATAACACTTTCCCAGCACCTTGGCAGGAGGGTGGGTGTGTGCAAAAAAAGCTTGACGTTGCTTCAGTGGCATGGTACTAGCAGAATAATGACATCTAGCAGGAGGGCCAGGAGGTCCACAGGGAGAGGAGATGGCAGAGAAGCATTTTTGCCCAGTAGGTGATACATACGGACTGTTTTCTCAAGAGACCAAGGGCCTCAAGGCTTGCTGTCTCAAGTCATGGATTGTTCCAGGCATAGGAATGCCCCATTCCTGTTCACCTGCCTCCCAGCTAGATTCTTGTAAATGTGTGCCACCCACTCTCCCTCATAGACACTGTGTACGTTGTTAGAAGAGCGTGAGCCAGATTTATAGGGGTAGACTGCAGTGTTATTTTTATTCATGATTTTTGCCTTCCTTCAAGTAAATATTATGATTATTTCTGATATTTCCTTCTTTTGCATGTTATGATTAGTTTTGCATTTGCTTCCTCACTTTTAAGCAGTTCATCTTTAAGAGTCAATGAGGTTCTGAATGAAGAGATATAAAAAGACGCTCCACAACCTCCCTTTGTGCAGGTGGGAGGTCAACAGGTGTCGAGTGTTCTACATTGCAGACATTTTAGGACTTTTTCAATGCATCATTTAATTGTGCTGATTTTTTTCCTCTTTAAAAAAATACTATTTGTTATATGGTACAGCTTTCTGGGAGGGAGAAGGGAAAGAATGCTGGAAATAATTATGAAGAAACAGAAGACAACTCATTTTTTAAAAAAAGAATTAATTAAAACAATAACTGATTTTGTATAAATGTGAAATGCGCTAGTGGGGACTCAGGAGCTACAGGGGCGAGCAGTCCTACTACCCTAACATCTGGGTTACCCACTAGGATCTTGAGAGATTTAAATAGCAGCAGTGTGACCGTGGCCATGGCTGGTCCCCTTCACCCCTCAACTACAAAACAAAATAAACCTAGACCTGCCAGCATGAAGGCAGGTTGGGAAAAGTGAGCCAGTCCAGTGAGGGAGAAAAGGGGAACTGCGTGTCCCAAGACATGTCACAGCTAGGATAGATATAGGTACTAATACACACACACACACACACACACACACCCCATTATAACTACCTATATTAATTAATAATAATAATTATTAATAAATTTGGGCTTAATCTCCCTGGGCTTCTAATCCTCTTTTGTAAAATGGAGGGATTGAACTAGATGTCCTTTGTGGTCTCTTCCAGCCCTGGGTCTATGCTCCAGCCTCAGAAAATGACTAACTACGTAACTCTGATAATTAATTAATCATATTAATTATTTTAAAAATTAAATGTCTTAAGTAAAAGCCACTAGGAATCCAAGCAGCTCCTTCCACCAAACACTTCTCTACCTTTTGCCCCCAACCTTCCCTGCTGCCCTCACTCAATACTCCTAATCCCCATCTCTTGTCAGTGAGCACATACACAGCCCAAAGCTGGGAAGAAAAAAACAAAGAATATCCGAGTTGAAAGAAACCTTAGAGACCATAGAATTTTAAATTTTAGTGCTAGAGAGGACCTTAATAATTGTTTAGTTCAGAAGTATCCAACACACCATCCCCTCCTCCTCCAGCATGTGAAATGTAAATGTTTAATCAAAATAAATGAAAATACAATGTTTATTACATACTGTATTATATATTGTCTACATTATATTATTATATACTTATAATTATTGCATAATATTATTAATTAAATATGATATTAATAATTATACTGTTATAGGATTATTATGATATGTAGTAATATACCATCGTGTATATTCTATATTCTATATTTGATAGTATATCATATTATATAGTATATAGTATACTTATTATATTATATTATATTGTATGTTATATACATGATACAATATTTATTATATACTTTATATTTTAAAACCAAGTCAGTAAGTGAACCAGAGGGATCCATATATACACATTAGCCACGTAATTTCCATTTGAGTTTGGCACTAGTGATCTATTCCAACCCCCTCATTTTCCAGAGAAGAAAGCTGAGGTTCAAAAAAGGTTCCTTGACTAAAGTCACACAGATAGTAAATCACAGAGCCAGAACTGGAACCCAGGTGCTTTGACTCCTAATCTGATCCTCCTTCCATTCATGCTATAAAGGAGAGGACAAGAGCTCAGAGAGCAGGAAGGGTTCTCAGGTGAGGTAACTGGAGAGGGGCCTTGAAGTCAGGTCCCCTAGATCTCAGTCAGCCACTCTTGCCCCCAGACCAGGGAGGAGGAACCAGCTGAAAGCAGGGCTGAATTTTTTCCCATGTGCTGAATGAGCTATGTGGATGGTGAAATACAAATTGAGTAAAATGTTGGTTTTTTTTTTTCTTTTTCCTTGGCTTTCAGACTCTCCTAGACACTATTAGCTCTAGGGGCTAATGAATAATGAGAATCACAGCTCACGTTTCTATTGCTCTTTAAGGTTTTCCTTAAAGTGATTCAGCAAATGGGTCAAGTGTTATTACTCCCATTTCATAGATGAGGAAACAGAGGCTCAGAGATATGAGGTGTCCGGTCTATGATCACACAGCTAATAAGTTTTAGAGCCAGAATTTGAACCCAAATCTCTTGACTCCAAGTTAAGCAGCAAAGTGATACAAGGGAAAAAGCCCTGTCTCTAAAGTCAAAGTGTCTGGGTTCAAATCTCACCTCAGACTTTGGGGAACTTTGGGCTTCCAATGCTCTTCTGTAAGATGAAGGCATTGAACTAACTAGAGGTCCTCTGTGGTCTTTTCCAGAGCCTCAAAAAATGACTATGTGACCCTGAGCAAGAGCTGCCTGCCTCAGTTTCCTCATCTGTAAAGTGGAATCTAGATACTAGAATCTACCCCCAAGGGTTACTGGGAGGATAAAATGACTAATAATTTACTTGTAAACATTAAAATATTTGTCAAGCATTGTGTAAACTTTAAAGTGCCGTACAAAATACCAGCTATTATTACTGCTCTTGGTGGTCTTATTTTCTCCATTGCCCCCCTGAACTGATATAGCTGTCAAAACTGTAAATCCTTGACATAAATAGAAAAGTTCCCAGTGGAACACAAGTTCAAATCCCCCCACCCCCACCCCTGTCCCCGTCCCAGGTTCTGGAGTGTTTCCTGCCTTTACTTCACCATCCGGTGGGGAGGGGGGGGCGCAGGGGTGGGAAGGAGGAAGTCCCAAGAGGGAGAGGTAGGAAGAGACTTCCCAGGACCCCAAAGGATATGAATTCCAGCAGAGGGTCCAGCCTGCTACCTGCCCCTCCCTCTGCCTCTCTCCCTCTCCTTTTCCTTTTGCCCACCCCCAGCCATCGCTCAGTGAGTTGCACCAACCCCCTCCCAGCTGTGCCACAAAGATGGTGCTGGCTCCAGACTTACACGTGCACAGGGGATGGGAGAAGCCCGAGCCCAGCTTCAGGAAGCATTTCCTGCTCCAGTAAACAGCTAAATGGCAACATGGAGTTCCGAGTTGCTGGAGCTGCAGAGATTGTCTCAGCTCCATTTCAGCAAAGACTGTTGACGGTCTTTGCTCCCCCAACCTTTACCCAGTTGGCATCTTGTATCCCCCACCCCAATCCCTGCCCCAGGGGCTCGTGCTCTTGGAAAGGGACCAGGGCACAGTAATGTAGCCCAAAGGTGGAGAACGAAAGCCACCAAATGTCAGAGCTGGAAGGAATCTTAAGACCATGAAATTGTGGGATCATTGAATTTACAGCCAGAAAGGACCTTGGAGACCCCAAACCTAAGGCCTGCAGTCACCCGGCTAGTTGTTGGCAGAAATGGGACTCAAATCAAAGCCAGATTTTCTGACTCTTGGCCCAGTGTATTTTCCCAGCACATAATCCTCTCCTCCCTTTGCTCCATTTCCTCCTCCCTCCTCTGAACAGCTGAGGGACAACTTAATGAATTGTGTGGGGAGAATTCTAGAAGTCAGGGTGTCTGTGCTGAAATTGGGCAAGACAGGAGCTCAAAGCAAAGTTAAAAAAAGGCCTTAAGATCAGAGAACATAGAACATCAGAACCGAAAGGGTCTAGCCTAACATTAGAGCCTAAACCTTTCATTTTACAGACAGAGAAGCTGTCATCAGAGAATGGGAAGTAACTTTTCCAAGTTTAGTCAGTCAATCACAATCATTTAGTAAGTACCTTCTGTGTTCCAGACACTATATTAGTAACTAGGGATACAAGGACAGAAATGCATTAGTCCCTGCCTTATTAGGGCAGGTATCACGTACAGCTAAAAGCATGTATGAAATAAATACAAAGTGATTTGAGGGGTAGGGCAGCTAGGTGGCACAGTGAATGAAACGCTGGGCCTGTAGACAGGAAGACGAGTTCAAATTCGATCTCAGATACTTACTGGCTGTGTGACCCTGGGCAAGCCTCTTAACCCTGTTTGCCTCAGTTTCCTCATCTGTAAAATGAGCTGGAGAAGGACATGGTACACCACTCTGGTATCTCTGCCAAGTAAACCCCAAAAGGGGTCTCAAAGTGTTGGACATGGGGCAGCTAGGTGGAACAGTGAATGGAGCACCTTCCCTGGATTTGGGAGGACCTGAGTTCAAGTTTGGCTTCAGACACTTAACACTTAGCAGTTGTGTGACCTTGGGCAAGTCACTTAACCCCAGTGGCTCTGCCTTTCCCCCACCAAAAAGCAAAAAATAAAAATAAAAGCATACTATTTGAAAAAAAAGTGTTGGACATGACTGAAAACAACTGAATAACAACAAAAATTTGAGGGAATAAAGGAGGAATGGGGAAAGACCCAGTGCTTGAACTGAGTTTTGAAGGAAGCCAGGGATCCCAAGGGGGGAGTGGAGGCGGGAGTGCACTCCAGATATGGCGGATGACACGGGCAAAAGCCCAGAGATCAGATATTGAATGTTGTGTGTAAGGAACAAGAGGAAGGATGGCTTGTCTGGACCAAGAATACGTGAAGAGGGGTAATGTGTGCTAAGGGTGGAGAACAGCTTTCAGTACTTAATAGAAGGGCTTGTATTTGACACTACAGATAACAGAGAGCCTCTGGAGTTTTTTGAGAGGGTGAGTGACATGGTCAGACCTATGCTCTGGGAAATATTGTTTTGCCAACTAAGTGGAGGATTTATTAAAGAGGAGGGAGAAGGAGGTAGGGAGACCCAATAGGAGGCCATTGAAATACACAGGGCACAGAATGAGTTCACATGTACTTAGTTCATTTTCTTTTTAACAGAAACCTTGAAAAGCAATAAGGGCAGAAAATTTCACAGAGATTTAGCAACTTGCCCACAGTCAAATAGCAAGTTGGAGACAAAATTAAGACTCCAAGCCATGTCTTTAGAGGCCTAGCCCAATTCTCTCAATTTTTTTTTCCATTTCACAACCTCCTGAAGGCTTTTGAGAGGTTCTTAATAATTTTAATGAATGTAACTCTTGTCAAAGGCATAATGTGAACATTGCCTAAGTATTTTTTCATGTCTTTCTCTCAGTGCTCCAACTGATATAATACGGAAACCTACTCTCTGTCACCCCCAAGGGTGCATGGCTCTCTTCCTTCTAGTTGTTTGTGGAGGCAACCTCAGGTCATCTGAATAGCCTCCTCCCTGCTCAACGTTGCCACAGCCCTCAGAGGGAATTGCAGTAGATTGAGAAGCAACGGGGAAGAAAGATTGGTATGTTTTTCTGTGTTTCTAGAAGGTGTAGACAGGTTATGGACCACTTAGATATACAAGGACGGGTGGGGAGAGGACATTAGATCCCCAAAATAACCTGAACTCAGAACTGGGAATTGGCATGGGGTGGGGTTTAGATGTGGGACATCTTGGTATGAAAAAAAAAAACTTTCAGAAATTCAGAGAAGCATAGGAAGATTTGTATGAATGGATTCAGAGTGAAGTAAGCAGAACCAGGAAAACAATTATAAAGAATGAGCCCAACAACGTCAATGAGAATAACCCAAATCTACCTGAATGCTGTATGATTACGACGACCAAGCTTGGAATGAGAGAAACATACCTCCCTTCCTTTTTCACAGAGTTGAGTGACTTTGGGTTTGAAACACTGAATCTGCCCCTTAGACTCAATTGGCAAATTGGTTGGTTCCCTAAACTGCTTGCTCTTCTCCCTACCCCTTAAGAATGTTTATTACAATGATTCACTGGATGGGGACTTATTCATAAATGAAGGTGATATAAGAAATAAATAATTGGATTAAAAATTTTTTTAAAAGAGAAATGTCTTTAGAAATGACAGCTGGAACAGTTTTTGGACTATGAGGCAAAGAAATGACCATGGGTTCTGGATCCTCGGAAGGGGAATGACTGCCATCTTCTGGGAGATGAGGAGAACTGCAGGAGGTGTGAGCCACAGAACTTGAAAAACAGTACAGCCAAGAAACCTTTCTAGTGGAGACTGGGATGGGAGCCAGCCGACAGTGACATATGTGAACTGAGGGCTACTGGGGAGGGGGGAAGGGAAAGATGGAGGGGAGGGAAATGTGTGTCCCAGAAGCAGCCAAAGAAGCAATGGAATGAAGTAGCAACACAAAACCACATTTCACCTGTAAGCCAGTGGCGTCCAGCTCAATTAGAAACCTGCAGGCTGCATGTTGACTTAGAAAACCACAAATTAATATTATCTATGTTGCATTGTATTTTCATTATTTTGCTAAGCATTTCCCAATGGTTGGCTCGACTTGGGACCCTCAGTGGCTTGTAGCTACAGGGTATGACTGACACTTCTACTTAAGTGACTGAAGCAGGCACTTACATTTTCTAGGGGCTCTGACCCAAGCACTATTTGTTTTCCTTAAAGCTTTGTGAACTTAGATGCTTGTAAAGTGAGTTGATGATCACACCCTGGAGAGATATCAAATACTGAAGTTCTTATATTATCTGCATGGGGGCAGCAAGAAAGACAACTAGGTCTTCAAAGTGTACTCAGGCTCATTCTGTAGGGAAGGAGACCAGAGAGAAGGGGAAGGAGCATTTATTATGCACCTATTATATACCAAGTGCCTTACAAGTATTATCTCATTTGATTCTTGCAACTACCATCTCATTTTACAGTTGAGTAAACTGAAACAGACAGGTCAAGTAACTTGTCCAGGGTCACACAGCTAGGAAGTATCTAAGGCTGAATTTGAATTCAGGTCCTCCTTACTCGAGGCCCAGCTATCCACTGCACTATTTAGCTGCAACAAGAATTACTGGAAAAAAAAATTTCCTAATCATTAGAGTTGTCCAAAAGTATAATGAACTGTCTTGATGAGGTAGTAAATTTTTCAGAATGGAAATCATCAAGCAAAAGCTGGCTAGCCATTTGTCAAAAATGTCATAGTGGAGATTCCTGCTCATGTAGGAGTCAGACTTTGGAATTCTTTCTAACCATGAAGAGGCCAGAAGACCATTTGCGAAGGGGCCTCTAAGTCATTTCACACCTCAGTTGTCAGGTCCCTTGGGCAGCATGAACCTATGTTAAAGGTGTGCCTTTGCCATAGCAACCCATCTTCCAATAAGGTTTACTTCATCCACACATTGAAGACATCACAGATCTGAACCTTAGAGTACCAAAGGCTCAAGGTGGTGAGAGGGGTGGGCTACATTCCCAGGGACTCAGATATTGGAACCTGAGTGCTTAGAACAAATGGAGAGTAGCTCCTGGAATGGGATTCAGTACAGACCTGGGGACTTTCCTTTCATCTCTGTGTTCCTCTACTCTTGGGATCTTAGAACCTGGATTTCTGAGACTCAGTCCCCAGATATCATGGATATATGGAGGGTTGGAGCCTCTATCAACTGGTCATGCCCCCCATATGATGGTAGACACAGTCCCTGCTCCTGGCCCCTCTTTGCATTCCTGTGATTCAGAGTCAACATCAGTTGAGGTGAAAATCCTCTCTTCCTTTTATTTCTACATGTCTTCTCATTCCTCTCCCCATTCTCATTGGTCCCAATCTTCCACAGTTCATATTCTCCTTTGCCCTCCTATTAATGTTTACCGTTCGGTCTCTTCACTTCACATTATTCATCTGTTTACACTAATGAAAACCCGGTTCTCCCCATAAGACACTACACCTTGGACCATCATCTCTAGTACTGGGTGCTCCTTCTTACATGCCTCTGAAAGGCATGTAAGGACATGTACTAGGCAGAGAAGAAAAGTTAGACAGATTTTTCACTCCTCAGTCCTACTTTCAGACTGTTCTTTTGTCATTATTATTTGGCAATTTCTCTTTCTTTGAAAAGCTCAAAGTTTTCTTTCCCGGAACCCTGGATTCTTGAATAGTTCCTAGACCTACTCCACCATCTTCATGCCACGCTGTTGGTATACATCCTTCCTTCCCTTTTCAACTCTATTTCTGAGAATAGTACTCATGTTAACAACCATTTCTGGAAAGGAAATATCAATCAATTGCCTTATGACTTCAATCTGTGTTACCTCTGACTTCCCTTCCTCGACTGTGTCTCTCTGGGCACCTCTCCCTTCCTTATGTTTTCTTCCTCTATTAGAATGTAAGCTCCTTGAGGGCAGGGGCTGTGTTTCATTTTTGTATTTGTATCCTCAGAGCTTAGTACAATGCCTGGCACATAGGAAACACTTAATAAAGCTTTTACAATTACATTCATTCATTCATTTGAGTTTTACTAGATCCACATTTGTCACCTGGTCCACTTCCTTGACCAAGTCATCGACTGACCTCCAGTTCACTCTCCTTTCTTTCTCAAGGAGTTCATTACCTGCCACCTTAACCTCTGTCTTTATAGTTGGGCATTTGAATATACAAATTCATATCCCCTTAAACATCCTGGAATTTCAGTTCTTTAGCCTCTTAAAATCCCATGTCCTCCATCTCAACACAGCCACAGTACAGAGAGAGAACCTATAATTGTTCCATCTCTGTGGACCAGAACTCCAAATTTCCTACCTCTGACCAAAATCTCCTATTTTTAAATCTCTTCCTCAAACTCCTCCTAAACCGTTTTTAAAAATCTTTACCATGATCCCCAGTCTAGGGACTGGACATTCTGCTCTGTATTCCCAGCACCTCACCTTTGATCTAGTCTCACTTTGTTCCCCCTTTGTTTAACTAGTTCAACTGTCCACTATAAGCTCTCCTTGAATCCCTCACCTCAGTCTTACTAACCCCCACTCTCAGCAAACTTCAACCCTGTATTACCCTCACCATCTGCTTTCTCTGTTCCTATTCATGTGCTACTAAATGCTTTTGGGAAAAGTCATGCAACCAGGTTCACTATAAAGTTATGTTACTTAACCACAACTGAGTCCTCAATGCTATATGGCAAGTCTTTTGTCCTTCCCAAATCTACCCTTTCTCTTAAAAATTAACTTTTTAAAATTAATGGAAATTCACCTTATTTCCCTTCCACCTCCTTCCACCACTGAGAAGAAAGAAAAACAACCTCTTTGTTATAAGCACCTACAGTCAAACAAAACAAATTCCTATATTAACCATGTCGGGAAAAAAAATGTCTCAATTAGTCCATCACCTTTCTGTCAAGAGTTGGGTGATGTGTTTCATCACTATTTGAGTTTTTCAATTGTTTGTCTTTACAATCTTGTTGTTTTAATTGTCATTTCTCTAATTATTAGTGATTTAAAAAAAATTTTTAATATGATTATTGATAGTGTGACTTTCTTTCTCTGAAAACTTCTGTGTTCCTTATATATCATAGAAATGAGATCTTTATTAAAGAAACTTGCTGAAAAGATTTTTTTTTTCCCATTTACCTGCTTCTCTTTTAACATTAGGGACATTGGTTTTGTTTGGACAAAAATTTCTTATTTTGTGTGACCACACTTGTCCCTTTTACCTTCTGTGATTCCTTCTATCTCTTATTCAGTCATGGAATCTTCCTTTATCATTAGATCTAACAGGTATTTTCTTCCTTGTTCCTCTGATTTGTTTATGATGTCACCCTTTATGTCTATCTCGGTATATGGTGTGCGATGTTAGACCTACTTTCTCCATCTCTTGAGATTACTTTCCATGTACTTTGTATTTGCTTATCTGTGTTCATTTTATGTCTCCCTTGCTCCTGGAGGATGAGGACTATGCTTAATAAATGTATGTTGGATTGAATTAAATAGTCTAAACCAGGGGTTAAGTTCTGTTCTGTGAAGTTTGGCTTTAATCAAAGGACCACACTTGAGAACCTAGAAGGCCACGTGTGGCCTTGAGGCTGCAGGTTCCCCACCCCTGGTCTAAACCTCCTCCCCATTTTTCCTTCTCCCTCCTATTGTACAAATGAGGAAAGTGAATCTCAGAAGGAGGAAAGGACTTGTCCAGAGTCATACAATTACAGATCTGGGATTTGAACCCAGGTTTCCTCACTCTAAGTCTAGTGGTCTTGCCACTATATCACAGAGATCAAGAGAAAACTACTTTATATACCTTAAAATGCTATAGGAATAGGAGTTATCATTAACTTTATTAAAAAATCTAGCATGTCTCTGGTCTGGGTGGTCTATTTCTTCCACACAGCTCATTCCACCACCCTCATCAAATTATTTGCAGCTGTCTGGCTCCAGCCTCCATAACCCTGCTCAGTCCTCCCAGCCCCCCACCTCTTGCATTTAGGAAATTCTGCCCAGAGTCAGGGCCTCCTGGCCTCTAATTTCACGTTTTCTGAGTTCCAGCCCAACCAACCTACCGCAGCACAGGAGGCAGAGCAGAACGATGGGGAGACGCCACCCTTCCATTGCACACCTCCCAGGCACTGGAGGCTGTTTTCTGCTCCCCTGAGCCTTCCCAGACTTTGGACTCTTCTGGCTCCTCTGGCCCACGTGATCTGACCCAGCAGAGAACACCTTGAGGAGGCCAACAAGTAACCAGGAGATCCCCAGCCAGTTACACATTGACAAGCCCATGCTTCAGCCTGGCTCTGAGGACTAAGTCCTTCCACCCTCACTCCCACTGGGTCTGCCCTGGCTCCCAGACAGAAGGAAGACCTGGGAGGTAGGAAGACCTGAATTCAAGTGTTGCATCTTCTATAAACTGGCTCTGAGACCCTAAGTCACTGAACCTCTGATGCCTCTACAACACTCAATGATGCTATAAATTACAGAGTAGGTGACAAAGACCCTAAATTCCTCACTGGGGGCTCACTCCACTGATAATATGGTAATGAAGATGAGGACAATAATTAACATTTGCATGGTTTGCAAAACACTTTGCATAGTTTATCTCATTTGACTTTCACAACAGATCTGGGAGGGAAGTGATATCTCCACTTTACAGATGAGAAAACTGAGTCCCAGAGATTAAATGGCTTCCCCAGGGTCGCATAGATAATAAATTTCTAAGGGTTTGAACTTTGGTCTTCCTGATGCCAGATCTGGTGCTCTAGCCACTATACCACCCAACCATGTCTGAAATCCCAGCTCAAGCCCAGCAACAGCAGCAGCAGTGGCAGCTACAACCCCCTGCAATTACACAGAACTTTCATGTCCGTTCTCTGAATCAGTCCTGGTGATTCTGCCAACCAGACAGGGGTAATTAGCACCATTTATTCCTCACACACATGAATCTTTGATTCTATGGCTCATTGTTTGGCCAAAGTGAGGTAGAAAGAGCCCCAGCTTTGGTGTCAGGGACCCAGGGTCCAAATCCCAGCCCTGCCACTCACTACCTACACGATCTGTGAGCTTTGGTGTCCTCATCTATGAAATGGGACAACCATAATTGCATTACTTCACAGACAAGTTGTGAGGAAAGTGCTCTGGAAACCTCAAAGTACTATGGAAATGTGTGTGATTTGGTATATAAATACCAAGCATTATTATTTGTCAGAGAAGAAAAATGAGGCCCACAGACAGGTGATCTGCCCAAGGTCACACAACCAGTCAGTGGAGGAGACAGGATTAGAACCCAGGTGTCCTGGTTCAAGTTGAAGGTCTTTCCTCCATCTCAGTCTTCTGATTGCCTTTTCTTGCCTTTCTCCCTTGTATCTGACTCTTTGTGACCCCATTTGGGATTTTCTTGGCAGAGATACTGCAATGGTTTGAAATTTCCTTCTCCAGCTTGTTTTGCAGATGAAGAAACTGAGGCAAACTGGGTTAAGTGACTTGTCTAGGGTCACATGGCTAGTGAGTGACTAAGATCGGATTAGAACTCACAGTATTAGAGGAGAGTAGGGGGCTTCACCACGAGATTTTACAACGGTAACATCAGCAGGCCTTGGCAACATATTCAATATGGAGGGGTCAAAGAGAGTGAGGGGTCCTCACTTATAAAATAAGAATGATTCTTGTAATACCTATCTAATAGGGTTGTTGTGGGGAAAGTGCTTTGTAAACCATAAAGTGGCTAAATATGAATTTACTATTAGTAGTAATTCTAAATAAGCAGGTTAATTTGACCTGAAAGGGAAAAGAGATACGAAAGCAGTCAAGAACCCAATTCAAAATGTAATAGCTAATGAAAGCAGTGGGAGAACCCATTTACAGAAATAAGACACAAAGCAGAAACAGTTGACAAGCTGAAAATGTGTGGAGGTACATTACATTTCCCTAGCCTGATAAATTCAGTAAGCCCAAACCTATGGAGGCGGAACTTCTTTATAATTAAAAAGAGACCATTCTGGGTATTGCCTTTGTTAAACTGTGTTTGTCTCCCCTCCATGCTTCTCCAGGGAGAGCTGAAAGGAAAGAGGCTCAGACAACCTGGGTACAAAGCCTCCTCCTGTTATATTCCTACCTGTGGGACCTGGAACAAAGCCCTTAACTTCGTGGGGGTTCAGTTGCCTCATTTGTTAAATGAGGGGGTTGGACTAGATGACCTCTCCAAGGTCCCTTCCAGGGCTAAGCAGATGTGCTCTTCTGGATTAGCCGAGGTAACTGAAAGGAACAATTCTGTCATTTAGGCATTCCCACTGAATAGAGCTGCTAAGGACTATATAGGAATAGAGCTTTAAAATACATTCTTACTATGCTCTCTGAGTCTTTGGTAGCATTTTTCAGAATACAAAACTGAAGGGAGTAATTTTGACTGACTGGGGGGGGTTTTAGCCTATCTGGGTCTCAGCCTCCTCATTCACATAATGCAGAGGACCAGAATAGACCATCTCTAAGGTCTCTTTGGCTTCTTAATATTCTTTAAAAATTTTTTTTTTCCAATTTATTTATTTATTTTTAGTTTTCAACATTCATTTCCATAAGATTTTGAGTTACAAATTTTTCCCCATCTTTCCCCTACCCATCAACTCAAGATAGTGAGCCTGCTGAATACCCCTTCCTCCAATCTGTTCTCTCTTATATTCTCCTCCATCCGCCCCCCCTCCCCAACTTTCTAGTAGGGCGAGATGGATTTCTATACCCCATTATTTGTATATCTTATTTCCTGGTTGCATGTAAAAAACAATTTATTTTTTTAACATTTGTTTTTAAAACTTTGATTTCCAGGGGCAGCTAGGTGGTTCAGTGAGTAGAGCACTGGCCCTGGAGTCAGGAGGACCCGAGTTCAAATTCAACCTCAGATACTTAACACTTACTAGCAGTGTGACCTTGGGCAAATCATTTAACACCAGATGTCCTGCCTTCCCCCTTCCAAAAAAACCACCCCCCAAAAAACCCACTTTGATTTCCAGATTCTTTCCCTTCTTCCCTCCTCACCCACCCCCACTGGGAAGATAAGCAATTCAATATAGATTGCACATATGTAGTTATGCAAAATGTTTCCATGGTAGTTATATTGTGAAAGACTAACTATATTTCCCTCCATCCTATCTGTCCCCCCACTTATTCTATTTTCTATTTTGACCCCATCCCTTTTCCAAAGTGTTTGCTTCTGACTGCTCTCTCCCCCACTCTGCCCTCCCTTCTATCATCCTCCCTCTTCTCCTCTTCCCCTCTACTTTCCTGTAGGGTAAGATACCTAACTGAGTGTGTATGTTATTCCCTCTTTAAGCCAAATTCAATGAGAGTAAGGTTGACTCATTCCCTTTCACCTTCCTGCTGTTCCCCTCCATTGTAACAGTTTTCTCTTGCCTCTTTTATGTGAGATGATTTACCCTATTCTATCTCTCCCTGTCTCTTTCTCCCAATATATTCCTCTCTCAATTCTTAATTTTATTTTTTAGATAACATCCCTTCATATTCACCTCATCTTGTGCCCTTTGTTTATGTATACATGTACACATATACAGACACACATATACACACACACTTATACCCTCCTATACATACATATATATGCCCTTCAACTATCCTCATACTGAGAAAAGTCTCATGAGTTACAATGATCATTTCTCCATGTAGGAATGTAAATAGTTCAACTTTAATAAGTTCCTTACGATTTCTTTTCCCTGTTTACCTTCTCATGCTTCTCTTGCTTCTTGTATTTGAAAGTCAAATTTTCTATTCAGCTCTGGTCTTTTTATCAAGAATTCTTGAAAGTCCTCTATTTCATTGAATGCCCATATTTTCCCCAGAAGCATTATACTCAGTTTTGCTGGGTAGGTGCTTCTTGGTTTCAATCCTAGCTCCTCTGACCTCCAGAATATCATATTCCAAGTCCTTTGATCCCTTAATGTAGAAGCTGCTAGAT
>CM053585.1:315894045-315915210 GCA_028646515.1 Pseudochirops corinnae | reverse complement strand
GGTCCTCTTACCTAATTTGTGTGTGTAACAGAGAAACAGAAAATCTATATAATACGTAGTGATGCAACTTCAATGTCTAATATTCACCTGTAATGGTAAAGATTTACAACCCAATGAAGATCCAAACCAGGTTCTCTTCTAAGCTCGTTTTCTGCCATACTAGAAGGCAAGTTTGGAAGATAGAACTTCTGCCTGGGATGTGACTGAAAAGTCTTTCAGATAAGACATGGAAGGGCTTTGTATCTTTTAGGGTTTAAAGTGTTGAATAATATGAATGTTGGGGTGTCGTTTTATTTATTCATCAGCTGGGAAGTTGTACTGTCAGTGACCATAGTTTGAGACATCTTCTAAAAACCAGCTTCCGGGCTGGATACAATGAGATCAAATTAGTCCTTTTTCATTAAAAAAATGCCCATGTTCATCTATATGACTGATAGAGTACTAAAATATATTCATGTAAATTAAATAATTGAGTTAAAGGTGTCGAATAAGACAGTGACAGTGCTCTCCCAGATGTTTAGATTCAATGACACTCTCATAGTTTTAATGCCTTGATAAATGTTAACTATGCAAGCAAAGTAGGCCAAGAAGAGGTCTTCTATTTTAATGGCTGATGTTCATGACTTCAGTCTAGTTAGTAGTACATTCCCAGGATAGATGCCCTGTGATTGACTCTTCTTCAGAAACATGGAGTGTGGAAATCTGAGACTGAAAAATCTCTCTGAGGCCAGTATCTCGACATATCAAATCAGCCAGATGAAAAGTAAGTCAGTTAAACCGATGAGTTGTGGAGGAACTATTTTTGATCATGTATAGTGGAGTGGGAAGAATGTTGGACCGGAAACGAAAAGACCTCGATATGCCCATTGCTGGCTGTGAGACCGGCAAATCTCTTCCTCTCTCTAGACTCCAGTTTCCTCATCTGTTAAATGAGGAAGGCTGGACTAGATGATCCCTCTGGTCTCTTCTCGCTCTGACATTCTATGATTTTACTAAGCTGATTTGGATGATTCTGTCATTAACACCATTTACCAAACTGACTAGTATTTTGGCCGAATTGGCCAAATCATCTGATGATTTTGACATTGTGCAAACACAAGCCAAGTGAATATCTTTGGAGAGATACAAACACCTCATAATGATGTCAAGGAAACCATTAGGCAGTATCTACTTTTGGCTTTTCACTGTCCATATAGGAAAACCTAGGAAGGGAAAAAGCACTGATCTGCCTTGTTTCTAATCTCTAAGGCTTCCCCCCAATCTGAGTCACAGAGTGGCAGCCAATTGTTAGAGTTGCCACTCATGCAGCTCAGTGAGAGGAGGGGGAAAGTTATAAGAGCTGTAAACCACACACTGAGACTTTGGTCCACTTCTCCTTCTTCCTGAAAGAGTACTGAAGACAGAAACCTAACTGTATGGAGACATGTTCAAAACAGTGAGACTGACAGCTTTATCCTTTAACAGGCTGAGATGTACATATTACAGGGGCCTTTGCTTCTAGCCCCCATTTTCCCTTAGGAAGTGAAACTGAAAAGTGAACCACAAGGAATACTGTGCATGATTCCTCCTGGTTGTGGTTCCTGGCTTATCCTGAGGTAGGATTCCCTGGCAGAGTGATTCAGCCACACAGGTGGCTCATTAAGTCAATGAAAGCAAGAATTAAGAGCATTTTCAATTCTGACATTGGGGGTTTTCAGTTGAACTCTTCCTGTTTAAAATACGTCTCATTGCTTGGATAACATCTGTACTTCAAAGGACCAGTGTGGGTGCTCTTACTACCAAGGCAGATCAGAGCCCTTCCAGCTAGTAATACTGTTTCATGAGTTACTGTGGCTGGGGGGGGGGAGGGAAAAACAAATCCTCCCCCCCGCCCTGGTAGTCAATCTTCTGATGATGAAGCTCTCTGAACTTAACTCGTCTGGTCTTCAATGACAGACACACAGTCTCATACTAGGTCCGTTCTCTAAGCCTTTCCAGCTTGGTATTTTCTACCAGAGCTTGGCATTTGGCATAACTTTTGAGAACTCAGAGTAACCTCCATGTCACAATAAGGCATCAGAATGGGGCTCTAATGGAGGTAGGTTGAAAAGGGCTGAACTATAGCTGTAAAACTATTTTTTTAACATGTAGTCCAGATCTTTTAGTCATTAGATTATCAGGAGGAGGAAAATTCAGGGAACTCACTTAAAACGTGTAGCAGTTATGAGATGAATGTGGGATCTGTTCTCCAAATCTCTTATTTCTTGACCCATGATTGTAGTTTTTGTCTTCCATTTCAAAAGCTGTAACATCTTGCATGCAGTTTTCTCCAGAGCAGGGTTAATTTGTTAGGGTTTAAGCCAGGTGAATTTCAGCTGAGCATTTGATCTCTGGATCTATTGAATATGTTGGCTATCTCACTGCTGTTGATTATGATGGCAACATTCATCTCTAGTAATTTATTAAGCACCTCTGTGACACCGTTTGTGCAAGACACTGTGCTAGAACTTAGGGCTACAGAGATGGGTGTGACATAGATGTTCCCAAAGGGTTTACAGTCTAACGGGGAAGAAAGACAAGTCCACAAATAATTATGATGCAAGGAAGAGTCAGATGTGTGCAAAGGAAAGTTCTAAGCACAGAGAAAATTGGAGGTGGAGACTTCATTTTGGAAAAGGATGTCTTGGAATGTTTCTGGGAGGAAATAGTATTTCTGGGGATTTGTCTTTTTCTTAGGCTATAAACTCATTTGGGGTTAGGGCTCTGTCCTGGTCATTGTCGTATGTCTCATGACTCCTTAGTACAGTGCCTTGCACACAGTGAGCACTGAATAAATATTTATTGAATTTCTAAAAGGTCTTTGTCATACATTATTATACCACCAGATTTTTAAAGGATTTTTAAGTGTCATAAGTGAAGAAAAGTAGAAGCATCCGAACAATAATAAATTGAGGCTCTTATTAAAGATCAGTAAAGGCCAACAAGAATTTCTAGGTAGCTTTTCTCCTTCATTGAATGTGATATGACTTGAATTTCAGTACAGGATTGAAAAGGCAGATTCTCCAACTATGACCTGCACCGTTGGCAGAGAGTTGCCCAATCTGGTTTGGGAGAACAACAGAATGGGTTCGAACGTTCATAATTGCTAAGGTACCATGCAGCTCATTTTATCTCCTTTATTGCTGCTCTATTTGGAGTATGTTGTTTTCACTGTCTTGGTGAAAAAAAAGGTTCAAACTTCAGAATTTCTTTAATTGTGGCATCAGACTCCAAGAATTAGCAGTGGTTGATATCAGATCTTGTTGATTGATTGATCTTATTCCCCTTGGACAAGTAGGATAACCTTTAACAACAAATGAAGTGACTTTTAATTGGAAAACATAAAAATGGACATTATTTCCAAGGACTTCTGTAAGAAATATCTGTGGAAAAACATCAGTGACAAAGAACCATATGTAAATCAATGTAAAAAATTGTGTAACATTTTTGGAATTGCATTGACTTCACCAACGGTACACTTGTGTTCAGTTCTATTATCCAAAAAACAAAGACCAAAGAAGGCCAATCTCATTTGACTGTGTATTTTTAATCTGCCTGTTTTAAAGATGATCATACGTAGTAACCATTAGCTATAAGGATACTTTATTGGCAGTACAAGTGATCTGGTAACCAGTGGTTTTATGTACTGTGTTTCTCTGCTCTTCTCGGTTTAAAAACAAAAAAAAAAAAGAAAAAAAGAGAGACAATATAATTTATTGCTCAGCAATAACCATGTTGTTAATAGTTATTAACAACGTCTTAATTTTCCAATAGCATTATTATGTTTTGTATTTCTGTTTATTGTATAGTGTGTGTGGTTTTATTTGGTATTTATTTGTGTTTCGAGGTCTTGCAATGTCTTTTGTGTTTTCAATGCTAAGTAAAGTGTGTAAGAGCATAGAATGCAAAACTTCAAAATGCTAAATTGTCTGTTATTAGAGAAAAAAATAAATCTAAATAAGGAATTCTCACTTTTTGTATAAAAACATCCAGAAATATAAATGAGCCATTGTCTTGGAGTTTGTTGTCTGGAGTACAATGCTCATGGAAGAACAGAATTTCAACTATGAGTGAGCCTGGTGGCTCATAAGGCAACTTTCCCCAGATCAGACTGTATATCTGGACTCTCCTGGGGAGGCTAGCTCTCTGCTTTAGAAATCCTAACTGGTGGTATTGTGCTCATTGCATTCATAAATTAGCGGGCAGGCAGATGTTGAGGTGATTCACACACACAAAGAAGCCTGGAGTCTTCCATCATCCCTGATACTTGGGACTGGATCTTAAAATCTTGACTCTTTTATGAAATGTTTTTCCTCCAGAAAGTTTAAGAAGCTAAGAATGTTCATGCTATCCTTCTGAGATCACTACAAACATTTCAGAGACATAGCCAACACCATGCATCAGCCTCCCAGACCCGACTGACCAAGCACCTCTTACTTCAGCTACACCCACTTCACTGACTTCCAGGGGGAGTCATTACCGGGAAGGGAATAGTCTTCCTCATTATTTAACTCTTACAACTTCAGTTTATAGCAACAGAAAGAATTAAATTTTGCAATGAATACAGAAAATTAAGGCCTCCTAAAGGAAAAATATGAATAATTATTAAATTTGCCCCTTTCTGTGTCTTGGATATTTTCAAATTTGTAATAATAGCTCTTTAACATCACAGAATACTTTCCATCAGTCATATCATTTGATCTTCACATATTATGAGTGAGACAAGGCAGGTAGATGATTTTAAGTCTCAATTTATAGAGGAAAAAAAGCAGAGTTGGCATGTTCCTTACCCAAGGTCATACAGCCTAGAGAGGGCTACAGCAAGGACTTGGGACCTGATTCTCATTCAGGACTCTTTCCAAGGCACCATACTAATAAGCCTGACTTTAAGAATTTGTGTTCTTCCCTTTCCTCAGCCTTAAAAAAGGCTTTCAAAAATCATTTAGTCATATATAAAAGAAAATAGTAAAAAGTGGGGAGGGAACCAAGAAACTTGATATCTTTATTCTAATATATTCTAATGCAGCAAACAAAAAAATTGATGGCAATAGGGCCTTTGGTAATAGTGGATAGAAATTGTACTGAGTAGGTTTCTTCCAAGCATGTAAAAGTATATGAAAGATTTAAAGACACAAACACTCTTAGCAGAACACCCTAGGGAGAGAAAGCAATCTTGATACAGTTCTCCTCACAGCCTCTTAGTGCTAGGAGAAGCTCTTGTTCAATCCCTCTTTCGATGTAGGAATGTCCTCTACAGAATTGGGGGGAGGAGGTGGGTGGGAGAAGAACTGATGCTTTAACACTCCCAGTGGTGGGTATTTCAGCCCCAAACTCAGCTGGTTCCATTATTGAACAACTCTAGTAGTCAGGAAACCTTTGCTTATATTGTGTCAAAACTTGTCTGCTTATGATTTCCATCTATTAATACCATTGCACCCCACCTGAGTAGAGCATAATACGTCTAATCTGCCTCCCACGACAGTTGTTGAGATACAAAGAAAAAGCAAAGTCTTTGCCAACAAAGTGCTTACTTTCTAATGTGGGAGATAACCTGTAGACATAAATAGGTGTATATATGTATATGTAATATGTATAGATACATACATACAGACACGCACACACACAAAGGCAGCCTCCAAAGGGAGGACGCTTGAGCCGAGTTTTGGAGGAGGTTCTAAATTCTAGAAGGGAAGACAAAGGAGGAGCATGTTCCAGAGAGGCTAGCCGGTCCAGAGGCTTTGCAATGAAGGATAATGGAACACGCAGTCAATAAGCATTTATTAAATGCCTGCTGTGTGCTGGTCACTATCCCAAGTGCCCAGGGATACAAAGAAAGGCAAAAAAAAAAAAATCCCTGCTCCCAAAGAGCTTATGATCTAATGGGGGAGTCAACATACAAATGGTTAAATACAAACAAGATAGGTACAGGATTAATTGAAAATAATCAACAGAGAGAAGGTGCTAGAATTAAGGGGGATCAGTGAAGGCTTTCTGTAGATGGCAGGACTCGAGCTGGGACTTGAAAAAAGACAAAGAAACTAAAGGGAGACGAGGAGAAAAAGCATTCCAGGCATGAGGAAGAGCCAGTAAAAATGCCCAGCAGTCTCTGATGGAGTGTCTTGTTCAAAAAGCAGCAAAGAGGCCAAGTCACTGAATCAAAGGTTACATGGACCTGGGGTTAAGGTATAAAGACTGAAAAGGTTGAGGAAGGCCAGGTTGTAAAGGGCTTTGAGTGCCACACATAGGATTTTATATTTAGTTCTGGAGGCAATAGGGAGTCAATGTGGTTTATTGAAAGGGGGGGCGGGGTGGACATAGACCAGAGTTTTGGGAAAATCACTTTGACAGCCCAACGGAGAAAAGACTGGAATGGGGAGAGACTTATGGCAGGGAAACCAACCAGAAGGTGGTGGCAATCATCCAGCTGAGAGGTGATGAGGGATGGCTCTGGGGTGGTAGCAATGTCAGAGAAGAGAAGGGGGAACATTCAAAAGATGTCACAAAGGTAACATTGACAGATTTTGGCATCAGATTGGCCATAGCAGCAAGGGCCAGAGAGTGAGGGGTCAAGCCTGGATGCCTAGGAGGATGGTCACGCCCTCAACAGTGTTAGGAAAGTTTGGAAAATGGGAGGGTTTGGAGGGAAAGAGAATGCATTCAATCTTGGTCATGCTGCAGCAAAGATGTCTATTGGATGTCCACTTTGAGATATTTAATAAACAGTTGAGATAAGAGATTGGAGTGCTGAAGAAAGGTTGAGGCAGGTCAAGTAGATCTTTGAGTCATTTATGATAGAAATGAGCATTGGAGTCATGGGAACCAATCCCCCAGGCAGAGCTTGAGAAACAAACGTGCTGCTAGAGACCTATGGGAGAAGTCAGCGGCATTTGCTAGCAGGCCCAGGGTTTTGACTAGCTGCCAATGAGGACATGGAAGGACCCAGAGGCAAGTGAAAGTTGTTTCATAACAGATCTAGCCAATGAGAAGTGAATGTTTTGAGCTGAGACAGAATCCCTAGGAGTTGCCCTGGTCTATGAGACCAAAATCTTTTGGTGATGATGCCCCACCAGTTCCATCTTTGGGTGTGCTTGAGAAAACACTAAGTGCAGAAGAGTAAGTGAAGAAACTGAGATTTTTTTTTTTTTTTTTTACCTCCATAGGATGAATGGTTTTCTGGTTGCTGAGGAGTTTTAAAGCCAATGTTAAATTCATTTTCCTGGAAGTTAAAGCCCACTTCACCTACTTGTGAATGAGTAATCTTTTCATGTCATGTGAAGTTGGGAAAGGGATTAGAATCTCAGTGGGATGGTGTCCAAGCCATGAGAAATTTCTGAATCATTATAGTAAAACATAGTCTGAGGTCCTGAAAAGAAAGCTTAGCTGTTGCGAGACCAAGGCAGGTCCTGCCCACGCGTGTACAAAAGTATTTAGACCGAGCATCCAACTTCTGCTCATGGCTATGTACCTACTCTGTCTTGTAGCTCAGGGCTTGGAGCAGCCTCTGATCATTTAGCCAGATATAATCTCCTAAGTAGCTATTTCAGCAAAACTGGAAGGTAAAGCCATGTCCTTTGTTATTCAGTCATGTCTGACTCTTCATAACTTCATTTGGGGTTTTCTTGGCAAAGATACTGGAGTGGCTTGCCATTTCCTACTCCAGCTCACTTTACAGATGAGGAAACTGAGGCAAACAGTACCCAGGGTCACGCAGCTAGTAAGTGTCTGAGGCCAGATTTGAACTCAGGAACATCAATCTTCCTCAATTCAGGTCTGGTGCTTTATCCACTACAATCCTACAATCTATGGGATAGATACTTCCTACTACGGAGTTTCCCAGTCTTTTTTGGCTTTCAGTAAACTTTCTTACGCTTCTATTCAATATAACAGGAAGTAAATTCTAGAGTTTACTATGCATATGGATGTAAAAAAAAATAAAATAGGGAGATTAATTTAATCTAATTGAGTATTCGACATTTTTAGTATCATAAAGTTGTTTAATGTTTACCAGAACATAGCCAAACAGTGGCACTTTTGTTCCAGTTCTTATCAGCCAGTAGTTTTATTCACTGTAGTTTTTAGAAGTGATCCTAGCCTGGCCTGTTCAGCTTATAATTTGTGTCTTGCTTTGAATTTTATTGAGAATAGGACTGATGAGCAGGTATGGCAAGAATGGAGCACACTTGTCCAAGGGCACACTGACGATTTTGTAACTTCAGGGGCTGGAAATCCCTCAGAGTTTCTGGTTATTATAGAGGTCAGTGAGCCCATTTTCCCCTTTTTTTCCCCCTAGATCAAGATAAAAAAGGGTTTCGTATCCAAGTCTCATTCATTTGATCTTGTCCAGTAGGAATTATTCCTTCAACTGTCTTGAACTTTTTCAGAAGCTATAAGTTCCCATTCTCTCCCACCCCACCTTCACCTTGTCGCCAAAGTCAAAGGACCTAGATTTGAATCTTATCTTCGCCACATACTACTTGGGGTGACCTTGGGAAAGCTCTTTACTCTCTCAGGTCTCTGTTTCCTTTAAAAAGTAAAATCTGTATAATCTCAGGCTCAAGTCCATTTACATAAGATTCTCCTCATTGGTAGAGATTGATAGCTAGATGCTCTGAGCCCCTGAGTTGTCTAGAGCTTGTGGGGGAAGGGAGAAGAGTTATCTTGGCTTCACATCAACCTAGAGGGAGAGTCCCCATCTTACCCAAGGGGAAATTCATGGAAATCTCTAGTATAGTAAGCTGGCAACAGGGACCTCATTGAGGTGCCAACTCCTTTACATGTTGACTTCTTCCTGGAGTCTCTCTCCCTATAGGGACCTCTCCCCGGAAAGAACCTGGAACGGGGCATGTCTTATCTTGAAGTCAGAATCCTTCAGAGTGTTTGCCTTCCCCAGCTGCTTAAACTTTCCCAGAAGTAGGGGAGGAGGATTGATCTCGGCAGATGAGGGCACTGGAAAAGACTTGTGGTCCACTCTTCCAACTTACCAACTTGCCCTGATTCATGAGACCTCAAAAGGGCCATTGTCCCTCTTGGGGGAGGGGGATGGGATGGACAAATTCCAAGAGCTTGGCCTAGAGGCCTGCATTGGAAATTGGGAGAATGAGTTTCTAGTCCTTTTCTGATAGTCACTTCGAGCCCTTGTTTTCTTACCTGTAATGTTTGTGTTGGGAGGTGGGGTGGGAGGGAGGGATATGTGGAATGGAGGGGTGTGGACAAGTGGTCCCTAAGGTTTCTTCCAGGTCTAACATTCTGTGAGTCTATAAGACTCAGGATCCACTCTGATCATTCATCTCAGAATCAATTTCAGGAAGAGTTGAATGAACCATCTTTGATCTTGGTCAAGATCAAAGAGATTCAATGAACCTCCCCCTCTCTGGATCCTCAGTTTCTTGTAAAATGAAGGAGCTGGACTACTTGATCCCTAAGCTGCCTTCCAGCTCTGAGGTTCTGTTTGGAGAGCTGCGGGATTTGTTTTTATTTTTGTTTTGATAGAGAGGAGAGGTGGAATGGACTAATGGTAGGGTTGGTGTCATGCCCCGCTTCGCCATCCTCCCACAAGGTGTCTGGCTGTTACAATAATGATCACTTCTTTCCTGCCCCTAGCAATCAGGCTTCTTGGATGTCCTATGTGGACGGGACTGACCTAGTTCTACAGAATAACTATTTTAAATTGTTGTTGTTGTTGTTAGTGTCTTTGTCCTTTGTTCTCAACGATGACCAGGACTTCAGGAAGGCGATGTCATGACTTGCAAGTGAATTAGATTTAAGTGAGGGAGGGCTGTGCAAGGTCACCGGCCTCACCTTCCTGGTTTCAGTGGCAAGACTTAGATCAGGATGACTGGAGATGGCCGCCATGACTATTTTAATAGGAAGCCACCAATTGACCCAATGCCTCTGGGAGTTAGGGGTCAGCCTCCCCATCAGTGGCCTTCCCAGGGAGACATCCTTGGCTTACCCCTGATCCCAGCTGAGGGTGCTTCTCCCAAGTGCAGCCATTCCTAGTTATGGCCCTGTCCAGGCCACTCATAGACAACCGTCAAAGTTAGAGTCTGTGTCTCCTAACCTGTGACTTTTCCATATTGCTGCCTCCCTCTGCTCTCTGCGCCCCCTGGCCAAAGCACAGGCTGGTCTAAGGAGACAGTGGCTGTTGGTCTGGCCTTCCACCCCTGCTCCTGATTCTACACACTCATCCATCTAACCCCAGTGGTAAGTCAGGCTCTGGAGTCTTTTCCAGGAGGAATACTGACACAGTTGAATGCACCCAATAACTTGGAACCTGGACATTTCTGTTTGAGGCTCAACTCTGACATTTACCATGTGCTGCTTAGGAACAAGTCACTTTGCTTCTGGGCCTTGGTTTCCCCATCTGTAAAACGGGAGTGCTAATACAGAGAATACTCACCTTACAGGGTTTTCAGGAAAACTGCTTTTAAGCTTTAAATAATTACAAAAATGGGAGATGTTGGGGCAGCTAGATGGCACAGTGAATAGAGGACCAACCCTGGAGTCAGGAGGACCTGAGTTCAAATCCAGCCTCAGACACTTAACACTTACTAGTTCTGTGACTTTGTGCAAGTCACTTAACCCCAATTGCCCTGCCCTCCCCCCTCCAAAAAAGAATGGGAGATGTTACCATGAATATTAAGCCCCTGGGAGACAATGTTGTGTTGTGGATAGAAAGCTTTGGAGTCAGGATCACCCAGGTTTTAGTCTTGCCTCTGACACCTAATGTTTATGTGACTATCAGATCCTTTACTCTCTAAATGCCCCAGGCAATTCTCTAAGACTGTGAGATGTACTTGCCTATCTGCATTGGTAAAGGGAGTTTCCACCTTTGGAATTACCCATGTCGAAGAAATTACAGGTCTGGTTGAAAAAAAAAAATGAGGACCTTGAGGACAGAGGTTGTTCTTGCTCTGAGTACACAGGAGTTCCCTATTCTCTATTCCACTAGAGCTGCTGAAATCTCTACTCCCCAGTCCTCACCTCCACCTCAGGTGGGCAAGCCCGGAAAGGAGGCAAGTTTCAGATTGATATTTTCTTCCTGCAGTTCTGTTGAGAGAGATGGGACTGAACAAATGGGGGCCGAACCCTGGGAAAGGGCCTTCCAGCTCTGACATTCCAGGGTTGATATTGAAGCAAATCATTACAGACATTGCAGCGTCTGAGGGAGAACCATGGATTTGGAACTGGGGGATTTGGGTTCAAGTCCTGGTTCTGTTACTATTTACATGTATGACCCTGGGCAAGTAGTTTTCCCTTTCTAGGCCTAAGTGCAAAGTGAGGAGGTTGGACTAGGTGAGCTCTGAGGACCCTTCCAATTCTAGAGCCTATACTCGTTCTGAGAGGCAATGTAGCAGAGTGAATGAAGACCTCGGAGGCAGAAACACTAGATTCATGACCTGCCTCTGGCATATACTAGCCACGTGACTGTGGGTAAGTCACTTATCCTCTCAGTATCCTCAAGCAACTTTCTAACAATAGAAGTTAAAGAGAAGTTCTTGATCTGTCTTCATTGGGGAAGGGAGTTCCCATACTGGGCGTTCCCTTTAACTGATGAAACCTGGGTCAGACAAGACCAAAATTCTTAGTCCTGAGATTTAATAACTATGAGCCTATGTTGTGATTGAGACAAGAAACAGGTCTGTGAAACTGATGATTGAGAGGGTTCTGGGTATTGTGGCAGATTCCATATGTCCCCTGTTTTCCATTCAGCAAGCATTTATTGAGAGCCTACTGTGTACAGGGCATCTTCTTTCTACATAGTCAAGTCAATAGAGAGCCCCTGAAGAGGACTGAAATGCAGGATCTCTGGTGGTTCTGTATTTCCTACTTACTAAAATCCAGATTTCCCACCATCTAGTACCACCCCATCCATCCTTATCTCTGTCATGTACCCTTGTACTTCAGTCAGACTACACTGTTCTCTAACCTGGACTTTCCACCTCCTGGCCTTTGCTCACTTGCCCTGTGCTTTAACTGCCCTCCTTCCTACCCATGTGAAACGTTGCCCCCAATCACCACTGGCAACCTCCAGTTAATGACTTTTCCTCTGTCAGGTCTCACCTGGCCGGTGTTTACATCTCTCTTGCATGCTTAGAGCTGATCATTGGTCTTAATAATAGTGAGTATTCACACCATGCTTTAAGATTGAGAAGCATCTTGCAAAAACTTCCCATTTAACCCGCCTGTGAGGCAGGGGCTCTCATTAGCCCCATTTTACATTTGAAGAAACGGAGGCTGACAGCAATGAAGCAACATTTCCTGGGTCACAGCTAGAGTCTGAGGTTGTATCTGAACCCAGGCTTCCTCACGCCACATTCAGGGCTCCAGCCACTGTCTTTACAGCAGCCTAAGCGTTTCCTACAGTCTGGCAGGTTAAAAGTGGGAGGTGGGAACTGTGTCTCAGGGCTCTGGGTCACGAAAGCCAGCCTCTTATGCTCACTTACTTGTGTGACCTTGGGCAAATCACTTTTGTTGTCGTGGTTGGGTTGTGTTTCAGTCATATTTGACTCTCTGTGACCCTATTTGGTGTTTTCTTCTCAGAGATACTAGGGAGGTTTGCCTTTTCCTTCTCCAGCTCATTTTACAGATGAGGAAATTGAGGCAAACAGGGTGAAGTGACTTGCCCAGGGTCACACAGCAATCAGTGTCTGAGGCTGGATCTGAACTCAGGAAGAGCAGTCCTCCTGACTCCTGGCCTGGCACTATGGCCCCACAAGTCACTTTAAACTCCCTAATTTAAGGCCTAACAGTCCCCTGAGGTCCCTTCCATCTCCAGATCTACAATTCTATAATACAAGCAGGGGACATGTAATAACTATTGATTTGAATTAAGACTTGTTCATTTACTCTCCATCTTCCTCGAGGACAGAACAATAGGAAACAGGCTGAAGCTAGAGGACCGTGACCAAGAGCTGAGGAGTTGGTTCCAGAACAGCGGGTAGACCAAGGAGTGTGAGGAAAGAGCCTCCTCAGCCTGCCCAAAGGCAGGGGGATAGATCAGATGACCTCTGCAACCCTTCCTCAGTGTCAAGGGCTGGCTTTTGTTCAGTCTGGAACTGTTTGGTCTCTTAGTCCTCCCTTGCTTGAAATTCAAGCTATAAAAGCAGTTGGGTAAAAGAAAAAGGCATCTGTTTGAGGGACAAAAATAAATCCTCTATCTATTCAGCTTCTTAACTGTGTCTTAACAGGCCCCTCAGCACTGATAGTGAGAGGCTAGTGAAAGGAGGAGGAGGAGGAGGAGGAGGAGGAGGGGAGGGGGAGGGAAAGGAAGAGGGGGAGGAGGAGGAGGGGAGGGGGAGAAGGGGAAGAAAGAGGGAGGAAGAAGGGGAGGGGGAGGAGGAAGAGGGAGAAGGAGGGGGAGGGGAAGGAGGCAGAGAAGGAGGAGGGGGAGGAGAAGGGGGAGGGGAGGAGGAGGAGGGGGAGGAGGAAGGGGAGGAGGAGGGGGAGGAGGAAGAGGGGGGAGGAAGAAGGGGAGGGAGAGGGGGAAGAGGGAGGGGGAGGAGGGGGAGAGAGAGAGAGAATGAGAATGAAAATGGAAGTAGGAGAGAGGGAAAACAAGGGAAATGGAGGGGGGAAGAGAGGCACAGGGAGACAGAGGACTCTGGGGTCTAGTCTCTGCGGCTGGTGCAACACAGAGGACAGGGCCTCCCCCCGGCCCAGGGCCACCAGGAAGAGCCCCCTCCCCTAACTTCTGTGAACACTTAGGCAGGGGTAGAGGGGGGAGGGATGGAGAAGTTCTTTCAAAGGGACAGGACTGTTTTTCTTCCTTTTCCCTTCCAGGGACAGAACCATAGGATCAGACTACTTTGAGCTATAAGGGGTATGGATATCATTTAGCATGACCCCATATTAAAAAAAAAAGCAGAGGAGGAAATTGAAGCCCAGGGAAGGGCTTTTATGGCCCCAAGGTCACCCAGGGAGCAAATGAGCAGAACTAACGGAACCCCCAGGTAGCTCTAGCAAGGATGCAGTACTGAGCTGCCTGTCGATGTCTGATCCAAGCCCAATGGAGCATGCTTATGCAATGACCCCACCATCCCCTGCTGACTCTTTTCGTGCCCAATCCAGGCTTACAGAACAAAGGAAAAAGATGGCGGATGCCTCATGGTTTATTCAGCATGGGACGCATGTTCGTACTAGGGGCATTGGGTTCCAGGGATTGTGTCCTTTCTCCCTCAAATAAATGATCCTCACTCTTAATGTGCAGCTACTTGAGCCCCAGTCAGAAAGTTTGCTCTGATAGTGCTGACTTGGGTTGTATAAGGACAAACCAATACTTTAAATCTGCTTCCCTCCTGAGGTTTTTCTTCCCTCAGTCTCCAGTCTCACTGCTAGCATTCAAGTGAGAAAACAGAATTAGCAAAGACTTAAATGATTATCCAGATTTTAATACAGGAATTCTATACCACCACTACCACCAATCCCAATTTATGTAATCAGAGAAGACCCAGATATATCAGTGGAATCAATCAATCAGCCAAAAGTATAATCTAGGTATTAAGGAATTTTCCGGCAAACCTCATTATAATGTATGAATAAGTCACTAATCAATCTGAGAGGATTATAGGTTTTTGGCCACTGGATAAAGGCAGATGACCCCATACAGGAAGCATCCAATGATTGATTAAAAGAATTAGGCATGTCTCTGAACCTATGTCTAAAAATGGCAGGTGGTCAAGGGTGGAAGACTCCAAGTTGAGGCATTAAAGATTCCAGAGCTTTAGCCAGGCTCCTGAGAGAGAATCACTCTTGGGGAAGGAGATAGTCTATTTTCTCTCTCACACTTTCTCTTTCTCTCCCCTCCACTCTTTCCCCATTGATCATGTCATCAGAGAAACTGGATCAATAGAAGACAGTGCATCCATTTGAGAGCAGAAAAACCAGACCCATGGGAGGCAACCCATTCAACTGGGAGCTGGATGGAAACATGTCAAGGAAAAATAGATTCAGAAAGACACAAAGAGAGAGGCAGTTTCAAGGAGCGCGATGCCTTGTACCAAAGGAAAATGCTCATTGAGATCTCAGGAAAAGACTTTCAGTGTCATATGTATGAGTGATCATTTTGTCACTTATGTTCTCTACACATCTATCAGTCACTTATTCAAAAAACATTTATGAACTTAGTATGTGCCCCCCCACACACATATTATGCTAAGTTTTGAAGGTAAAAAACATAAGTAAAAATAGGTCCCTGCTTTCATGGAATTCACATTCAAATGAGACAGATATCAGGCAAAATGGAAAATAATTCTAAAAGGAAGGAATTAGCAATAAAGGGGATACTACCATTAGATTCTAAGTTTCAGCCAAGTCTTCACATGGATCCTGTATATATTCATAGGAGAGTGTACCCCCAGGCAGATTCTTGGGGTAGAATGCTCGAACCAGTTGTTCTTATTTTATCATATTAATAAATACTTTGGCTAAACGTTGATTATGTCTACTGGCTGATTGTTAATAAGAATTACACAGATAGGGGCTCTAAATGACAGTACTAGTTATACCTAGAACCCTCAGAGCAGGGTTCTTTCTTCATCAGTCCTCTCAGATTCAGGGGCAAAAATCAGCAGTGTGGGTAGCTTGGCCTTGGTGGGAAGGGAGGGAAGAGGGAGGTGGGAAGGGAGGAAGTGAGAGAGGAGAAAGAGAGAGAGAGAGAGAGAGAGAGAGAGAGAGAGAGAGAGAGAGAGAGAGAGAAATGTTATAAGAATTTAGAAAGAGAAATAACTTTGGGGGGTAATTGTTTTGTTCTACTTTGCTAATTGTAAAAAAATGTTTAAAAATTGTTAAATGTTTATAAATCTTATGCAAGATTTTACTTCCTATTAGCATCAGTCACCTCCTCCTCTGCCTCCTTTTGACACTTTTGATGACAGCATCTGGTGAGAAGCCATACAGTAAGAAAAGAAACCTTGGAGACTTCTCCCCTCTAAAGCCATGTGACTCCTGAGAAATGGACCTGGGTCTTAGCCTTTCTATTTGATCTTTTCCATTAACAATAAAGGGAATGGAGCCTCAGAACCTAGTGAGTTCAAATAGACATCAGGAGAGAGCTCCAGTCAATGCTACATCAGTGCCCTGAGAAGTGGGGAGAGATATTTGGGTGTGACTTTTGTGTCCTTAGGTCAACAGAAGCAGAGACATCCCATGGTCATGTAGCATCTGAACATGAATTTGATGGAACCCATAGGAACTAAGAGTCTAGTCTCCCAGAGACTGAAAAGGAATGATTGAGTAAGGTTTAAAACTAGTGAAAGTTTCCTCCAGAAGTACTCTGAAAAGAGAGTATGTCCTTGGTGTGTGTGTGTGTGTGTGTGTGTGTGTGTGTGTGTGTGAGTGGTGAATGGAAGGGGAGGTAATGTTCCTTCTTCGTTTCTGCTATATCTCTAAAGTAAATATTCCTTTGAGAAAGCTAATTGATTTTAAGTAGTTAAAGGGACCTGGGGTCCTAGTCACAAGCTCCTAACAATGGGGGAACACAATGGGAGTTTGAGTTGATGGTGGCAGAGAAAAGATACCCCAACCCCTCAGAGTTACCCCTAGGAATATTGAGAGTTGGATGTAGGAGCCTGGTTCTTGAAGAAGAAGCCAGAGCATGAGCACTACACTCAGCACCCAGACATTGTCACTGTGTGGGAGATCATGGCAGGCAGCAACATGGACAAGATCTACATCAGGATGAATTGTGTGCAGCACGACCTCAGGAACCTCGTGGAGACGATGAAGCAGCCCTTCCTTCCAGAAGCATTAGGCCATCATGTGGTCTGTCTCCCCCCAGCTTGGGGGGAGGGGTGTAACATTGCTGGGGCATCATTTTGGGCCCCAGCTACTCATGAATTGTGTGCTCTTCCCTCCCCCAGCTCTCCACCATTTATGCTCTTGCCCAGTTTGATGGAAATCTAGTGGTATGGTCCAGCATATACCCCAAATTAACAAAAATACAAAGTTTTCCCCTCTCTCCAATTCCTCAAGCCCCCATTTACCATGGGCTGGACTCATGTCAATCACCCTTTCTCCCAACTCATGGGATTCAACAATTCACTGTTAATGGCCATGTGATTTACCAAGATGATCAGGTAACATAGAAAACTCAAATGTCAGTAAAAGGAGTTTTCAAACAAGATAATTGCAACTTGGGTTGGTTCCCCTTTCCCTTCACCCTTCCTCCCAGCCAGACTGAAAGGGAGAACAAAAAGGAAGAGTTGAGTAAGTTTTAAAACTAGTGGAAGTTTCTTAGCAAGTACTCTGAGAAAACAGTGGGGAAAGAACCTACGAGCACAGTTTCGCCTAATGGTACCACTGCAACAGCACTATTTTTATTCCAGCCTGGTCCACACTTCCTTGCTGGCCTCGACTCTTCAATCCAGCTCCACTGCCTTTGAGTTGTTCTCATTCCATGCCCAGCTCCACAGAGCTATCTTGGGTCTCACTCTGCTTTGCCCTTCTCATGCCTGCTAAAGGCAGCACAGAGCGGCTTGTGAGGAATCCAACATGGCATTCACTTGCCATTTTCTCTTTTTCCTGTCCAGACCCCAAGACCATGAAGTCTGTGGGCTGCAGTCCCTCTAAGGACTAAGGAAATGGAAACTCAAAGGCTCTGGGAAACATGTTTCCTAGATTACCCAAACTCCTCTATAACCCCTTTATCCTTGTCCCTCCTGGGGAGTCTTAGACCCCAAGATTATAGTTATAACATGTTGCAGACGGCTCATATCCACCCATTTTGTGCATTTCTGTTGCCCTATTGGTGATCTCCAATTTAAATTATTCAGAGACTTTGGAATTCCATAACTCACTTGTACAATATCCAGAAGAATAGTGGTATTAAAAGGATGCGTTTTTGTTCTAGGGAGAAGGTTGAATCATTAAATCACTGTAATTTCCTAAAGGCAGTTCATCCTGCTCTCTTCCAAATGCTCAGTTCTGGGCCAACATCATTATCCATTTTCAGTGTCTGTCCCAGATAATATACACACGGACAGGCTCAATTGCATAATTATAGAAGGCTTTACAGAGCTCTAGGGCTTGATGTAATCCACATGATTTGTTCTTGTTCAGACATTTCAGTCATGTTCAACTCTTCATGACCCTGTTTGAGGTTTTCTTGGCAAAAATACTGGAGTATTGCCCTTTCTTTCTCTGGCTCATTTTACAGATGAGGAAACTGAGGCAAACAAGGTTAAGTGACTTGTTCAGGGTCACATAGCCAGTAAGTGTCTAAGGCCAAATTTGAACCCAGGACTTCCTGACTCCAGGCCCAGCACTCTTTCCACTGTGCCACAGAGCTACCCAATCATCCACAACCAGGAACAACTGGAGTAGCTCACCATCTGCAGGGATGGGATTCTACTTCCACTTGGACTTTAAGCTGGATTTCCTCCTTGATAGTCACAGATACTCTTGGCAAGGATACATCCATGTGTATTATGCTTCAACTGATGTTAATAATAGGAGAGCTGTTGAACGAAATGATCTCCATTGTAACATCTTTCAAGATATTTTGTATGATTTTGACATATGACCTTGTTGGAAGAGAGCCTTTCAAGCAGCAATTTGCTCTGTTGAATCAAATGTTTTTTTTAAAAAAAATAGTTAACAAAGAATAAACATTATGAGATCTTGTATTCTCCACCCTTTTCAGTGAATTGTGTTATTTTAAAGACATGGCCAACTGTGGAACATCCCTTGCAAAAGCCTCTCTGCTTCCTTCTAATACCCTCATCAAGAATGCTCTCTAGAAGGAAATGAATTCAATAACCCAGTGTTTGATAAACCCAAGAACATAGAATATTTGAGAGAGAACTTCCTATGTGAAAAGAATTTCTGATAAAACTGGAAAGCAGATGGTAGAAATTAAGTTTCAACTACTATTTTATACCATATAATGCAATAAGCTCGAAGTATAAATAGGACCTAAATATTAAAGGTCATAGCGTTAAAAAAAAAATTAGAAGAGCATCAGTTCATGTATCTTTCACATTTATGGCTTGGGGGAGAATTATTGACCAAACAAGAGATAAAGATGATCATAAGACAAAAATAGATTATTGGAATTATATGATATTTAAAAGGTTTTGTACAATGAAAATTAAGGTGATTCAGTGTAGCAGCGAGTACCCTGGCACACCCAGAATAAGTGCTAGCACAGGTTCTTTGACCTGTTTTTCTAAAGGAAAGCAACTCAGAAAGGGTTAACAATCTTACTTTAATCAAATATATATATGTATGTATATGTATATATGAAATTCACTTAGTTCAGGGAAAAAAGTCAGCACCCTGAACTTCAGAAAATACAAACAGAAATTACAAGCTGACAGAGAAGATAACACAATTTAACAGACCACCAGACAGGACTTCTAGCTATCTGACCATTACATACATACAGTGTTGGTTACCAGAGAGAGAAGCACCAACATCTGGGTTTTCAAAGTTGGGGGGCTTAACAGCTACCCAGAGTCTCATCTGGCCAAATCACACAACTCTTCCCATAAGTGAGCCCCATATGTACCCTTTTTCAGGGTCAGAGGATATCACTGCCTAATTACAAAGTAAAAAAAGGTGTGGACCCTTCTGAAAAACAAGCCCACCCTAAGCAAACTTCTCTTGTTGGGCTCCAAGTGAGGCCCATTAAGGGGTAGGGAAGATCTTCAAATTCCCTTACCATTATAGCCAGATAAGAAAAGAAACTTGTGGGGAAAAAAAACCTTTGCATCAAATATCTCTGACAAGGGTTTAATATCCAAAATATGTAGGGCACTAACACAAATACAAAAAATCAAATTGTATAATGCATAACTAATCAAAGGATATAAATAAACAGTTCTCAAAAGAACTGCCATTAACAACCAAATGAAAGATTTGGATTAAGAGAAATGCAAATCCAGACAAATTTAAGGTTTCACCTCACATTCAGCAAATTAGAAAAGATTAGAATAATCAGTGTTAAAGCAACAGTAGAAAGGCAGGCATTCTAATACACTATTCATGGAACTGTGAATTGGTCCAAATATTCTGGAAAGTAATATGGAATTATACAAGAAAGTGATTTAAAATGTCCATTTCCTTTTACCTACTGTTAGGCATATACTTCAAGGAAGTCAATTATTTAAAAAAAAAAAAAAAAAGCTCCATATACACCAAAATATTTATAGCAGCATTTAGCAATATTTTGTTCTGGCAAAGACCTGAAAATAAAGTAGATACCTCTTGGTTTTTGAATAGTTAAACAAATTATAATACACTAATATAATATATAATTGTGCTATGAGAAATCATGAACATGATAAATAAAGAGAAGCATGGGAAAATGTTTGAGCTGAAGCAAAGTGAAATAAGTACAACCAAGACAATAGAAAATGGAAAAAAATAATAGCTAAGCACCTGAAATTGAATGCTACAAAATTATAATAACCAAATTATTTCAAAGAAGAGACATAAAAATTTACCTTTCTTCCTTTTTTGCAGAGAAGAAAGGCTGTGGTCAAAGAACTCTGTACGCATTGGTATACTTGGCTCACATGCTGGTTAGTTTTGCTGAACTTTTTTTTGTTTTGCCTTTTGGAGGGAGACAGGGTAATTGGGGTTAAGTGACTTGCCCAAGGTCACATGGCTAGTGAGTATGTCAAGTGTCTGAGGCTGGATTTGAATTCAGGTCCTCCTGACTCCAGGACCAGCACTCTATTCACTGTGCAACTTAGCTGCCCCTTTGCCGAACTTTTTAAAAAAATCTTTTTTTATTCCTTGTTATGACAAATGGCCTTCTGAGAGGAGAGGGACAGGACATATTGGGAAATGTAGATGTTATAAAAACAAGACAGCAAGACAGAAAAAATTTCTGTTGCTTTTATTTATTTTATTTTAATCTTTAAACTTACAAACAGGGGGTGGAGCCAAGATGGCGGCGTAGGAGCAGCAGGGTTTGGCAGCTCCCACACAACCACATCAAATACCCAAAAAATATGACTCTAAACAAATTCTAGGGCTCTAAAACTCACACAGATGCATCTCCTGCTGAAAGCAGCTCGGCTCAAAGGAAACATCTCAGCTCTGGGAGCCGAAACCAGCCCAGCCTGAAACCGCGGCATGGTCCCGGGGGCGGCTGGACAAGCAGAGCTGCAGCTGGAGCTTCGGGAGAGTGGATCTGCAGCA
>CM053585.1:315824874-315893545 GCA_028646515.1 Pseudochirops corinnae | reverse complement strand
AAGGGAGAACCTGCAAAAGTGGTTAAAAAGGCAGGAAGAAGATCTTATTTCCATTATGAAATTTATCATAGAAATTAAGTAGACTAATTCATGCACAAATACTTAACTTTGTTTTTAATTATTGGAACAGTTTTGTGATGTTGGAAATTTGTCACTCAGTAATAGTAAAGAAGGTGCACACGCACACAGAGCATTGAACACATGGAAACATTCAAGAACTACTAGCCTGAGGCCTTTTGAAAATGTTGGGGGATTTAGTTCTCCCACTATACTAGTGCAGACCATTGCCTCATAGGAATGAACAGCATGTGGCTGTTCGGGAATGCTAGTACAAACAGAAAAACAATTTTTTTGAAGAGATTCTAGTTATGCCAACTATTGGTAGCAAAACTGAAAATACTATAGAGTATGTAAGTTTTCTGATAAGTAAAAGTTTTCTGACAAGTTTGGTGTATTTGAGAGAGAGAAAATCCAAAAGGTATATTGAAAAAAATAGTTCCAATAAATATTAACCTAATTACTAAAAGACTATAAGACATAACAGCACCTCCTTGCTCTAGGTGAGATTTCACAGTTTTACTGAAATTAAATACTATGAGCTTCATAGGTTGGAAAGCCAAGAGAAAAAATTTCTACCTTATTCAACCAATAGTCTTAGTCTGGGAAGTCTATTTGGAGAAGTCCTACCATAAAGGGAATGGATGCTTCAATGTAATGCTTCGAGGTAATCCCCAGCTCAAACTAGGATTCAATCTAGGGAGGGGATTTCTTTGCAAGGCCACAAATGTTTTTGAATTTCTTTTAAAATTTCAGACAATCATATGTGGTTTTCGGTGTTGGAAAAAAAAAAAAGTCCTTGGGAGCAGTCCCTGTTGGTGACCGTGGCCTCAGTGAAGAGACCTGAGTCCCTCTATGAGAACTGCCAGGCTGCCTGTATCCAAAAGCCTCTTAGGAGAACACACACCCAAACAAGACCCGGGACACAGCCAGGGCATACCTTCGAGGTAACAGTGGTTTTAGGTGGGCAGCCTGTAAAATACTGCAGCTGTCAGATCTTCTGCAGGAAGTCCTTCCTCAATGAGTAGTGACAGAAACATGACTCAAATTAGGTCTTACGTGATGGCACGAACTTGTGTCCCCCTGCCCCACCCTCCCCGCCCCCAAAAGGAACATCATGTCAATGGATAAAAGGAAAAGGAATTCAAGAAACAAAAAATGGAGTGTTTGTGCTACTTAAACAATAGGTTGTACTGGAACAGGTGCTTGGAAAACCAATGAAGACCACTTATGGTATGCACTGAAAACTTATGGTATGTATTGAGTTACTGTTCGTAACTGGAAAGTCCTTCCTGCAGGCACTGTATGTGAAGGCACACCCATGACAGACAATAGCACCAGAGACAAGGTGAACTACAGAGGCATGAATCCAACTGTCCCCATGCTATGGATTGGAGAAAGAGCCCAAGAGGCAGGCAGTCTGAGGAGCACCGCCACACGGGCCAATAGTGGGGGTGCAAATTTCTCTTGAACGTGGCACAGATGCGGTAGTTCATACACATTGGTTTTGCCTAAGAAGCACCCATCAAGGTTTAGCACCCATCGATGTTAAGAAGCACCCATAGAACATGGTGCATAGTAAAAGGTAAAAGACAGGAGATAGGTCATCAGACTCCTAATCACAGTCAGACCATTAAGAGAAGAAGGTAAACAGAGTTTGAGAAAAAGCCTTCTGGGAAAGCTTAGGCTGTGCCAATAGAAGCCTATACAGCATTTCCCTAGAAAAGAGATGGATGAGAGGGATGTCTGTGAGTCTGCCTCAACCAGCCATCCCTAGGGGGAGATGCAATTTACATTTTGAGAAAGCCCAGATGAGTCCACTCAGTCATCTGTGCTTTGCACTTCCACCCAGGGACATGGAAGAGGATCTAATTTTGTGCTCCACATTAGCCTTGGGGATGGGATCGAAGCCCTAAGTCCAAGCTCCGTGGGAGCAGTGTGGGAAAACTGCTGGGGCCTGAAGATTTGGAATCCACAACGATCAAGCAATGGAAGCTCCAGAGGCCAAAAGGGTAGTTTGGCTTCTTGTCAGCACGTGTAGGAAATCATTTAGGGGCCCTCATATGGAAAAAGTCCACAGATGACAACAGAAAAGTCTGGTTACGCTATAATTTTTCTCTAATTTAACTGAGTACACATCTATGGTATAGAAGCAGCATGTCACATCTAAGGCACATGTCCATTATGCCACCATCTCAATGTAAAGACTTCACTTTCTGAGATCTTTAACAAAATGCAGCAATTGTGACAGAATGAAGAAACGGATCTAAAGTGACCACTTTCTGCATGGATACCTTTCCCACCCCCCAGAACACCAAGCATCTTGGAGATCTCATGTTTGAGAGATCATTTGAACACATGGGGCAGAGCTTTAAAAACTGACAGGATTGTTGTTTAGAACTTCAGAGTTCAACAAATGCCCTATTTTAGGGTGAAAACAATTATAAATCTGAGAATGATGCACGGCATCCATGAGCAATTTTTCTTTCTTAATAATTTTGAAGTAGTGTCATTAACTACGACATATATTGTAGGTTTACATTTCTAACGAGAAATAACAACAGATTGAGTATTTTCTTTCCTATCACAAGTGATAACCAGTGTTTGAAATTTTACATTTTCTTCCAAGAAATATCAGTCTGTCAACGTTTTAAAATAAGATGTTTGTGTTAATAATCACCAATAAAACTTTAAATGAAAAAATGATTCGGAATTTAGAGACTGAGTACTTCAGGGTCTTCTGACAAACAAATTATTAAAACAGAGACCAGGTGAGGCCTTAAAAATAGACAATATATTGTATTTGAAACAAGATTGCACTTTGCTTTTTTTTGAATGAATATATCAGAACTGCATCACGATTTCATCATTTCTTCTTTTACTTAACATGCTGACATATCCAGCTATCCCCACATGTGAATTTTTTGGTGTTCTAGTTTAAGGAAGAAAAATCATATCTGTTTTGTTTGTTTGTTTTTTTGCTTAGCATATATGTCTTTCTACCTCAATTAACTAGATCTTTAAAAATAAAAATTAAAACCCTCTGATAGTAATATTTATTCCAGTGAAGGATAAATAATTCTTCAGAGTTGAAGTGTTGCTAGTTCTATTAGAAAATATACCAAGGTATGATTTCTTAATGTGTTGCTACTTCACCATTGGACCCTATGCAATTATGCCTTCAGACTCTTCCTTCTGTTCCACAAGGTCCTCTTCCGAGCTTAGGACCTCATTGAAGACAGACTGGTTCAAAACCCCTAAGTGGGGTTACCTGTTGCTTAAATCCATTTCCCCATTCATTTGTCAGGGGTCTGGCAGATCCGACGTATCCACTATGACTTTAATAAAAATAGTATCATCTTTAATATACGTCCCATTTTCTAGAACAGTTTGGGCCACAAAGACAGGGCAACCAGATGCAATGTTCATCTCTCCGGTCGGTTTCTTGAAACTACTGCTGTTTGGGTCAGGTTTGAAAGCATCTCCTAAATGACGTCGAGAAGACCCCTGATCCATTAGCATGAGAGTCACTTTTTGCTTAAAGGGCCAAGGAAGCAAAGCATCATATTCTCCACGCATTATGACAAAAAACAAAGACAAGTGAGTTCCTTTTCCCATGCCATCCCCATTAAGGTAAACCCTAGCACACATCTTATAGCCAAAGTAGCCAGTATAGAAAGGTTGGCTGTACAGCGACAAGGTCTTCCCCATAACAGCTTCTTGCTTCCTTCGTTTATAATCTCGAATTTTCCAGATTAACACCCCATTGTAGCTGGCGGTTTCTAGGACTTGGAATCGGAGGTCCATGTCAGCCAGTCGAATATCATGAACACTTAGCATCTGGTCATGTCTGCTTAACTGTGTCTCAAGCAAGCCTAAAAGAGAGTAAGGGAAAGAAATAGGAGCACTCAACTACTTTGAAATATCAGCATGGCAAGATTAGCACAGACCATGCCAACACACATCAGCTGAAATCTGCTGCTTGAAGCAGAATAGTCTTCATCTAAGATGGACCAATATTGTGCAACCTGGTGGCGATGAGGGGAGGAGTGGGTAAGAGGAAATATGTATAGCTTCCATAATAATTTTCCCATCATACCTGCCCTTCACACCCTTGAACTAAGGGCAGTACTCTCTAACAACTCTGTCTTTTCATTCTACAGCGTTTAGTCAACTGTCAAGAAGAGCCATTCCACTGCACATGGTTCACATCCGCACCTTCTTCTCCATACCCATCACCAATCCCTTGTCCAATTCTTATTATATTTGCAATAGTCTAACTTCCTTTTTTATTACTCTTGTGCCCCTTTACAAAATCTTCCTGCTGCAGATAAAGTCACTTTGTGATCCCTTAGGACTGTGCACGGATCTTCAGATCAAACATAAGTCTAAGCCCTGCCTCTAAAGCTCCATCTCGTCCCACTCTTCAGTCCTCTAGTTGGGCTCTACCACATTAATAACAACAGCAAAATAATAATAGCATCCAGATAATGACAATAATAGCATTATTCTCTTTTTTTTTTTTTTGGAGGGGGAAAGGCAGGGCAATCGGGGTTAAGTGATTTGTCTAAGGTCACACAGCTAGTAAGTGTGTCAAGTGTCTGAGGCTGGACTTGAACTCAGCTCCTCCTGCCCCAATAATAGCATTATTCTCACCTCTAAAGTGGGAGGGTTTTGAGGACAGGCCTAGCAGTAGCACAATTGAATGTGGAGAAGGTTAGCTACCTCACCAGGTTAGCTGCCAGGGGATTTATACTTTTTGGCCACAGCAACTCATGAAACCCTCTAGCAGATCCAGAAAGGAATACTATCTATGTGGGGGTGGATTTCCCTTCCAAGGACAAAAATATTAATTCTATGTGGATAAACATCTCCCTTTTAGACCTTTCCCCAAGGTCGCAACTCATATTTTCAACTGCCTGTAGGACACTAAAAGGCACCAGGATATAGTGGAAAGAGCTTTGAATCTGGACTCAGATCTGTGTGACCAGGGGCAAAACATTTAACCTTTCCAGGCCTTGGTCTGTAAGACGATGGGGGTTGGACTAAATGATCTTTCTTCTAGCTCTAAATCTATTATTTTATCTGTAGATGGAGGTGCTGCTGAATTCATGTAAAAATGATGAGTTACCTAGAAGCCGTGACCCATTTGGGCTCCTAGATATGTGTGCTGCCCTTGCAACATGCATGTACTCTTGTCCTCTGTCACACTTGTCACACACACCGGGGTTTTTTCTACCACATGGGAACTAACTGTGGTAGAGAAGGCACTGGTATTGTCTGAGAAGCTTGCCACACACAAATGGCTTTCACATGTCTGCCTTTCCTTGTGCTCACTGCAAAACAGAGGCGACAATTTTCCCTTGGAGAGAATATGTTCAATGAGATGCAGGGATTCCGGCCGTCTTTGATCTCAAGGAGATGGAGAAGCTGCCTCCGTTTTTCCCACCCTCTCTTCCTCACCTGTATTTCGCGCTGCCTGTCCTGCTGTTTTATCCACACTTTCCAGTTCCGTGACCCGATTCTGGAGGGATTCCACGCTGCTTTTCATGCTGTCGGCCTCCTCCCAGTTTTGTCGGAAGGGACGTATCTCTTTGTCCAGTTCTTTCAGCTTCTCAGCCTGACTATCGATCACTCGCTTTTCAACACAAAGAGGATGAGAAAGAGAAACCAATTAGAAACATGTGGAAATGCATTATACACGAAAGGGAAGAACAAAAAAGAGGACACAGCTACATTAGTAAGGGCGAGGATGATCAGAAGCTCACGTGAAAATAACCTACTGAGTTTTCTGAAATCCACTACAGGAGCCTCAACCCCTAGTTTCAATGCCACATGAAAAACAGAGGGTTTATTTTTTTGCCTGTTTCTGTGGTCATTGTTGTTGAACATACCGCTTTCTCGAGATTTCTTTCCCACTGAAAAATCACAATTATATTTAACCATTAGAGTCTGAAAGATAAAGGTGGAGAAGCAGACCTCTTCTCAACCAAGCCAGAGTCGATGACCAAGAGAATCCTATACACACGTCAAGGACATCCTTGATGAGATCAGGAAGGGAACAAGCAGGCTTCTGTGAACATCTTCCAACAGACTACATCTTTATAGTCACATAATTTTCTGAAAGTTGTAGAAAATATAAGCTTCCACTGTGTATGTACATGTATATGCACACACAGATGCAACTTTTCTGAGTAAAATGTGACCTTAAAGTCTCTCTGACAATAAGGTGTATCAAAATCATATAGAATTCCTTGAACTATGTAACAGCAGAGAAAATTCTCTTGATGACTCTCTGATTATTAATATCAAATGAAGCAATAAAACACGATTCATATGCTTGTCAAGGGTGCTTGCCATCACCAAAGAGCATATCTACCACGAGAGTTGAAGTGGCAGTGGGGCTCTCCACAATAAGTGGTTATGGGGGCAACCCACAGAGCAGGTCTGACCATCCGCACATATATCTTTACAGACAATAAACTGTGCCTAGAAGTGAACTGGAGGAGGAAAGCAACCCGGACTGCATTTGGCAAACTGCGGGGCTTTTAATAACTCCAAGTCGCTTCTTCTGCTTTTGACCTCAACATTCTTCTGGTGAAGCTGTTTGGCTCAAAGCTGGGGAATGCTCATTTTGTAAGTACTGGAGTTCGGAGTCATCCAAAGGACAATGGAGCAGTGGATGGAGGCTACAAAGCAATGCCAGTGAAGGATGGTACATAAGAAGTGGCATGAAGGATATCATCAGAGAAATGTGTGATGGGGAAAGAAGGCAGGTCAATCCCCCAAAAGATCCAAAAACCACAAGGTAAGAACTTCTTGGCATCGTATCACATCTCTGGAGAAAAGGCTTTTCTAGAGGCAGCTTCACAGGAGAACACACAAACTGCCTTTGTCCTCCACTGCATCTACCCAGTATCAAAAGAGCTAGAGGAAGTCATTGGGTGGACCTCATAGGAAGAATTTATAGAAAGATATGGACAAAAGTCACACAGGAGGAGGATGGGTTGTAATCTGCATCACTGTCTATGTGGATGAGATCAGAGATGCACTAAAGTATTAAAGTATTAATATAGCTGCCATTTCTAGCATTACTTAAATTTCCTTTAAGGTTTACAAAGCGCTATCTATCTATACAGATATATGTATGTATGTATCCATACAAATTCATGTGACAATAACCCTGTGAGAGAAGTGCTATTGCCATTTTAAAGATAAGGAAACGGGCTGAGAGAGGTTAAGTGACTTGCTCAGGGTGACATTGCTAGAACACGTCAGGGGCATGATTCCAACTCAGGTCTTCCCCACTCCACGTTGCCTGCTCTACCCATGGAGCCTCCTGGCGGCCAGTCCATGAATAGCCTGTTTAATTTCTTTTTCTGAAATTGGTTAATGTAAGTTCTCAAACTCCTGTTTTGGACATATTTCCTGTCTGGACAGCTTCCCCAGAAGAATGCAGTCCGGGTTACTTTCCTCCTCCAGCTCACTTCTAGGCACAGTTTATTGTCTATAAAGATATATGTGCGGATGGTCAGACCTGCTCTGTGGGTTGCCCCCATAACCACTTATTGTGGAGAGCCCCACTGCCACTTCAACTCTCGTGGTAGATATGCTCTTTGGTGATGGCAAGCACCCTTGACAATGAAAATATTTCAGATTTTTATTTGGCTATTTTATATATCCATATTTTCTGTAGAGCTACATCCATTTCTTCCACATTCTCAATCTTGCCCTTCTACTCAGGAATCTCTGCAGATACCACATACAATGTTGGTACTGGAAAGAGTTTTAAATATTATCTAGTCTAACCCCTTGTACTCAGAGGCAGAAAATGAGTGGAGAGGGTGAGATAACTTGTCCAAGGACCACAGCATCTCACTTTAATTGATTTGGTAGAAATGTCACCTACAGAATCAATCCGTGGTAGATTTCCTGTGAACAATAATAAAACAATAACAGAAATAATGTAGTCATTTGGGTGACCAGAGTCATTTTGCTGCCAGATTTATCTAGATTCTTGTCTGCTCTAACAATGTCATGCACCAGCGTGTGACCATTCTCAGAAACCAAAAGGGGTTTTTTGCTTCTAAAAGAATTTACATGTTTGAAAGATCAAGACAACCCAAGGTAATTTAGATGTAAGTCACACTGTGAGAATGATAAACTACCTCCAAGGGGCAGTCCAACATTCACTGCATCTAAGGGGATAACCCTGCTGGTCCCCACTATCTCTACTTCTCCTTTTAGACATTTATTTTTAAACATTTAAGTTTCAGTACCTACAGCATGTTGTTAATAATTAAAAGGAAACTATGAAAAGAATACATTTTTTACTTAGTTACCTGGTCTACAAATGTCTTCCTCTTTTTCTTCTTTCCAAGAAAGAATAGTTACTTGCATATTTAAAAAATATAACAACAATTTCTCAAAAGAATATAATTTCTTCTGTGGATATGATTATTTTATTTTCAAACAAGTACAATACATAATGAAGACTCTGATATAAGAGCGTGTGCCTGTGTATGCATGTGTGTGTGTATGAACTTGATTTTTTTTCCACAGGGAAGGAAGGAGTTCTACTGGAGGTAGAGAAGAATCTGTTTTTTAAAAGACTTCAGGTTACCCTGAAGAACTCCAATACTATAAACCAGAGTATAAATGAATGCTAACAAGAACACTGTATTCCCTCCGTAGGTTGTAGTGAGATAAGGGACTATCTTTTGTCTTTGTGTCCTCCACACCTAACACATTGCCTGGCAAGAGCAGACACTTAATTCACGCTTGTTTATGAGTTAGTTAATTGAAGTAAAATCAGATAAGCTAGTTGAAATCAGAGTTCGTAATAAGTCTGGTCAATAAAATTTATTCAAGCATTTGAGTTCTGAATTAAATCTATTTATATCCAATTTATAAGACAAAACACTGGACTAGAGACAGAAGACTTGGCCCTTGCTCTGCCACTTAGTGGACACATAACTTTGGGGAAGTCACTTTTCCTTGGGTTTCAGTTTTCTCATCTGTAAGATGACCAGGCTCCCTTATCAAGACTGTTAAGAGGACTAAATCTAGCAAGACAATCCATGGGAAGGGGCTTTGAAGACTGCCAAGTATGACACAAATGTGAAGGATAATTGTTGTTTGCCATCACCCTCTATATGAGATATCACAAATGTTCAAGTAGAGGAATTTGGATGAATGAGATTCCAGTGTCCTTCCAAGCAAGGTTAACTGGAACAGATCTGTGTAACATTATGTATGGAACAGGATAGAAACACGTAGTCAGTTCTGTTCTGTGTACATGCTAGTAACACAAACGACCACCTCTATTTCACACTTGGTTCATGAATGGAACAAGTGAGTTTTAAGGTGTCACAAGGCACAGCAGTCTGCACTTCATGAAGTCATAGATGATGAGAAGGCCCAAGCTCCATCTGGAAACCACTTAAGGGCAGCAGACTTAAAAATGGTTTCCAGGCACAGCAAAGGAGGAAAATGTTTATTTTTAAATGGGCATTTAACCTGTATACATGAAATAATTTGAGTGGAAGGTGGTAATTAATGCTTTCTACATATAAGTAACAAAAAGATTTTATCCCTGAAGGCAAGTCATCCACTACAGCATATCCCAAGATGAATTTGTTACATTGGTGTGAAGAGGTGAATTTATAAACAATCAACACCCTACACAAATTCATCTTCACTTAAACATTTATTTTCCAAGTAGTGTCAAATAATCAATATCATGAATTATTCTCTTATCTAACTGGTTGACACATTTCAATGTTCTGATAACCTTTGCATGAATGCTATGTATAAGTAAGATGCATTTTGAATAGGGTAAGGTGGAAGAAGGTGCAGCTTAAAATGAATTCAAGGCTTCTTTAGGAGTTTGAGATATATACATATAGATGTATATATATATATACGTACTTGCATAGAATATATCTACAATTACTTTTAATCCAACTCAATGGCACATAAATCTGTGTTCTTGTGAATCCCCTAAACTCCAGGGTCTTTTCCCCAGTGATTTTTAGATGTGGTGAAGTGATTAAATTCTTATCACATGACCTTGACTTCTCTCAGTTCCATTTTCCTCATCTGAGAAATGGCCATAAAGCCTCACTTACCTACTCCTTATGAGGGAAGGAAGCACTTTGCAAACCTTAAAGACCCATAGAGATTTTAGGTGCAATAAATATTACTTCATGTCTATAATTGAAATAAGCTTTCTAATAATATGTAGAATTCTCTCTTTTCTGAAGTAGTTCTAGGCTACACGTTTCAGGAAGACTAATTTCAGAACTAATGTCCTTCCTACTGCCATATCTGAAGTGGGAGCATGAGTACCTCCACAACCCATGATGAGTCTGCACCACTGAGACTACTAAATGTTTCATAATTAAAGAAACACATGATCTATACTCAAATCCATACATTATTCAGGAGGGCAGTACACCAATAATAACTTCTATCTGTAGGCTAAATATTTACAGTCTTTGGAATACACCAATAAAAGTATCTTTCAGACTGTAGCCTTGTACTTACTACTTGTGGGACCTCAGTTTCTAGGTCTGCAAAGTAAGGGGCTTTAACTAGAAGATTTTGAAAGAACTTCTGGATTTACTTTTATGACTTTACGATGATGTGTCTATGCAAACAAAACATACGTATTGGAAAAAGTGGCCACTGGTCGGACAGATAACTTGAAGGACAGAAATTCAATGAAAACTTAACAGGTGCCTGCTATGCTCCTGGTGCCATACTTTGTGCTGGGGATACAAAGACAAGAATGAATTCTTGCTTTTAAATAGCTTATATCTTGGAGGAACAACATGTATGTAGAGAAATCAACAGAAAATCTATACAAAATAAATGATCGATATTTTGGAGAGGTTGTGGGATGGGGGAGGGGAGGAGCACTAATAAGTGAGTGAACCAGGAAAGGCCTCTTGGAAGAGTTAGCACCTGAGCTGAACTTTGGAGGAAATGAGGGGTTCAGAGAGCTAGAAATAAAAAGGAGGAACAAGGAACAAGCAAGGGGATGTCCTGAGTTACCAAAAGTGCTTTATACCGTCCTGACATTCTCTTGTATTTACTTCTCTCCACACAGACTGTGACAGGCACAGGGATGTGATGGAGAGAGAGCCAGCCTCCGACCTAGGAAAACATGGCATGAAGTCTTGCCCCTGATACTCTAAGGTAAGACACATAATTGAACTACTCCACCTCTCCGGGTTTCTAAGGAGAGCCTCTAAGACATGTTGATCTCCACTGGTGAGCATCAGTGCCTTCACAAGGAGTTTCTGGAGGGAAGTCACAGACATGGAACCAAATGCACACAGCACTTGCATGCTGTATCCCTCCCATCACCAGAAGAATATATAGACTCCTTGAGGACAGAGGCGGCTGTGTTTGAGTGTATTCTGTTCACATAGCACCTAGCGTTGTGCCTTATGCAGAGTAGCGCTAAGGCAATGCTTACTGAATTGAACTGGCCCAGTTATCTCATTCCTACCCCTCTCCCATACCTCACAGCTTGTGAGGTTTCTGAAGGCGATGGCTACATCTGGTCTCATTTCTTTATCTCTAGCACCTAACATGATATTTTGTGCAAAGTGGATATTTGATAAGCATTTGTCAAACTGAATTGAGTTTAATTTACAGAGGACTCCTCGGTACATTCATTACACAAACAACAGAACAAAGTTCAGTGGTTTGACCAAGAAGCAAGGCAATGGTAAAATCAGGCACTGAAACTTGGCCTTCCAGTTCCCATGGCTGTGCTGATCACTAACCCGTATTTCCTCTTGACTCTTCACTTCAAATCATGCTGTAAAACTACTGAAATGGAAAGCCTATCACCACTCTGTTCATGAAATTAATGGACATTCACAGCCTCCCTTGCAGTCTAGTTTCCACTGCCTCAAAAGACACGTGGGGCCTGGGAACAGCTAGATATGGTGTTCAGTAAATCCTTAGATGAATGGGACTCAAAGAGGAAAACAGCGGGAGTTTCAGTTTCATGCAATGGCTTTGGGGCACAGGATATCTCAGATATTGGGAAATTCCAGGTATGCCCTTAGTCTTTGGGTGTGCATCAGTGCATATGTGTGTAGTGATTATCAATTGTACACAGCATCATGGAAAACTTGACTGATGCTTGGGGAACTAGTGAAGTGGAAAGAGAAAAACTATAAGAATTTAGTTTGGCTATATAAAAGTAATACTAATTAAACCAGGTATTTTAACTGTTTAACATTTATTTCTAATTACCTTGCAGGAAATAATGATCATAAATATTAAATGTGTCAGATTAACCATATGAGTTTACATAAAATACTATTCTCGTTAAAAATGAAATAAAAATTAGTTTTAATGTTATTACCACACTGTAAAAGTCCTAAAGCAGAAAATAAAGCAGGCCACTTTTGCCTTAACTTGATCGAGTAGCATTTTAATGGTGCTTACCTGTAAATGAAGTATTTTGGATTCATTATTCCGGAGCATTTCTTTTTGTCTTTCAATTTCTATTTCAAAGCTACATATCTGATTGTGTAAACTTTGTATACTCTTGTTTTTTTCTACACTTTCATTCTGTAGCAAAGAAACCTGGAAAGAAAATTCTACAATTAATTCAGCAACACATGACTATATACTATCAAACAATATCAAGTAATCCCAAGGGGATGGGGAGTTTGGACCTATTGTTTCATTACTCTGTCTACTGATTCAGACCAGCAGATGATCTTTAACTTAAAAGTTGTAGAGAGCAGGGCAATGAGAGGCTGTGTGATATTCCCAGAGTCACGTAGCCAGTATATGTCAAAGGTGGGACTTGGTTGGCCCCAGGTCTTCTTGACCCCAAGGTCAGCTTTCTACCCATTATTGCATGCACTGTCTCTCAATCATAATGATGCGAAAACGAATTTTTATAATAAAGTCAGCCCTTCTCCAAGATCAGAGGAAGGAGAGAATCTGTGTCCAGCACTGAAAGGGAGTCATCATTCTGAATAATATAGTGAGGGGTCCTGTAGATCTATTTGTTAAATTCCAGTCCAACGAATGTACTGAAATAAAGAGAGTGATAGATCATATGCTACTGTCTGGATATATCATAAAACATAAGAACTTGTTATAGTTCCTACTATTGTCATAACTAGTGTAATAGTTGATTCTTGCTGAAATGAATTGGGGTGGCAACATTAAATCACTCAAAAATTAAATAGTGCCAGAGTAATTCAAAAAGCCTAACAAAGCGTGATCAGTCCCACTAGGTCAGGGAAAATAAAAATGGATTCCGAGTATTCACAGGCTGGTCAGAGAAAGGGTATGTATGATGACATTACATTAAAATTACTTCAATCTTTTTTTGCCAGAAAAATACTTATTATTCTACTAGCTGTTTGAGGTAGGCTCTTGGGAGATCTTTCCCTACAGAAGCAGAAGGTGAGCTATTTTGGATCTGTTTAATGTGCATTTATCATATGTAATATGTGTTTCTGAAAATGATAACATGAAATTCATTATAAAACACCAAGAGTTTATATAAGGGGGCTGTAACCACACAGAAAGCATTACCTATTTTTCTTATATTTAAGTTACAGAAAACTTTATTTTGGTATGCAACTCTTTTCTTGATTGCTTCTACTTAAAAGAGGTCTACAAGAACAACTATAGGAAACAGTCACTGGGATAATAGTTATTCAGGAATACCAGAAGGATCTATGATTTTAACGATGTCACTTTCTCAGACAATCAGTCACACAGTGTCTATAAATTAGTAGGTAAATTCTACAGAACTGCCCAAAGCACACAGAGTTAAGCAACTTGCCCAGGGTCACACTGCCCGTAAGAGGGAGAATCCTTAGTCTATGCCCAGCATGGAACAGTGCATAGAAAGTTGGCCTTGGAGTCAAGAAGACCTGGGGCCAACCAAGTCCCACCTTTGACATATACTGGCTATGTGACTCTGGGAATATCACATAGCCTCTCATTGCCCTATTCTCTACAGCTTTTAAGTTAAAGATCATCTGCTGGTCTGAATCAATAGATTCTGTCCATTAAAGCATGCTGTTCTCTTACAAATAAAATGGCATGAACTGCAGTGGGTGGAGCCTTTCCTCAATATTCTTCTTTTCACACAATGTAGTCTGGGAGTGATTTTCATGTGCAAATACCATTCACTAACCCAAGGCAAACAACTGAATTTGGCATTTCTGTTTATTTAAAAAAGCTAACATTTTTATCCAGAATTACAAATATATAACTTCTCAGGGGCAAAACATGATTTCTCATTATACCCCCAAAGAATTAATATAATATAATATAATATAATATAATATAATATAATATAATATAATGTAATATAATATAATATAATATTATATTATATTATATTACATTACATTATATTATATTATATTATGTTATATTATATAATTTCCCTACTACACCAATAAGAATATTTAACACCTGCCCTCTCTTGGTCACCAAAAACTGTTTTCCTTTAGGGACTAGGGTCAATATCTAATTACTAAAGTTTTTCTAATTTCTCCAACTTCTAAGTTCACTATCTCCAGTGAATTAATTTTCATTCCTAAAAGATGTAATCTTTGTTGGATTGATAAGGACAGTGCTCTTTGGCATTAACAATCTAAATGATCTTTCCTAGAGGGGGAGCCCTGGCCTCCCCTCTCCTGAAGGTCCTACTCTTCACAGGAGAATCAATCAATCAGCATTTATTAAGTGCCAATTCTGTCAGATACTGTGCTGGGTGCTATGGAAACAAAGATGAGCTATAAAATAACACCGTCTCTCCAGAAGGCCCTCCTTTCCCACCAGTTACACTGCCTTGGGACTTCTCTAGAACTCTCCATCATGCCCCCTGCATCAGATCTCTTCTACTCCCCCACTCTTTCAGCTTCCATTCTGTTCTGTCTTCCTCCATTAATCTAATATAAGCTCCGGGAGGTCAGAGACTGTTTTTCTTTGTACATGTATCTCCACTGGTATGTAGAAGGGGCTTAATAAATGTTCAATGATCGACGACTGAAGAAGCTCATTACCTTCCTTCAGGGGACACAAGGACAAGAATATGGAGAGACTAAATGCAAATAAGTAAATGGTAATTAAATTAAGGTACTCAGGGAAGGAGGACAGAGCCGTTGAGGGGATCTGGAAAGGTTTCATGCAGAAAGGGCGCCTCGACTGCATCTGAAAGGAACAGAGAGATTTTCTGAGGCAGAGGTGAGGAGAGCAGGGCATTCCAGGGACAGGAGAGGGCCAGAGCAGAGCTACTGAGACTGGAGCTTGAGGGGAACCGAGCATGAGGAACACAGAGACAGCCAGTCTGTCTAGATCAGAGCTCAGGAGGGGAAGCCACATAAAATGAGGCTGGAAAGACTGGTTGTGAAGGGCTTTAGAAGCTAAGCAGAGGTTAATATTTGATCCTGGAGGTAATATAGAACCTCTGGAGCTTAAGGACCAGGGGACTGACACAGTTCAATCTGTGCTTAGGGAAAATCACTTTAGCAGCTATGAATTTGACTGGGGAGAGACGTGAAGCAGGGAGAGAAATCAGAACAGTAATGTAGGCAGGGAAAAACCATGGTCTAGACAAGAAGTGATGAGGGTCTAAACTAAGATGGTGGCTATGTGAGTAAAGAGAAGGGGTCAGATGGATTTTGAAGTAGAAACAAGTTTTGGCAATTGAATGGAAATTTGGGTGACAGAGAGTAGATGAGGATCATGCCAAAATCACAAACCTGACACTAAAAGATTAGTGATACCTTTGACAGAAACAGGGAAGTTTTTTATAAAGGGGGGTGGTTTTTAGGGGAAAGATAATGAGATGTTTTGGTCATGCCGAGGAAGATGCCTTCAAGACATCTAGTTTGAAACGTCCAAAAGGCATGTGGTAATCTGGGACTGAGGCTCAAGAAGAGACTAAAGCTGGATATATAGATCTGTAAGTGCTCTGCAAAGTTATGATAATGAAGCCAAAACCATGGGAGCTGATGAGGTCACATATGCACAAAAGAAAAAAATATCCAAAAAAAATGTATAGAAAAAGAAGAGCCCTGGAAAAAACTTAGAGTTAGAGCACATGATATGGATTATGACTCAAGCAAAGGAAACTGAGAAGGAATGGCCAGAATTAAAACTCAGGAAGAAGAGCATTCTAAAGGAGACAGTAGTCAACTGTGTCAAATGTGGAGAGTTCAAGAAGGAAGAAGATTAAGAAAAGACCATCAGGTTTGGTCATTGAGAGATCATTAGTAACTTCAAAGAGAACACTTTCAGTTGAGTGATGAGGTGGGAAGTCAAAGTGTAAAGAGTTGAGGGATGAGTGAAAGGAGAGGAAGTGGAAGCAGTGAATATAAAGCTTTTAAAATTTTTCTGACAAAGAAAAAAGGAATAGATTAACAATAGCTTTTGAGGGGACGGTAAGAGTCTGGGAAAGTTTTTAAGAATGGAGGAGACTTGGGCATGTTCAAAGGCAGTAGGGAAGGAACCAGTAGTTAGGGAAAGGCTGAAGATTAGAGAGAATGGTTTGTTGTAAAAGGCAGGAGGATGTGGACTCAAGGGGACATGTAGAAGGGCTGGCCTTGGAAAGGAGAAGAGGCACCTCATTATCAGAGCCTGCGGGAAAGAAGGAAGGAAGAGGGGATGAGATGTGAAAAGAGGTTCTGAGATGAAGAAAAATGGGAGAAGAAGCAACTCATGATGAATGGACTCGATTTTCTCAGTAAAAGAATGTATCAAATAGTACAGCAAAGTTCTACTTTTTCATTGTAAAAAGAAGATTTAAAATTCATCTATCTTTGAGCTGCCAACAATAAATTATGCTGCTTTTTTCTCATGTCAATCAAAAAGAAGAAGCCATGTTTGTCATTCCTTTATGCCCTAGTAACATCAAATAACACAGTGAATTTTTGCTGCAATGTACAAGATACTTGGAAGGAACCAAAAAACAGCTCAAGTTGGTGGAAATATTCAGTTTGGGGACTTCTCTTACTTACACAATCATACTTTTAGTACTAAATGAGGATCCTGCTGCTCCTATAGCAGTCTTATCTAGAATAATTTACTGTTTTCAGTTTTGTGGAAGTTAAATGTGCACATAGCTGATACAGCCTAAGAAGTACAGTCAATTAATTCTAAAGTGAAAACTGGAAACACCTGTACCCAGAGATCATGGCTCACAATTCCCACTAAAGATCTTATGTTTTCTAAAAGGGAAAAAACAAAATACACTGCTTCTTTAAAGTTCCTCCCAATTCTAAATGTTATTACCCTATAATATAAGCATCCTATATTTCCATTCGACTTTACATCTTTTTAAAGCAACGAGTCCTATATTCTAGAATGAGATTTAAGAATAGACGAGCTATTTTTCTTCCATAATAACTTTCATAAACCTTAACTTCGTTGAAATAACATAGTATTAAGAGTGTATGTGATGCCTGCAACTTGATACACTTTCCTGGAGGGATGTTTAGATTTTGGAGACACTTAATACACTGCTCTATTTAAAATGCATACCTTTCACAATCTAGGTGTCAGACTATTCAAGCCTTTCACAAGCTGGCCTCGACCTGACTTTCCAGTCAGTCTATATGGCTCCCTTTCCGGCAGCCAAACTGCCCTTTGCTCTCTTCCTGCCATATGGCAGGGACTCCATCTCCTATCTCCAAGGCTTTGTGCCGCTCATTCCCCACAGCCACAATGAACTTCTCTACGCCTAGAAGATGTCGCCCAAGTACTGCCTTCGACACCAGGCTTCTCCTGATCTCTCTGATGCCTGATGCCCTCCCTCCCATGACCTTGCATTTATTTATTCTGCACACACTTCTGGATGTACACGTGGTTTTCCCTGATAAGGGTGCAAGCTCTTTGACAGTAGAGATGATTTTATTTTATTTTATTTGTACTTGCATCTTCAAGACCTAGCACAGTACCTGGCACATAGTAGGAGCTTTAATAAATGCTTTTTGACTGATTGCCCAAATCAAGGACGAGGTCACCCATAAATTCCGATCTGAGAAACTAATCAACACTCTAAGGACAATCAGACCTTCATTTCTACATGGGTTGTTTTCCATTTATTTTTAGAAAGGATGACTGTACAGCTGCACTAATAATAACAATCCTACCGCTTCAAATGAGAATTTTTAGAGCCACATCTGGAATGAACCAGCATGACATCAGCATACATTCAGATCTCTCTGAAGAGATTAAAAAACCAGAGCTATACAACATCCTTGACCAATTACGGAGACACAAGACTTTCATATTTATCGAACTGATACATTAAAGCTTAGTTCTCATCTGTAACCTTCTGACCTCTTGTCTCGCCATAGCTAGTAATATTTTAATTAAATTAAAAGTCTATTCACAAAGTTAAAGAAAATTATTCTTGCCACATTTCTCTAAGAAAATGTAATAAACCATGTGATGTGTGGCTAGCTATTCTAGTAGTCTGGGATGTCCTGGGATTTCCAGTGATTCAAACCATTCATTCTAACCTGGAAAAAGACTACAAAGCAGGAAGTGAGGAAATTAACAATAATGATAATCATCCAAAGATAGAAATGCTCCAGCAAGTTTATTCAAGTAGCTGGTGGAAGAACCTTTGGAAACAATGTCTTTCACTATTATGATGCTTTGAAAACGGATCAAGTGCTGCAAGGAGAAAAGTAGACAATTTGTCAAAATATTATGCAGATGCTGAACTAGATTAACTGAAAAAGTGAAACTAGCACCACTGCCTTGGTCTGATTAGATCACTTCTGCCGAGGCACAGAGATTACAGTAAAACATCTCTCCAGAGACACACGGGCGGCGAAATGAAAACAGCACAATCCTGACTCAGTGTTATGACAGAAAATACACTATAATAGTTACCAATGTAAGTGACCCTTAATCTTATACATATTATGAAAAAAAGAAAGTGGAAATAAGGGTCCATGTCTGTATAACCTTCAGAGAAAAGACCCAATTGTGACAAAGCAAGGAGTGATATAGTACGGAGGAGAGGGAAATCTTGGGATGGAATGTTGGCTTGGGCATAGCACTGTGACTTCTCTGGGTAAGTCAGCCTCTCTGAGGTTCAGTTTCCTTCTCTGTAAAATAGGAATGAATCCGCACTACTTATCTCATAGGGTTACTGTGAGGGAAAACACGCTTATCTGAGTTTTTATTCTTAGCAAATTCTGAAAGCAATCCAGTACATGTTTATAAAAACAGCAAAAGTGTACCTCCATTTTATTTTGCTATTATTTAGATACACATCCTTATTTTTTGTTTACAATTATGAATGCATATAAAAATAGCACTTCTGAGAAGGCTAATCTATCTTTATTTTGCTCTTCAAGAAGATTACTTAGAAATTTAAAAAGATATTATTTGGAATAAGAAGGTATCTTGTTTAGTGTGGAATGAAAATGCTTTGACTTAAAATCCTGGGCTTCCTCCAATATCTTTCCCTTAAGGATTTCCCTTCAAAACTGCTTGAGGTAGCCTTCAAACCTTAAAGCTGACAGAAAATAAAAACTCAGAGTGAAGCTAGAGATTCTATTTCAACAAATAAACCACAGCTTGGGGATTCTGTAATATCCTGCCTGGGACTTACTCTCCTCATTTATAAAATGAAGGGGGATATTAGATTAAGTGATCTCTAAAGACCTCTATAACTCTAAATGCTGTCATCTTAAGTGATTCCTTTTCTAGAAAGCCTCACAGGGTGGCTGATTTTTATGAGAGAAATTTAGGAATCCTCACAGGAAAAGCCACATAGGAGGCATCAAAATGGACATTAGGATGCCAGAGAGTTCAGAGCAGAAGAAAACAAAGATGTCTTCGAAAATGAGAACAAAAACAAGGAAGGGTAGGGAGGAGAGAAGAATATGCCTCTTTAGAAAGTAAACCTGCCCAGGACAGATAGCTCTCCTAAGATTCTCCTTGAGACTCCTCAGTTCTAGAAAGCCCATAGAAAAGCCACAAATACTTTTTTTGGTATTGTTTCTTTTTGAAGATTAATAATTTTTATTTATTTCATAAAACATTTCCCAATTACAAGTATAAAATTTTAACAATTAAAAAAAATTTTTTGAGTTCTAAATTCTCTCCCTCCCCTCTCCTTGAGAGGGCAAGCAATTTGATTTTGATTATACATGTGAGGTCATGCAAAACACATTTTCATATTAGCCACATTGCAAAAGAAAACACAAAATAAAATAATGAAAATAAAAAGTTTTTAAAAAGTACACTTCAATCTGTACTCAAAGTTCATAGCATTAATTATCATGGGTCTTTTGGAAATGTCTCGGATCACTCTCTTGATCAGAATGAAAAACTATAACTACCGAACACTTTTCCTAGCTGTCTTTCTTACAAAAAGGTCAAGGGACCAAAGAGGACAATTCTGTGTTAGTTACTCTGAATACATAAATGTTAAAATATTCAATCGTGACAGCTAGTGAGGTGAACCCAACTACGTCTTTTGCTTATCAATTAAAAAAACAAGAAGTCCATAATCACAGCCTCTCATGGACAAGGCTCAAGATCAGTCATGGAATTCTTTTCTTTTGACAATCTTATGATATTGTTTCAGTGATCCAAAAAGCTACTAAAAAAAGGCTTTGTTCCCCATTTTTTCCAACTATTTAAATTTAACAATACTAGTAAAAGATGTATGGCTGTACCTTTTTCTCTAGAGAATTACTCCATTCTTTCAGTAAATTAACATGTTGCACTGCTGAGCTGGCCTCATGGGTCTTAATTTGCTGATTTGTTCCCTGTTAGAACAAAGAATATAAAACATTAAAATCAAGTTTACTGTTTTAAAAACATACAGAAAGAATGTAATACAAAAACTATACAACCAATATTAAAGCTGAATGGAGGGAAATCTGATCATATCAAGTTAATAAGAAACATTGATATTAGGAGAATAGATTTTAAATGGCAAATATTAGCCAACTGAGGTAATTGACATGTTTTAAATATATGGGAGCATAGTCAAGGGAGGGGAGTTAAAAAAAAAAAAGTCTTATTAGCCCTACATGTGAATTTGGACTAATTTTCTCCCCATCCTCAAAAGAGAGAACCTTTTCTTGAAATAACTAATTTATAATCTATTTTACAGGAATGAACATTTTAAATCATGGGTTTTTTTTTAAAATTACTTCTTTTCACTGATGACATAAAATGTACATTGCAGTCATAATTAGATACTGCCACAATAGTGTACTGACACAAGTCCAATTAAGATCAAATTCAATGGTGTACTGTAACTAATCTACCAAGAGAAAACAATAACTTGTTCATCAAAAAAATTAAGATTTGCTGCTCCCACACAGCCTAAAGATTTTGGTAATTATAAAGGTTACATACAAACGTATATAATATACAGAGTACATAAGATGGAGACCAACTTGTAGTCTCTTGAATACAGGTGATGGTAATTCACTTGCTTAAGAAATGAATTTGTATGAAAGTCTATATTGTTTTAAAATTCAAAATTTAAGAAGCCACTAGAAAAATGTCAATGATCTCCAAAACATATACTCTGTATATAGAATATTAATATATATGTCGATATACATTCAGATATATACAAACATATATATATATACACAAAGAGAATGAATGATAGTACGTAAGACATAACAGAGGTTAAGGGTCAGCATTATTATAGGAAAAACAAAGAAAACTATAGATAATTCTTAAATTTTTTGACTAATAAAATATGAATATTTCTATCATACTAAGGAAGAATTTATTTATGGTACATTACAATTAAGTGGAAAGTATTTTGCTTGAGATATATTTTCCCTTCTCACCGTTGTAGAACATCAAGATATATATTTAAAAATAAAAACTCAATCAAAATTTGCTGGCCATCTCAGACATAATTAAAAAAACAAAAACAAAAAACAGGTTTCTCACATTACATATGCAGCAATAACATAGTATGTTCTTACCATACTAGTACAGTGTGTGTATGTGCGTGTGTGTGTGCGCGCATGCTTATAGTAACTGTCCCATATGTTACCTAATCTCCAAGGAAATGTGGTGTTAGGGAAAGAGCAACAAATTCAAATCCTGGCTCCAAATGAACTCAGGACTTGCACGACCCGGGGCTGATCACTTTTTGTCTCTTGAGTCTCAGGTACCTTAGATGGAAAATGGGATCATCATTCTTCTACTACTTACTTCCATGGGGCTGCTGTGAAGAATGCGCTTTATAAACCTCAAAGCATTACGGAAATGGGAAGTGTGGAAACCCAAACTAAACCTACATCTAGATTGGTTATGTTGAAATCTGAGTAAGTACACATATATGTGAACATTCATTTTTCTACCTATATCTACATATGTTTGTGACCTAGAGTTTTCCATGTATTACTCTACAGAAATACTACAGATGCTGCAGAAACTAGATATATCCATATAGGTTCCATGTTTCTTTTCAAATAAGTTAAAACTTCTGTCACAGATTCTCTAGAAAATCCCCAAATATAATATTAGTTCTTTTATTTTTGAAGAGACAGCAAAAGATGTTTTTATTGTAGAAGTTATGAATGGAAAGACAACTTCTACCTCCCCAAATCTGATGCCTCAAGACATCACAGGAATAAAGAGCAGACACCAAGACCTGCTACAAACAACTTAATTCATTCATACAACTATAGGTTTCTGCTTCCTTATAAAGACTAGAGGAGTCTAGAACTTGCATATCAAAATGTCAATATAAGTTTCTCTTATTGCATACTTTCAGCAATTGAGAAATATAATCATTATATACTGACCTGAAAAGTGCAGCCATAACGCTTAAAACTACAGGTACTTGGGGCATTAATACATTCTGACAAATGTGCATTCAACTGCAACAGGAAAAAAACGTGAGTTTTGATACAAACGTTTGCATGATTGATAATGCTCAAACATATGACGGGCACAGATCATCTGGGTCATATTATTAAGAATGGTGTTTCTAAATATACAAGTGTGTATATTATCTGCTTGCTAGACTCCTCCTATGCAGCAATATACAGTATATCCACATGTATACACACATACACTAATATACAGAAATACATTTAATATAATTATTTTTTAAAATTGTAGTTTCTCTAGAACAAATTGTTAAAAATGTGACAAGCCATCTGAAATGCTAGAATCAAAAAACAAAAACAAAAATAAAAACAAAAACCCAAAATGAACATTTATGGACCAGAAATGAAAATTGCATGAAACACAGAAATCTCGTACAGTATTTTAGGGTGCAATTAAATCACACATCTCATATACAGTACACAAGAACACAAAGTGAAAAATATTTTGAAGGCAAGCTTACACAATGTACCACTAATCTTAAGATCATTAGAGATGAGTTTTTCCTCATTTGAGAACATTGATTTATTCTCCTATGAAGACTTATAATGACTGTTTGACATTTAATCTTATAAAGAAACCCAGAGGTGGTTGGGTTTTTTTTTTTTAATGTAGATCTCACCATTGCCAATATTTCAAAAACTAAATTGTGGTGAAAATTCATATGAATTAGGAGAGGAAAACTCATCTTTTTGGCAAAAACCCTAGTTTGATTGGAATGTTCTTTAAATATTAAATTACTTTGTTTCCTGAATGAATGGCTAAAATGAGAATATTTTAAAGGTATATATCATTAATTTTGCTATGCTTAAATCTTAAAATAATGGCCAAGAATAACTTCCTTAAATATAAAAATTCACATTAGAAAACTCAGGGAGTACATTTCAGTCATGAAAAATAATTATATACCAAATCAGGGACAAAGGTACACCAAAGTGCACTCAAGAATCAAGAGAGGATTTTTTTTGTTTTTGTTTTTTCTTTCCTGCTCAGTGCAGCTGAGAAACTCTTAACTAATCTCATAGTTTTTCATATATATTAATAAATACTGATTTATTTTCTAGGACTGTCTCTTGGTTTCCCTAGTACACAGACTAGTCCATCCTTTATATGCTGACATTTACAATAAAGGAAGAAATGGCACCATTCATTTATGACAGAATTATTACAAAATTTCCAACTTATCTGTTGACTCTTCCCTCGCACACTGGCTCTTACTAATTTTAGAATGGACAACAATTGTCATTGACACGTTCAGAGATCATTTTTACAATGACCATTGCTGAAACAACTTTTTTTTTCTAAGGGTACTGTCACCACAAAATAACACTATGTTAAGAATTGACTGATATAACTTAGAAATGTTTTCCCCTAAGTATTCATGAATTACAGTATAAGAAAAAATGGCTATTAATCTCATTTTACATAAGCAACATTTTTGGAATGAGAAAACAGATGAATAATGGTAGCAACAAAATACTGTATTACGTATAATTATGCATAAATATATCATGACATACACTTAATGCTGCTTTAAGAACAATCTGCATTTTATGAGAAAACTGTATCTGATCAATCATCCTAATTTTTATGTTATTAAATTACTATACTTCTTTAATATAACTTTATGGCATAATCACACACTTTTACATATTATTGAAGTATATTTTTATGTGTATTTTCATTCTTAAATGTCATCTTGTTCCTGAGTTGTACCTAAAATAATCACAATTATTTCTTTCCTCGGCACCTCCTGTTTCTGTCCCCACCTCCGATGGTCCTAACATAATATGTTAAGCTAGTGAGTGTTTTCTGCTGGCAAGACCATCCTTTGAACAGAATGTGCTATTTGTTCCCCCAAGTGCCACCTGTTTATTCTTCTCGGAACCCTGCAGAGTTCCACTGACTCAGCAGGAATTTCTTCAATGATGGTTGAGAAGAAATTAAAGAAATAAAATATAGCCTCCATGTAACCATCATTCATTAATACTAATGGATGTTTAACAAAAAGAGTCCAGACCATACTACCAGAAACCTAAACTAAATGGAGGATTGAAGTCTTAAGAAAAAAATTAAAACCAGATTGAGACAAGATAGAGGCTGATTTTCCTACTATGTTCAATAACAGTGAATCAAAAAAAAAACAAACCCAAACTCCCTTGAGGAAAGGTTAGGTGATGCTTTATGTTTACACTCACTTTAATGTGGGGACTGATTCGCCCATGTCCTAAAAACCTGACAATTTAGATACATTTTTCTCAGACTAAAAACCATGTGGAAAGACTGTTATATACATAGAAGTAAAAAAGACCTATGGTCCAGCTGGTCTGCTATCCTAACTAATACCAAGAGACAAGATCCGAGATTCAAAGTATGGCTAGTAATTGGGAAAACGAGTCTCTGATGTCCTTTCACCTCCTCTTTAATCACTGAATTCCCATGAGTTTGTATGGATCAGCTTCACAATGTGTACTGTGTGTCATTCTTCCATAGACTCCTCTCTCAGCTATCTAGATCCCAGGAATAATTCTGCTGGAAACTAATCTCTGCTTAGGTGTTGGCTGAGGGATATTTATATTTTAACAGATAATGCTGAATCTAAAAGGTCTTTAAAGTCAAAGGAATCAATCTCCATTGATGGAATTTCAGGTCCCTGTGAGAGATATTTTGAAATACCGCAGCTTTCATGGAACCTCTTTAGCCTACACATACAGCCATGACCATTACTTGTTCAGAAGTGAGTGTAAAGCCACTTCCATTAATATCTTAGCAAATCACTTCACCTTTCCGCGCCTCTGTTTTATCATCAGTAAAGTGAGGGTAATTATACTTGCACTACTTACCCTACAGGGTAGTTGTGAGGAAAATGCTTAGGATTGGCAACAGAAAGTTAGATTTCTCCCTGACTGGCAGCTAGTGATCTACTTTTTACAAGAATGAAAAAGGTCCTGGAAATTTTATCCAAGATGACTCTGATTTTATTAAAACAAAGTATCCTAAACATAAATTTATCTCATGTCCCACGGATAAAACATACTCTATTATTTGTAATTCTGTAATTGCTACCTCTGAAACACAAGGGACAGAGTGAAGCTGGGTGTCGACAGAACACTACTGGGGCTCTGATGTCAAGAGGCTCAGGCTTTGAACTCTGGCTTTGGGTGGGAGCTGAGGCAGGAGGCAGCTTGAGACAATGGAATGAGCAATGGACTTGAGGAGGAGCCTGGTTTTGAAGTCCATCTTTGGCACTTACTGCCTAACCTCTCTGAGCCTCAGTTTCTTTATTTGTAAAAGGAAAGGGTTAGACTAATACTGTCTTCCAGTTCTAACATTCTATGACTCTATGATGGTCCTCCAGCTAGTATAACTGTGTATCGTATTCTATTAAAGTCTAACTGAAAATTACCTTTTAATATTACTTCGCTACTTTATATTCTCAATATAAACTTAGAGAACAATTCCATAAAATTACATAAATATATGTAATATATACATACACATGCATATTTAATGCCACTGATTTTATTTCATTTTTAAAATGTCACTTTTTTCCTGAGTGGTGTCTAGAATAATCTTAACTATGTCTTCTTTTGGTACTTTCAGCCTTCTATGTATTTACCATCTTCCTCATTTCTCTATTCTCACCATTTATAGTGTCATAGAGGAGAAACTCTAAAATTTTTAACCAAAAGAAAATAACCTTTCCAGAAGAAACCAGAAAAGGTCTTGCAATTCCAGAGCTAGAAGGAATCTTCAAATATAGAATGTCAGAGCTAGTAGTAATCTCAGAAATAGCCCAAATCACTCTTTTTAAAGAGGAAGAAATTGAGCCCAGAGATGCTGTGATTTGCCTAAGTCACACAGTTTGTTATCAGAGCATCAAGGAAGAGAGGCAGGTTTCTTAGCCCCTATCTAAGGTCATCTCTACTAGAACACTGTGCCCTCAAGGCCTTTAATCATTTGGGTTGCTGTTTTTGAGCATTTTCTAGAAAATATTAGATTAGAAACTACTTGTTCATTTTATTTTATTTTTTAATTGAATGACATTCCAACTTCTGTCAGAATCCATAGCTTTTATTCATAAAAATCTCTATGAAATTAGTGCTAAAATTCTCGATTCCTCACATCCTGTAATTTCTTATGCTATTGAAATTTTGGGGGTAAAAAAAAAAATCCACTTTTACCAGTGTTATCAAACTTTATTCATTGTCTCTGATCAGATGTTACAGATGAAGCAGTGGAAAAGATGCACCTACTACAAATTTACTTTTAAAAGAGATGTGCAATGAATTCTATGTGGAGGCAAATTAACACAGGTCCATTTTCCCCCAACTCAAAGGAAAAAAACATTTCTGCAAAACCATTTTTTAAAGTTATCAAAACACATCCACCCACCACTATAATGTTCAATCAATTTTATATACTTTATAGATTAAAAAGCAAAGGAATTCTGCAAAAGCTAAAAAGATCTCCTAATCTAAACTTCTAAACCTAATAATATTGAATAAGCAGCTATTTACAGTTTAAACAATTAGTAGAAACATCTTACCTCACTCCTCAAAAGTGTCTGAACACTACATTTATGTGGGCATGAGACAACAACACATGGACAGTCTGTATCTTCATGTTTCTAAAGAAAAGAAAACTACTGTGAGCTTGTTAAAAAAAAATAGTCTAAACCCACCAACTAGCCAAGAATTTTTGACCAAAAGAAAATAAACTTCCTACTACAATCATTCCAATAAAACTTCTATTTATGTAAGAAATGGAATTTAATATAAATGTTATATTTATATAGTATTTATTATCTGAAAATGGTTTGAGTTTGGCATGGGGATTTCTGAAAAAACAACAATAAACAACCAATCCTCTTAGAAGATACAACCAAATATCGTTAACGAGAATAAACTTGTGTGAAGGCTAATATGAATGATAAAAATACATAAATTATGAAAAACTTGCAAAAAGATATAATCATATCATTTTGGCCATGTGGTAAAAGCAAGAGATGACAGGTGGACAGTCAGAGTGCTCCAATGGATCCTTTACAATGTCAGGAGAATATGAGGAGTAAGGCCTCCAGCATGTTGGGTGGACTGGCTATGATAAACCACTTTTGGAAGAACATGGGAAAGAGTGAAACAGGATGGGAAGGCATGGAGAGGCTGTGATCCACACTACTGCAGGGAACTCACATACTGATGTGATCACAGATCTATCTGAACAAATTAATTTGAAATTTATTAACTCAGATTTTGCTTACCAGAGGTTCTCAGAAAAAGGATCTTTATTGTCTGAAATGGTTCATAATGTTGGACTAAATGAACTAGGAAAGATCTAAGTGTCCCAGAATAATCTCTGACATTAGACAAGCAAATTTTCAGGAAATTAGTTCCTTTATAGAACATAAGGGGAAACTACTTCACCCCAATGAAAACACAAAAATCCTGAGTTAGTCAGAATTCAAATAATCAATTGCCTTTACAAGTCAATTATAGTCTCTTTCTTTATGAATGGACGGGTTTGTGTATTTGAACAGATCCCCATACTGCTCCGGTACTCTAAGAATCCATTGGTCTCCTCCATCAATGCAGATGACAACCAACCCCTTTAGGTCTTAGATGGTCTTCATGAGTTTCTGTGGCTAAAAATTTTGATCCCCTTGATGGCTGATCATCTGGTGATGAGGCTTCTAAAATTAACTTGGCTGGTCTTCAGACAAAAGATGCAGTCTGTCATTGGGCCTATACTCAAGTCAATAAACACTTACTATGTGCCAGGTCCTACGTTAAACATTGGGGATATAAAGAAAAAGCAAGAAAAAACCGAACCCCAAAACATTTCTGCTCTAAAGGCACTGACATTCTAATGGGGGAGGCAACATATGGAAGGTAACCTTAGAGACGCTAGTAACTAGCATCTGGCAGGACCAGGAAAGGTTTCCTGGAGGAAGTAGTACTTGAGATGTGTCAGAGGAAGCAATGGATTCTAAGAATTGGCGTCTAGGAGGTAAGAAGTTCTAGCTTGATTGGATCTGACAGAGCTTTATATACTTCTTTCATGGCCTCCAAAAATCTAGGATCACTTTCATGCCATGATGAGGCACAGAAGAAGGCTTTAATGATAGGATTATCCTTAAATTAATATTTAAAAACCTCGAATGGAAACACATTGCCAAAATTCAGAGAATTCAATGACAAATCTTCCATATTTTTAAGTTCTAATAAAATAATCAACAGACCAATGAACAATTTCCTGAATTCTAAATATAGTAAGTATGAATCTATAAACAAACCTCCTTAAAGTGTCATCCTAAAAACACAAAGATTATAAATAGACCATTTATCTATAATTTTATAATACTGACTCTGTTAAGCTAATGTAAGTGAATCTCTGAAGCTTTCCCAAAATATGTAACTCAAGGTCATGATAAAGAAGTAATCATAGTATTATTAACTCATTTGGAAGTGAATTTAAAGAACCAAAACTCAATACTACTGACAGGTTTAACTCTCTATGATGGCATTAAGATATTTCTAAGAAATGCTAGTAGATAATTTACTACAGACATAATCCAGTGCTACTATTCCTATTTATTAGTGATTGAATTCCTTTATGTAAATATTAATAAGAAGGCAACTTCCCCCAAATGAATTACTGATCTTCTACAAACCTAAAATAAAACATTTTAATTCTCCTGTTGCTAAAAAATTCTGAGTTGCTGAAAAGTGAATACATTTCCTTCCTAAAAGATGATTACCTCCTGTGGCCAGGGTATGGAGCCAAAGAAAGGCTGGACACATAAATTCATTATGACCATTCCCAAGATCCCCAGGGGCCACAATGATGTTGCTATCCCAGGTCACAGGTCCCCCCTGACCCATGGTTGGGCAGTTTCAATGTAGTCAGTTGGAAGAAGTACGAGAGTGGGGATCAGAGGAGGAAGGCAGAAATCCTTAGTCTGCTAATTACTAGCTTTTGTAACCATGGGCATTGATTTCTTTGGGCTTCAGTGTCCTTTGTAAAATGAGAGGGTTGAGCTAGATGATATCTAAGGTCCATTTCATCATTCTTGTGTTTATGTAGAAAAGTCCTCAGGATTTAGAAGGGTCAGCTATTTTAGCCCTAGATTTAAAATGGGGTGTCCTCCCTCCTCCATCCTATAAACCGACAATCAGCATGGAGACACCTGAATTTAGCTCCATTACAACCACCACAAATCTCAGGTGCTCCTCATCCCTTTACTGTTAAAAATTGTTCAATAATCTCTGGATTAGGTCGCTGAGGAAGAAAGGACTTTTTTTTTCCTTTTTGGTGCCTAAATTAGGATGAAACAGTACAGTTTAGAATAAAGATTTAAATGAATCATCAACATATCACATTAGAATGGTAGCTGAAATACAGAGGAAAAGTCTGAGCCCTTGAATGACATAAAAGTCCTCTGGAGTTCTGATGTCACAATTACGCTGTGTCTCAGGGTCCATTACAGAAGGATAGGGCACGTTTACATGGGACTTTAGAACTTATAAAGTGCTTTCCTCAAAACAACTCTGCAAGGTAAATACTGCAAATGGTATTTTGTATATTACAGATGACAGAGCTGAAGCTCAGAAAAGGATAATCAGTCACTCAACATCACACGAGGAGTAAATTTATCGGAACTGGGAATCAAGCCCCCGTATCCTGATTCTAGGCCTAGGGCTTCTTTCACACCGCACCACACCGTACCACACCGCACCGCACCACACCGTACCACACCGCACTGCACCGCACCACACAACACCACACTGCACCCCACCATACCATACGACACCACACCCCACCACATCCCACCCCATCCCACCCCACCCCACCGCACCCCACCACACCACACCGCACCACACCGCACCACACAACACCACACCACACCATACCACACCACACAACACCGCACTGCACCCCACCGCACCACACCACATGACACCACACAATACCACACCACACCACACCACACAACACCGCACTGTACCCCACAACACCGCACCCCACCACATGACACCACACAATACCACACCACATGACACCACACAACACCACACCACACCATACAACACCGCACTGCACCCCACCACACCGTACCCCACCACACCACACCACATGACACCACACAATACCACACCACATGACACCACACAACACCACACCACACATGACACCACACAACACAACACAATACCACACCACACCATACCACACCACACAACACTGCACCCCACCACATCATATGACACCACACGACACCACACGACACCACACAACACCACACAATACCACACCACACCATACCACACCACACCCCACCCACCACACCATACCACACCCCACCACACCACATGACACCACACCACTACACACCACACCAACTCTTAATTGAAAAGAATACCAACAGCTAATTTCTTTGGCCTATCAAAATTGTAGCCCAAAGGAAATCCAAATGACCCATGGCTCGTGTTTCCCTAATTCTTTTTTTTTTAAACAAGTTTAAAGTCTCTGAGGATCTCTCTCCCTTTGGTCCAGATGGCAAAGTAAAGATCACTCCAGCGGAGAGGTTAAATAACGGGATGTGGAGCCACTGCTCATCAGCTCACTACTATATCACAGGGCTGCTGAGAGTGTTTCAGACAATCCACACGAACACATTTTTTTTTATCATAAAGCACTATACAAGTACAAAGTGGTGGTATCATTGTTGTGGTGGTCATCATTTCTAGAGAAAATATTTTTACAAAAGATCAAAAACTTCCGCCATGAGCTCCTAATAATGCGCCATCACAGAATCCCAGAATTTAAGCACTGGACGGACCCAGCCCTGAAAAAGAATCTCCACTATAATGTGCTCATGGAGTGGTCATCGGGCTTCTCCCTAGAAAGCTCCCATGAAAGGGACTCCAGCTCTCCTTCTTGAGGCACCCTATGCTATTTCTGAATGCCTCGGATTGTTTTTCCTGACATCAAACCTAAACGGCCTCCTTGCAGCTTCTACCCACTGCTCCTGGCTTAGTCCCCGGGGATCAGATGAAACAAGCCTCATCCCTTCTTCACGTGGCCATTTTTCAATACTTGAAAAAAGCTATCATGACTCCTGGCTCAGACTGGTGAGCCTCTGCCTTCTCTTGCCTTGTACTACTCACCTCCCTCACATGACTGTTGTGGGAAAGGTCCTTCTGAAACATTAAAGAACTACAGAAATGCAAATGTTATTATGACTATTACTTTTAGAAGAGAAGAGTGAGAAAAACTGTTTGATGCAGAAACTAAATCTGAATTGCACAGAAGGTATGAGTAATTGAAATAGGAAAAAATTTCACCTGTAGAGTTATCATGGGAACTTGACTTTTACAGTACTGACATGTTGCTTCTCGGTATTTACATGACTTTTCTACGTGGCCCGGTAAATCTTTTCGCAGGATTTTTTCTTTGCAGTCAGCACGGACGCAGGGAAGTTCTTCAAATTGGCAATCACTTTTTAAATGTACCTATAAGACAAAGGACAAACAACCCTTGCTCTTTGAGAGCCCATTCAATATGAAATATGGCAAACAAAATGAGCACTGGCTCTAATCTTAAATATGTAGCTCTCCATCTGAGATTTCCCTACTTACCATCACTTCTGTGTATAGCCACATAGAGTAACAGATTGAACAGAAGCCATGACTCCCATATTGTGTTTGAGGATTATTCTTATGCTAAATTGTGCCTGAAGAACTATGCAGGCAACATTCCAGGTAACTTTCTGGGGTGTGTGAAGCTACAGATCTTAGTTAGTGACTTAAATCATCTTAAGGCAGCATTGCCCAACCTGTGTTTGATGGAACCCTCGTTTTCCACACAACATAAATAGGAGTTCTGTGAGAACACTTTAGAATAGTGATATTTTCTTCCTCTAAAAACTTAATATGAAATTACATATTAATAACAATACTTTAAGTGACTTTTTAAGGATATAAATAAGATTAACTTCAACTTTTTTTGCCCTCAAATATTCTAAATCTCCCTTTATTCTGAGAGTATAACATATATCTGTATCCTTCAAGCCAAGGTTTAGAGATTCTGTAAGAACATTTCAAGTAACAAATTGCCACGTGGCCCAATTAGCCTGAGAAACACATCTTAAAAGATATTGAATTAATTTTATAATTAATGAAAAATTAAATAGATAGTATTTTCATGAAGCCTTTTAGGAATGGACTTCGGTTTCCACATCTGAAGAGGAGGGGATTAAACTGGGTGAGCCCTAACGTTCTGTAATTGTCACTGAAAACAGAGTCCAAAAAGAAATCAGGCAAATAGAACAACATAGATTTCTTTCTAGGCATTTCAAAATTGTGAAAATTTTCATGAAATTTAAAATTTGTTCAATATTTCTTTGAAAATAAAAGTTAATTTGGAACTCTGCTCAGAAAGTCATTAAACTACATGCCCTTTGACTAGTTATACCGTCACCAGGCCTACAGTATAAGGAGATCAAAGAAAAAGGAAAAGTAGACATACAAAATGTTTATAGTTGACTCTTTTTATAGGAGTCTGGGAGCTAATGGGGCTCCCACCAGTTGAGGAATGGCTAAAAAAGATTATTTCATACAAGTATAATGGAATATTATGTCACATGGAATAACAAAATAGACAGTTTCAGAGTAAATTGGGGAGACTTCTCTAGGAACTGATAAAGAAAGAAGAACTAGCATAACACATAACAAAAGAATAACAGAGGAAAGCACCTTTGAAGAACCTTAGAAGTCTCCTCAGCACACTGGCGAACCACAGACACAGGAGACCAAGGACAGAGCATGCACACTATCTGCCTCCTTGCCAGACAAATGGATTAAAATGGAGAACAGAACATATGTTTTAGACACGGTCAGTGTGAGAATGGGCTTTGCCAGACTATGCATACTGGTTATGAGGGGTTTGTTTTTTCATTTTTTGGTGTTGTTCAGTGTGGATTGGGGGAGGCAATGGGAAGGAGAAAGAATATATACTTTTTTTTGGTGAAGAACATATACTTTTAAAAAGAAACAAATGGGGGGAGGGGAGAAAAGCTGAACTATGATGATATAATTCCTACATCAAGTAAACCACTTTAGGGGCAGTGTGGGGTGATAACAAGGACACTGTTCTTGGAGGTAGCAGATCTGGGTTGGAATTCTAAATTCACCATTATGTAACAAATCACTTCCCTTCATTTTACTTCCATGTAAACCTAGGATGAGATGCACTATTGCCCTAGAGGACAAAACCGCAGCAACCGAAGCATTCTGTAAGCTGCCAGACACCATAGAAATCTGACCCATCACTGTGTCACTGCAGTGGGAGTCAACAGTGTCCCTGAAACCTCTTAGATTCAGGGTAGTATATGACTCAAACTGACTGATGGGTCCTAACGCTATAGGAAACAACATTTCAAATGAAAGCCGCCCTCACTTTCACATTTTGGTTTTGTTTTCAATAGGTCGGTATAGACGTGGTCTTACAGAAGGTAGAGTTGGTGACAAGAATTCTCAATCTGATAAGTATACTTAGCCCCCTTGAGAGAACGGAGAGACCCACTGGTAAGTGGCACCTTGGGAAGAGAACAAGGATCATGACTGATCATCTCATCATTCAATTGGCTGGAACTCTCGTGAGAGGGGAGGAGGCATTCTTCTGTACTGGTCTATGAAGGTGAGATGAGGGACCTGCTCAGTCCTTTTCCACCATTTCTCATTGTGCTTTTCTTCCAGAGTGCTGCCTGGGCTAGAGTTATGGGTTAATAGTTAATGGTGCCTTTGAGGCAGAAGCACTTGGTGAATTGTATGTTTGTCTAAGTGGTCTAAGAGGAGTTTCTGGGTCTTGGACTCCTGCTCACCTCTTCCCTTTCTATTTCCCTTTCTGAGAACAGATTAGAGACCAGAGGCCTGAAAGCAGACTTTCCCAGCTAAAGAGATGACAGTAATTTGAGCAACAATAGTTACTGAAAAAGCCATGGCTGAAGTAGACAAGTGGTTACCCACATGGCTTAAGATGGAGCAATATTTCTGAACCCCAGCCTTCTAGTAGAGGAAGTAGGATTTTGTTTCCTACATGGCCTAATCTTACAATGTATCCTTTTAGCCAGAGAAAGGAAATTTCTTGGGCAAAACCAGACTTGGGAGTTGCCTTAAGGACAACCTCAAGTTTGAGAATTCAGTGATCAGACCTTTTGGAGGAGGTGAAGGGGGCGGGGGCTTTCCTGAATAGCATAGTTCATGGAAAAAGAAGAAGATTACTCACATGGACCCTGCATCTGGAGTACAAACGAAAGAACTAAGGCCATTTGTGGAGAGAGGGGGAAGTGGTCAGGACCCTGCCAGCCCCAACTATTAACAAAAGTGTTTCAGAGGGTCTGTATCCAACAGAAATGTGGTTTCCTAGTCCAGCAGCTCCAAAAAGTGTCTTCTGGAGACACCTTTATGATAAGTAGTATTACCAGTCTGGGAAAAACTATGTAGGACCCTGTGGGAAAGCTAGGGATTCTCGAGAATGTTGGAATGTTTTCTCACTGGAAAGAACAGTATACTAATAATGCTTTATATGTTTTTTTTTCTATGTATGTTTTATGGACTCCAGTGAGTCCTGTACACCTATTGCATGTTGTTACCTTGAGTACTTATATGAGCATTACCTTTTTATCCATATATGTGAAAACCTGAGCATAAGCTATATTGGCAATTTTCCAGAGTGAACTCTGGGTAGGAGTATAATGGACTTTCTTAAGTCAACCCCTGTGTGAACCCAGAACTTTGGTAGCAGAGTCATATTTATGTTCCAGACAATTTAGGCTGTTCAAACTTGAAAATTATGCCGATGTTAAGGAATTCAACTTCTTAACATAAATCTTAATAATGGCAGTTCGATGCTCACCAGCAAATGTCCCAGGGTTAATTGTTCTGTGCATCCTCTGCTTTCATTTCTACAATATATTTGAAGAGCCAGAATTTCTCTCTTACAGCAATTATCTTTAAATACCTGAAATTGAAAGGCACTTATTTCAGAGGATTAGCATCACTTGAAGAAAACATCAAGCATCAAATAAAGCAAAAAGCTTTTAATGAAATTATAAAACCAACTTTGAAGTGGACAACAGTAGAGAGAGCTAAGAATCATCTGGATATTTTTGTGGAAAGTGAAGGAACTATTCCTGCTATGAAACACAATTAAAATAATCTAATCTTAACAAGATTTATTAGATGATGCTAAAGGAAAACTGGTCATAGGTAGTGGTAAGTTATTTAAAATACCAACATGATTGACTTTTTAGATGACATCACACAGCTAAAGGATACAAGTATGATATGCACACATGGCTGAACTTTTTAAAATATGTAGTTAAACACATAATCACATTTTTAGGAACAAAGAACTTAATAAGGTATGTAGAGACAGGCTTCATTGTAGAAACAAAACAAAAAAATCCAGATGGAATAGCATCTTATTATACAGAATCTCAGAACTGGAAAGGTTCATTCAGCTCAACACCTGACTCAATGAATAAATCTCCTTTACAATATTTTTGCTAAGTGGACTTCTAGCTGCTATGTAAGTGCCTCCTATAACCTGACAAAGTAATCAATTTTATTGTTGACTAGCTCTAAATACATAAAATCTGTTCCTCACATTGAGCTGACTTACTAAAAAAAAAGTTCAGTGAATTTAGCTACAATACTTCCCAGAAATCTAAAAGCCCAACAGTACACATTGGTTTTGGGTGGGTGTCGGTGACAATCCCTAACATGAGCATCATAAAGAAATTCTCCACCACACAATGAGGAAGTGTAAGAACATATTCCATACTCCAAAGGTAAATAAAAGTAACAAGAAAAATGAATGATGATAATGAGAAAACTTAACGGAAAGAATAGCGGTCTTGAAGGTAGAACATGAGTAGGAGTCCCAACTCCAACACTTACTAGATGTATCTCTCATCATCTGTTTTCTCTGAGCATCAGATTCCTTATCAATTAAATAGAAATAATACTTATATGACCTCCCCATTTGGGGGTAATTATGAGGTCAGCACTCTGTAAATATGAAGATGTGATTATTATTTTTATTGTGATCTTGTAGCACTAAGGTTAAGTTGCTGATGACAATTAATTTCTTTCTGAAACAGTTCATGATCATAAATGTTTAAAAATACTTATTGCAGCAGACTTCAGAAAAACCTGGAAAGACTTATATGAACTGATGCTGAGTGAGTGGAGCAGAACCAGGAGAACATTGTACATGGCTCTTCTCAGCAACGCAAGGTTCTAAGACAACTCCAAAAGGCTCACGATGGAAAATGCTATCCACATCCAGAGAAAACTACAGAGTCTGAATGCAGATCAAAGCATACTATTTGCTCTCTCCCTTTTTTGTTTTGTTTTATTTCTTCTTTCTCATGATTCATTCCACTGGTTATAATTCTTCTTTACAACATGACTAATGTGATAAATAATGTGTTTAACATGAATGTTTATGTAGAGCCTATATCAGATTGCACGCCATCTTGGGGAGGGGGAAGAAGAAGGAGGGGGAGAAAATTTAAAACTCAAAAGCTTGTGGAACTGAATGTTCTAAACTAAAAATAAATAAATAAAGATTTAAAAAATACTGCAAAGACTAAGTTTAATCTGAAAATAAAACGGAGTTTTATCTTAGGAAAGAAAAATCCCCTATCTTTCTTTTGTTTTTAACCTTAGTTAACAGTCTTCACCACTTAACATGCTGTGAATGCAACTCAATCCAACAAATATTTGCTGAGTATTTACAATGCGTGAGGCCCTGCTACTCACTGGGAAATAGTCCCACTTTCTTAATGACATCATCTGGAACATTTTTGTTACTAAGAGTTTTAATTAAATGTCTACTAAAGAAGGTCCTGTGATCATTGAAAAATACACATGAAACTTTAATTTTCTCTTCAACTTTATTGGGAAACAAATGGAATAAGCTGATGTCAATTATTAAAAATAAAGAAATTCAGAATCAGATAAAGGTCTTTTGTAAATATGGCTCAATAATTCTCATGAACTTAAGGTACTGCAATCATCACAACAGATACTTCAAAAGTATAAAGAAAATAATTTTGTTTTATTTCACCAGATTCTCTGTCTCTTGAGTCATATCAAGCTCTTTATTGGAAAAAAAAATCAACTGTATAAAGGCAGCATAGTAGATAAAAGGGTGGACTTGGGAGACAGGAAGAAATAGGTTATAATTCAGCCTTTGGCACTGACTAGCTATGCCTATGGACAAGACACTCCACCTCTATAGGTCTCAGTCTCATCAGCTGTAAAAAGGAATTAAATAAACTAGGACTATCTACCACTGAAGATTTTGTAAGCATCACCTTAAAGTGTTATTGAAAAGTCAGTCATTATGCTTATTATGACTATCATTAGAATAACTGAATTTGGAGCTGAAAGGCACTTTAGCTTGCACATATAGACTTCAACCCCTTTACTTTACACTACAGACAAGGACGAAGAAAGACCGAGAGATGTAGTTGTTAAGACCACTTAGTCTGGGTGCACAGTTGTATGGGTATAGATCAGGGAGGATGCAGAACTAGCAAAAAAACCTCTCTCTCTGTCTCTCTGTCTCTCTGTCTCTCTCTCTCTCTCTCTCTCTCTCTCCCTTTTTTCTCTTCCCCTCACCCCCGCTGAGATAGTATTAGAACCCATAAAACATCGTAACAATACCAATACTTACATTATACATATTCATTTGGGTTTGCTTTTCTGGCAAGTGAATTTGTTCTTTAAGTTTTAAAAACTTCATAAACAGAACATTCTCTTTCTCACGGCTCCCCCCCTACCTCTCTGACCCTGAGGATTTTTGATAATCACAACATTCTAAAGGCTTGATCAATCTTAATTTATTCAAAATGTTCAAAATGCCTATATTTTTTACTGACATATTTGGAATTATGTAACAAATCATTTCAAATTTAGTGTATCACAAGAAGTAATGAGGTAGAGGTTGACTGGCTATTTTGAGAGTGTTAAACGGGGACTCCTGTATGAAGGGGGAGGTGGGACTTGCTAATCTCTAAGCTCCATTCCAACTATAAAACAGGGTTCAAGTACTAGGTAAACTACTTAATCTTTCAGTGCCCCCACAGTCCCTAAGGGTATAAATTGTAGAGAAAATTGTAGAGGAAATTCCTCATGGAGCACTCCCTACATTGATCCAGACCAGAAAAAAAAATCCCTAGCACCTAGGACAATGTCTTATATATAACAGATATTTAATAAAAACTTGTTGAGTATTCATATAACAAACATTTATTAATCATATCAGATACAGTAGTTGGCTCTGAGGACACAAAGATAAAAAAAAAGTCAAACAATGTCTGCCCTCAAGGAGCTTATATTATACTATGGTGGAAAGAATATTGGTCAAGAGGCCAAAAAGTGGTTTTGAGATCCTACTCTGCTGCTTATGGGACCATGGACAAATTACTTAAATTTCCATTCTGAAAAATGATATAGTCTGGCTATATAATTTCTAAGGTCCTTTTAAGTCCTAACATTTTGTGAATTTTCATCTATACCTAATGATTTGATTTGGGATTTGAATGGGGGAGGGGGTTGATTTAAACTAATAAATAAGATTAACCAAAATTTTGTGGTAAAATTAAAATATAAGATAGCATTAAACATATGTAAAAAAGATTACTTTCTTTTCATCTTTTAAAATTTCAAATTTCTTTTCATACAGATCTTACTTAAAAACTGCAACTAAATGATAAAAAATAACCATTTTCACAAAGTAATTGTAAAGGATTTTGAAATACCTTATCTTTAATGACGTTTTCTTGACATGCTGTACATTTTGGACTTGGAGCACTGGGGAAAAACACATAGATTAATTACACTATAGTACAACAAACATTCTTAAAAATTTCAACTTTTACTTCTTTTTAAAATGTAACAAATATTTTAAGACACAGCAACCTCCAAATTGATGCCACTTAATGAAAATCATTATGCTTCATTTTAATTGTCTAATTTGTCTCGTTTTACTGCAAGTCTCATTTCAGTCCACTGTGAGGTGAAGTGGGCATAAAATGAGATACCATGCAGAGGACGAGCTACTGCAGGGGAAAAAAAGTCAATTTAAGAAAAAAGTTTGCAAACTTTAAAAATAAGAATTCATTTCAGCTCCCATGTACTTTCTGTTAGTCCCTTCCACACTGATTAAAATATATTTATTTGCAGAAATCACAAGTAAATACCTATGAAAGGGAATTAAGGTCACCAACTACTAGCATCATTCCATCTTGTAAGTTATCTTTACTTGAAAAATGTTTTTTAACATTATCTCAGATGGGCTATTTTCTTTACTATATATGAAAAAAACAATGCTACTCACATTCTAAAAATATTATCTTCCTGTTTCCAGATTGATTTTCCTGACGCACAGTTCTTATCACATCACTCCCCTACTCAAAAAGCTTTAATGACTTCCCAACTGCCTATGGAATAACATTTTAAAACACAGCATGGTATTGAAGCCTGCCACAATCTTAAGCCTTATCTCCCATTTTGGGCTGGAGAGAAATTAGAATACTCTGAATGTGTTCCTATTTTCCTATCTCTACAACTATGCCCTTGTCATTCCCTAAGCCTGAAATGCAGTTCTCCAATATAATTTCTACCTGCTGAAATCCCATCCATCCTTGCAGGGTCTGCTCCAATGCCACCTTCTCCATGACATTTCCCCCAACTCTCCCATGCAGAAATTATAGCCTCCCTTCTCCAAACACTCAAAGTATTTTGTTTGTATTTCTCTTATGGCTTATCACATTTTATTTTGTTTTATCCTGTCTTATCCCTCTATTAGATCAACTATAAATTCCTTGAGAGAGAGAGATCAAGTCTTACTGATCTTGGGCTCCTCTTCACAGCCTGGCACAATGCCTTTCACCCTGTAGGCATTTAATGAATGTTTCCTGAATTGAGTATGAAAACTTAGCATTGGCCCTATCAAAACAGTGATGCTCTTTAATTGGGGGCAGTTTCTTTATCTACAAAATGAAGATGTGGACTGGTTGATCTCTAAAGTCTCTCCTCATTCGAAAAGGCTGTGTTTCTGTGCCCCCAAACAACAGATAGAAAACGAGGGCCATCAGAGTTGGTGAAAGAAAGACTAGAAAGAAAACACAGCCTAGTTTCTGTTTTTCCTTCTGAGTTTGTCTCCTTTATTTAAAGAGTTGGGCTATCACTTCCTAGTCATCATTATACCATGATGCCTCTTCTCAAGCCACCACCATCACATTCCATCACCCCAAACAAGAACCTTGGACAATTGCCACCTTTAGGAAGCCAGGTTCTGATAAGCGAGCTTTCACCTCTTCTTCCCTGGAACCAGGCTTCCACAATACTTCCCAGTCATCTTGATGCTATTCTGTTGTATGAGTACCCATCTACCCCTGTAAGTTTCTCTTTATGGACTGTCTTCGACTATGGGACAATGCCTGCTACATAGTAAGTGCTTTCTTTGTTTTACTATTTCTACCTATCTTATGATAACACACCATACCACACTCTCTATAACTACCCCTGCTCAGTTATTTAAAAGGTTCAAAATCTACAAGCCTAATATATACTTCTAAATAGTAAGTAGATTCAATAGATCGGATATATTAGACCCTAATGATTTCCAAGTAGCCTTTAAAAAAATTTTTGTGACAAGAAATTCTTCCTCTTTTCCTGAAGGGTCTCACCCTTCATAAAAGTCCTACTGCAGTGCCTAAACGTGGTAATGGAGGTACTCTTGTGTACTTGAGGCCCATACTAACAGAGCACAAGCTCTAGTAAGTTCCCTCAAGAAGGCAAGGTTAGGTAGCCTAGGAATAAACTGAACTAAGCACCAACATGGTAAAGTACTATAAAATTTATGTCCAGCATGTTGACCACTAAGCACTGACTTCTTTGGCTCTGGTGAGCCATGAAACAAGAAACAAAATTTTAAAAATGATTTTCAGTACTGGGTTGTATCCTTCTGCTTCCACAGTGACAGTGAAATTTATGAAAAAGGAGACAGAGAGTGCTAGGAATCACACAGTTCTTAAACCATCTAGAAATATTAAATTGACTCTAAACATGAGATGTTTGTCAAATAACCAACGAATTACATACTGCTGGAAGAACAACACATTAATATTGACATTCATGATATGGGAAAGTTGGAGTTTAATGGAAAGACAATTCACAGGTTGTCTTTGGAAAGGAATAAATAAAGGAACTGGTAGAATTAGTTTCAGCATGTACCCAAAAGTAATGGGAAACATCATATTATTGTTTCATATGATTATAATATCACAAATCTTGAGGTAGTGGGGACCCTAGAGGCCACTGAATACAACCTTTTCATTTTATATCTAAAGAAAATTTACTCAGAAGTAGCTTCATTGTGGAAATAAGGAAGGATGGTAAAAAAAATGTTGGATAATGTTGGTTATGATTAAGAGACAAGAGAAGCCATGGGCTTGTAGACTACACAGAACTTTATGTATATACACTGAATGCTTCCTTCAAGAAGAAAGTCAGAAGGTGATGGACAAGGAGATCACCAGAGATCATCACCAAAAAAATGAAACTGACTTACAGCTTAACAGACAGGAAATTACAGGTAACTGATGTGCAGTCATTTCTGAATTAGTCATGTGCTATGTGTACTGACTCATCAGAGCAAAGATCAAAATCAATACAAAAATAGAAAAAAGAATAAAGATGAGAAAATATAATATACTATTACATAGCTCTAATCTGATTTATTTAAATGAGCTGTTGATACCAAAGAAAATGAAATGCATAAAAAAAAAAATACAATGGCATTTCAACCATTTTTTAAAATAGAACCTGTGATATCCATTGGGATAGGGAATTCTTGGTGAGGAGAACTCTTCTACAATGAAGATCAGTGCCTGTCAGTCAAGTTATTGTCTTAGAGAGTAGTCTGGGAAATGAGAGGTTCAATGACTTTTCTAGGGTAACACAGACAATAAGTACATGTGTCAGGAATGGGACTTGAACTCAGATTTTCCTGACTTTGGAACCAGCTCTCTATACACTGCAACCAGGCAGGAGAGTCAAAGTCAACACAAATTTGCAGTATCTTATGGAAGATGGTTAAGGATTATGGGTAGCATGACCTCTAGAACTAGCATGACCAACTACTTTTTAACATCCCAACCTGGATGTCCTACAGATATCTCAAACTCAGCAAGTCCAACACAGAACTCATTCTCTTTCTCCCCTAACCCTCCAAGCCTCTGAATTTTCCTGTTACTGTTGAGAATACGACCATCCTATCCTCCAAGGTATCCAGACTCAAAACCTTGGTGTCATTCTCTAGTCTTCACTTGCAATCATCTCACATATCCAATCTTTTTTCAAGTCTTGTCAATTCTACCTTCATAAAATCTTGCACATGCCCTTTCTCTCCATTTGCACTGCCACCACTCTGGTACAGGCCTTCATCACCTCACACCTAGATTATTATAGTACCCTTCTAATTGGTCTCCTTGCCTCAAGTTTCTCCCCACTCCAGTCTATCCTCCACTGAGCTGTTAAAGTACAGATCTGACCAGGTAACTTCCTCCAAAACAAACTTTAGTGGCTACCTACTACTTTCAGAATCAAATATGAAATCCTCTGCTTGACTTCCAAGACCCTTTCCAATCTCGTTTCTTCCTACCTTTCCAGTCTTTTACTTTATTCCACAGACTTTATCATAAAATGACACCAGCTTCCTCCTGTTCCTCACACATGATATTTCATCTCCTGACTCTGTAACTTGCTTTTTCACTGGCTATCCTCCAGTATCCCAAAGCTTTCCTTTCTAACCTTCACCTCTTGGCTTCCTTCAGAACTCAGCTCAAGTCTCACTTTCCACAGGACAACTTTCCTAGTCTCTTCCCTCCTCTGTCTTCTTCTTCCTCTCTGTCCCTAGGCTATTGCTTCCTTATGAAATCACTTTCCATTTACACTAAAATATTTTGTATACATCATTTTTGCACCTTGTCTCTCCTATTAGAACAACAGTTCCTTGACAGCAGGGACCACGTTTCTGCCCCCTTTTGTAAACTTAATGTTTAAAACAATGCCTGGCACAGAGTAAACACTCCATAAACACTTGTCAACCAACCCACCATCCACCTGAAGCAGCAAGAACTCACATGAGGAAAAACACATCCACACACCCTTGGCATAAGGCTCAAGTGGAAGGGAGACAATAGACAGACAAAAAATGGAAGGGATCTATCAGCATTTCTATAACAATTTTTTTCATCCACCGTTGAATAAAAACCATTATATTTTAACATTTCAGCCCCTGATGTGCTAATTGAGGAAGCAAAAATGGCATCAAAAAGGCAAAACAGGAAGAATGGCTGAACAAGGCAAATCAAGTATAGACCAAAGAAATATGTGTCGGAAGTAACGTAATTTGGAGTGTGATTATCTGAATATCTGAATATCTGAAAGGAGAATTACAAAATGATGGGGTAAAATCACTGATTGTTTTATGAAGAAAAAAGGTATTTAAGAATTGATTTCTTACCAATGGCTTACTATGTGCTAGGCACCAATAGCCATTCACCTGTATATAGACCTACTTTCTCATCTTTATAAAATCTATGAGAATGATCTACATATATTTTGAGGGTATCCTTAATAAAGATATGAGAAGGAAACAGGAAGGCTTTTACTGATGATTTTCTACAGCAGACTACATCTTTACAGCTACACAACTGATAAAAAGTTCAAAGAATACAAGATCTCACTGTTCTTACTGTTTGTTTATTATTTTTAAAAAATCTGACTCAATAAAATTAAATGTGATCTTAAAGTCATTGCTCCAACAAAGGAGCTTCCACAATTCTGTTAAGCTCACACAAGACTCACTGACAACAAGAAAAATAATTTTGTTCAACAATGAAGTAATTAAATGAATTAAATGAAGCCTAAGACATAGAAGCAGACGATGCTCACCAAAGGCACTCACTTTTGCCTTGGTGAATGTACCAAGTCTAAGTGGGAAATGGGTATAAACATATAAATATGTATGTGCTATCTATCCATCTGTGTAAATACATATCCTTCAAATACTCCTATTTGCAAATATCATCATGGCTAATCACATCAAACCCCAAATACTACTACAGAGCTTCCTAAATGAGAGTCACAACTATTCCAGAATTCAATATAACAATCCATATAAGAAGAAGCAAATGGATGAAGAGTGCCTATTACTAAGGCTATAATCTACAGTTGGATGGGCTGGTCCATCAATACAGAGGTCTTGGGACACTAAATATGGATAACAAACTGGGTCCACCATTGAATAGATAAAGTGAAAGAGAAAAGGCTATATAATATTTGGAAAATAACGTGGTGCTTTCAAGGATACCAAGATGCTCCCAGGAACAAAACATGATTATTCTTCAAGTGGTTCTACATTTCTACAAATCATGTAACACAGTTTTAGAAGCATCAAAACTTCAGGTGGTCTAAAAGGCAACGGAGAGACATATGATGGATTAAATGGCACATATTACCAGTGATATCTTTTATGTCACCTTTTTATCATGCCAGGAGATGCATTATCACAAAAAGAGCTGGACTGCTCAGGTAGCAAGAGTGAGAGATAATAAACAGTCAATCCAGTATTATCTACATAATATTAAAAGAGCTAAGGAAAGGACTCCAGAACGTTTATTGATGGAGGATTTATGGGAAGACATAAATAAGAGGTGTACAGGATGAGAAGGCATTTAATCTGTCACAAGAGACAGAACAGTCATATCAATTAGATACACATATGTTTTCAAAGAATAACTGATTTCTGTTAACAAGAATTTTAATAAAGGTTTTAGAAAAATTACAATTAAAAATCAAGAAATGTAAGATGTCACGGTAGAGACTAAGAGAATTTTCCAGTAGAATGTATGTGTGTTTGTCATTCCATACATACGGTGAGTGACCATTTTTTGGTAATGAAGAATCTATAGAATATATCTGTGATTTTGTTGGCTATGTGCGACATGCCTTGATTCTTTTATTCACAGAAAATACAAATAAGAATAATATATTTAGAAGATAATTTTCTCCCTTCCTCCCACACCTTTCATCTCCATCTCCATGTAACAATATTGAAAATATAGATAAGAAACTGTTTCACATTTACATTTGTCCTCCACAGCCTTCACAGATTTCTCCTTGGAGTCTCCTTGTGCTGAGACTTCGCTATCTTGGCCACACCTATTTCAGGAATCCACAAGAATAGATTAGCAGGCTGGAGGAAGATGCTTGCTGGCTTTAGGCAGACATCTCCCAGCAATTTATTCTTCCTTTTCCCAGGAGTTTTGCCCTGACCCTGTGGACCGAAGGAAGGTGTGACTTTGACAAATTCATAGCAACTCATCTTGTTCTGCAATTGCCCAGAGAGTATAAGGAGAGTACTCCTTGGGGCAATGCCAACGTAGTTGCTAGCTCTAGGGTTAATCCAGAATTTCTGAAATCCATTCAGGCTGCAGACTATACATGATTTTTAAATTTCTTATTTTGCCTTCTCTCCTCCCCTTTCCCTTGAGAGGGTTTAAGTCTGATATTTTCCCTGGACCATGGGAGACTTAATTCCTTTTCTTAAATGGTTTATCCTTCCCTGTTTAAATATTTACTTTTTTCTCTTAAGCCACTGTATGTGATAAAAGCTGCTTAACATCTGTGATTTTGTGTACTTTATTATTCAAATGTAGAGAAGCAATTAGGGAACTCCTGGGAAAGGAGAAGAATCGAGTGAAAATGTGTGGTATCTGGCCAGGATGCAATCTCTGACTAGGAGCTTCAGTTAAGTCAGGAAGAGTTAGTGACTCATTTTTACCATTTCCCAGGACAGAGAGAGTACTTTCACCTGGATTTCTAAAGCAAGTGAGTCAGAAGTATGACTCTGACTGGCTAAATAGGTGCTTAGTTTTAAAAGGAAAGCCTTTCCTCCAGAAGTGGAAGGGCTAAGAGGGTGGCTAGAAAGTCACATCTAAAATGGAAAGAGCAGCCCAGACCACTAACTGGAGGGCAAGCAAGAGTAACTGCCAATCCTGCCAGCCTGCAGCCCCACTGACACAGCAAAGAGGAGTTAGACGTATATCTTATCAAACACTATCAATAGCTATAACGAGCATGCATGCTTACATGTATAAACGGCTATGATGCATACATAATATAGCCATGTACATATCTGTTACACACATGTGTGTACACATAGCTACATGCAATGTCACGATAGCTTTAACCACTAGAAAAAGAGCCAAATGTCTCTTACAAAGATGAAAAATGATGCCTCCAGAAGAAGCGATCCCGATGGGGGCTCATTTGTGTCATCACACACATTACATTCTCATTCCACTCATATTTCAAAAGCAAATCTCAGAAATAGGTTGGTTACTCTCATCCGTGACACATCACAGATGAGAAGATCCCAAGTCAAAGATTCAATAAAAATTTTTCCTTTTCTGTTAAAAAACTGACAACTTTGTCTCATCTTCAATCACACAAACAGTTGTCCTTCTCTATATTTTAGTTGGTTTGTCCTAAAAAATTCCAGGAGCAGGCTCTGAAAATGTCATTGCATAGATGTGTGTGTGTGTGTGTGTGTATGTTTGTGTGTGTAAAAGTTGAAACTGAAAAAATGGTGTGTATAAAGATTGAAACTGAAAATTTTTTACCTCAAAAACATCTAGTCCAAAATACCTTGCTGACAGCCAGAAACACATACCTCAATAAGACATGCATGCATGTCTCACAGAATCGGTGACCACATTCTGTCTGCTTAGGGTTACATAAAATGAGGTGACACTTTTCACACTTATATTTATCTTCCACAGGCTTCACAAATTTTTCCTTATATCCCCCTTGTTCTGGGACATAAATAGATACTCCAGCACTGCGATCAGGATTTGCCTTTTGTTGTCCAGTTTGCAGTGGAGCAGGGGGGTCCATCTTTTTACTGGAATCCATTTTAGAAGAGAAAAATTCTGCAGAAGAAAAAGAAAATCATGCAATGCGTAAGTGAAGCACTAACGTGAACAGCAGAAAGAGGAATCCTCTAGGATATATGACACCTAAATTCATGGGCACTACAATCCCATTTTACAGATGAAGAAACCAAATAGCAGAGGGAGCATTACTTGTCATGCCAGTAAGCTTAAAAGGCAGGACTTGAATCCAGATCTCTCCAGACTCCCAGTCCAGAATCTTTCTATGATACAATGTTAGCTGTCAGGGAAAAAGCAGTAGAGCCGAAACTAAAAGACCTGAATTTGAGTTTTGATTCCTTCACTATTCAGATGTACAGCACTAGTTAAAGCACTCAGCCTTGTAGTCTGTCATCTGAAAACTGAGGATCTCATCAAATTTTAAAAACCAATTATTAAATACCTGTTATGTGCAAAGGCCATGTGCTAGGTGATTCTTCTCCTCAAAGGACTTCTAGTAGAAGGAATAATGGATGCATATAAAAATAACTAGAATATAATTAAATACATAAGAATATAGATTTGCAGTATAGGTTACAAGTGGCAGGTAGGTGTCACAGTACACAGAGTGCTGGGTCAGGAGTCAGGAGGACCTTAGTTCAAATCTAGCCTCAAACACTTAGTAGCTATCTCTGGAACTCTGGATGAGGCACTTAGTTCTATTTGCCTGAGTTTCTTAATCTGTAAAATGAACTGGATAAGGAAATGGTAAACTATACTTTTGTCAAATATTTTTGCCAATAAAATCCTAAATGGGCTCACAGAGAGTCAGACATAAATGAAACTCAACAACAACAAACAGAGTTGTAGGGTACCTTGTAGATCATCTAGGTAAAATAATTCATTTGACAGGAGAGGAAACTGAGGCTCCAGTTAAGTGGCTTGACCAAGTCACATAGATAGTAGCCAAAAGGTCATTTGGAACTAGGTCCTTTCACTCCAAATCCAACACTCTTCCCATTACAACACAGATGGGAAGGTCAAACACAAAGGGACAAAATTTAAGAAGAGAGAGAGATCACAAATACAAGAAAGGAGAGGGATATCCAGACAGCAGCTTGTTTCAAAAAGATATAGAGCAGTGGTTCCCAACCTTCCTAATGCCACCACCCTTTAATACTCTATGTGGGCGGACCCGCCTGGAGACAGATAGAGGAGCGGTGTCTCAGTTCCTAAGACCATCAGAAATATGTGTTTTCTGATGGTCTTAGCCAACCCCTGTGAAAGGGTCATTCGACCCCCAAAGGGGTCGCAACCCACAGGTTGAGAACCGCGGATATAGAGGTTTAAAGGACTGCAAGCTGAAGCGATTTTAACACTGCATTGAGAGAGGAATAATGTCCAGGACTAGGGAGGCCATTGTTCTTTTATGCCAGTCAGACCATATTTGAAATATCAGTTCAGCCTTGGTCCCTACTATTTTACTAAGTATATTCTGCAGCTAGAGGTTTCTGAAGGACCTTGAGGTCATGTCATATAAAGAATGGATGAAGGAACTAGAAATGCTTAGCCAGGTGAAGAAAAGATTTAGGAAAGTCATGCTAATCATTTACAAGTATTTGAAAAGCTATCTCCTGGAAGGATTAGATTTCTTTTGCTTGATCTTAGAGGGCAGAGGTAGGAATAATGGGAAAGGATGCAGGAGACAAATAGGCCTGACATAAGAAGAGATTTCTTCACAATCAGAATTATCCAAAATTGGGGTGGGCTGTCTAGAAAAGTGATTCTCCCTTCTCTAGATGTTTTTAAGCAAAGGATGTGGTGAAGAGGATTTTAAGCCATCTAAATGTCAGACAACATTACATGGTCTCTGAGGTCCCTTCTGATTTTCTGATACTTGGGAACATTACAGGAAGCTTTAAAGAAGAGCCGCCCCTAGAAGCACCACCAGTAGAGCACCACCAGTACTGTTTTGAAGGAAGTGAAAGACATACATGGAGGGTTAGAAGAAGTCCATTCCAGGTAGGGGAGATGGGGATATACAAATGCAGAAGCAAAAGAGGCAAGTTGAGATTGGGGAATAGTCCAGTAGAAGAATATGATGTGGAAGAGCATGAAACTAGACTGGAAAGGGAGGTTAGAGTCAGATTATGGATGGCTTTGAATGCCAAGCTACAGAGCTTGGAACCATGGAAGCCTTTTGAAGCAGCAGAGTAATGTGACCAAACCTGGGCATTATGAAGATTATTATGAAGATGGGAGGAAGCGTCACTCAATCAATAAGCACTTCTTAAGTTCTGGCTCTGGGCCAAGCATTGTGCTAAGGGCAGGGTATATAAGGACATGAAACAGTCCCTGCTTTCAAGTCAATTAGCACCTCATCAGTGACCATAACATGAACATATAAAAGTATATATAATATATGCACAAAATAAATAAGGTAGTCTGGAGCCAGGTTGCAAAGGTCTTTAAATGTTAAACTAAGGGATTTGATTCTAGAGGTAATAGAAAGCCATTGGAGCCTACTGGGCAAGGGAGTAAGATGGTCAGATCTGTGCTTTAGGAGTATCATTTTTGCAAATGTGTGGAAAATATTGGGAAAAGGAGAGATCTGAGGCAGGAAAATTAATTAGGAGTCTATTGTAATAGTCTAGGTGAGAGGTAATGAAGGCCTGAATGAGGGTGGTGATGATGAGAAGGGGATGGAAGTGAAAGACATTATGGTGGTAGAATCAGATATGTGAGGGAGAGGGGGGGCGGGAAGAGAGACACAGAGAGGACAGAGACAGAGACAAGAAAAGAGACAGAGAAGAGAAGAGAGACAGAAGAGTTGACGATGACTTCAAGGTCAAGACCTGAGGTGACTGGAAAAATGGTGATGCCCTTGGCAGAAACAGGGGGGAAGTTAAAAAGAAGGGCGGGTTTAGGGGTAAAGAGAATTAAATTGTGTTTGGACTATGTCAAGTCTGAGATACCTACAGGACACCTAGTTTGAAATGTCTGAGAAGAAGTGGTGGAACAAGATGAGAACTCCAAAGAGGAACTAGGACTGGATGTATCTGGGAACTATCCACACAGGGATGCTAACTGAATTCACTTGAGACTTCAGAAGGAGAACAGAAGGATCAGGATGAAGCCCTGGGATATGTAATGAGGATGCACAATATGGATGATTAATGAACAAAGAAGATTGAGAAGGAACAGTTAGACAAGTAGGAGCATGAAGAGAAAGAAAGGAGCAAATTGAAAATTTGGATAAGACAGAGAATCCAGAAGAAGGTGGTAAATAGTATTATGTCTGTAGAGAAATTAATCAAGGATGAAGACTGAGAAAAGACTACCAGATTTAGAAGCTCAATGATAACTCTGGAGAGAGTATTTTAAGTAATAAGGGAAGAAATAAGTTTGCAAAAAATTGAGGAGTGATAGGAGAGGAAGTGAAACAATGAGAGCAGAAAGCTTTTTCTAGGATTTTGACTATGAAAGGAAGGAGGGATATAGAATGACAACTTCAGGGAATAGCAAGGTCAAATAAAGATTTTTGAAAGATGTTGAGATCTGGGCATTTTTTGGTAGTAAAGTAGGGAAGAAGCCAGTAGAAAGGGAAAGATTAAAGGATGGTTGTGGGGGTAACCTGGTGAAAGAGAATGGAGGGCACGTGATCAAGGGGGCAAGGAGAAAGGTCACTTCATTGGAGACTGGAATAAAGGAGAGAATGAAGGGATGATAAAGGGCTTTTGAGATGTAGAGAAGGTAGAGCTCATGACAAATAACCTCTAAGTTCTCAGCAAAGTATAAAGTGAGGCCCTTTGCTGAGAGGGTTGGGGCTGAGATCATGTACAAAGTTTGAGGATATAATAAAAGGTCTCAAACAGATGCGGTGAAGAGTGTGACAGAGAATTAAATAGGAAGGAGTTAAGAGGATTGTTCTGGCACAATAAGGCCCCAGTGAATGTGATATAAAACAGATTTGTAGTGGACCTTACCTAACAGCGGACAGTTGCATAATTTCTGTAGTTCAAAAGCATGTAAGTGTGAAGCAGGTAGTGGGAGTTATCCAGGGCTGTGCTTTTGCAAGCCCATGTAGGGAGAGAACAAAGAAGCAGGGTATTGGAGAGAGCAAGGTGATACAGTGAATGGAGTTCTGGGTCTGGAGTCAGAAAGACCTCAGCTCAAAATCAAGCTGTGTGACTATGAGCAAGTCACTTCAATTCTGTCTCAGTTTCCTCCACTGTAAAATGGAAAAAAAAATAATAATGCCTGCCCTCCCTCTCCCAGGTTGTTGTGAGGATCAAATGAGATAATATTTATAATGGGCTTAGCACAGGACCTGGCACACAGTGGGCTTTTGTTTCCTTCCACTCTCCCTCTCCTTCCTTCTTTCTCCTAATTATTTCCTCCTTTCAAGGAGGCTATGAACATGAGAGGAGGGAAGGGTCAGAGGGTTCCTTTCATCTGGTGTTGACACCTTCCTGCTCTCAGGAGAGCCTTTGGAGAAAGAGGATCACGCTTTCTGAAATCCACCCTAAGGGCAGAGGCCTCCCAACCAGTGTTCCCCACCTTCTCCTCCTTTAGCCCTCACTAAGAATGATGATAAAAAAACTTCAATGCCCTACTTCAGCAAACAAGGTCATCGCCACGCCAAGTCACTAGGGCAGGTGCGGGTGCCCGAAGAAAAATCAGCATATATGTTGAAGGCCCCTAGTACATAAGGGTACAGAGGAAAACTATGAACAGGTACTAAACTCCTTGAAAAAGAAGGGAGAATGACTGGGGGGAGGAGTCAGTAGATAACAGTCACCACAATCTAGATTGGGCAAAATATTTAGAAATAGTGAACCTCCGAGGAGTGGCTGCTGAAAGACAGCAACACAGAAAGGGTCCGCAAGTGGTAGTGGGGAGCAAGGAGCACACCAACTTTTCCTCCAATATGAGGCATGAAAAAGGAAAGGACAGCCAGTGAAGCATTGTCCTTTGAGGAGAGTCAGGTCTGCCTGAGTGTCAGAAGACAGAAGAAGCATGAGAAGGGACTAGAGACAGGGAGATAAGTTTAAGGTTATTTACAACTGCTCAGGTCAAACTATAACTGTAAGTGGGATTAAAAAGGAGAAGAGACAGTGTGGAAATAGACTCAAACAGGGGGTGCTAACAGATTAACTGTTGGGGATAGAGAAGACTCATTTTAAGCCTGAATGACCTGTAGGAGGGTACTGCAATCAGTTGTCTGTCAGTCAACAAACATTTACCAAACTTCTAAGTACCAAGTACTGTGTTAAGTGCCCAGGATTTTAAAAAAGGCAAAACGCAGCCTTTGCCCTTGAGGAGAACTCCTCAATCTAAGGAGATACAAGCAAAAAATGTATAAATAAGCGACAGAAAGGAAAAAATAGGAAATAAAAGGGGGAAGTCATTAGAATTAAGAGGGGTTCCTGAAGATGATGGGATTTTAGTTAGGTCTGAAAGGAAGTCAGGGAAATAAGGAGGCAGAGATGAGGAGGAAGAGTGTTCCAGGTACAGGCGCAGCCAGAGAAAATGCCTGTGGCTGACAGATGGTGTGTCTTGTTAATTAATGGAAACAGTGTAGTTAAAAGGATAAATAAATTTTTAGAGGGGAAAGATGAGTTCAGTTTGAGAGATGATGATAAAAGCCATCAACCTCTTCCAAAACACCATGTCATCCAATATATGGTTACCTCAACAGTGGGATTATTCAACATACTGTGCTGGATATATGGACTGCCAATTCATTTTAGTGTCCACAATGGATTATGAAGAGATAATACAGAGAAGACCATAAGAAGAAATAACTTTTGATTAGTCAGGCAAGTGTAGGGAAGCCATGGCACAAATAGTTTAACACCATTTATACAGAAATCATATAATGTAGTAGATTTATCTTTTAAAGTTTATATTTCCCTTAAACTAATGTTAAAATCAATTTTCAGTCTCATAAATTTGAGTGATCCCTCATAGCACTTCTGGCACAACCCTGATGAAAGTTGCCCAAGATGAGCAGGCAGGGATGGCTCTCAATCTGTACTGTTGAAGATAATGCTGAAATTGATGAGATCACAAGCCAGATATTTAAGTAAGAAGACGCTATATTGTCAGGACTGCAAGGATGTGGGGTAGAAATTTGTTAATGGGAATAATAAAAATGGCCTAGATGCATATCATATACTCTAACATGAGGCATAACAATACCCAGTGTGTGTGTACACATCTATACACTCTTGCTAGAGATGAAATAGTGCCTAAGGTCCTTAGAAGGGGAGAATTAACAAGTTCATTAATTAGAAGTCTTATCTGTATTTAATTAGTTTAAGACAGACCTTGGATCATCAAGAAAAAACAATAACTGACCCTACGTCCCTGCTGGAAAATAAAAGATGTAAAATTCACACACTGCAGAAATTCAAAAACAGCATTTAATTATCAACATGTTGATTGGCACTAATAACAAATGAAGGTAGAAAAATTTATTATAATAAAATAATTAGAGGTGATAATACATATCAATAGCTTTGCATGAATAAAAGAGTAAATTGTTAATTCCTACTGCAAGCTAAGTGGATCCCAGATTTTATTGGAATTTGAGAGATCTCCTAGCCTAATCTCCAAGGACCCTCATGAAGGAATAATCTTTGCAATGTCCCTGAAAAAAAAAATCAATCAATAAGCCTTGATTTAGCAGCTACTACATGCCAGGCTGAATACTAGGGATAGCAAGACAAAACCAGAACAGGCCCTCTAAAGTAAGACAACCTGTAAATACGTGTAACTCTTTTGGGGGTAGAACACTAACAACCGTGGGGAATCAGGAAAGGATTCATGTAGTAGGTGTCACTTGAACAGAAAGGAAACAATGGGATTTTAAGTGATGAAACTGAGAAATTAATCCCTGGCATGGGGAACAGTCAGTGCAAAGTTGCAGGAATAGAAAATATCTAGGGGCAGCTAGGTGACGTAGCAAATAGAGCACCAGGCCTGGAGTTAGGAGGACCTGAGTTCAAATCCAGCCTCAAACACTTAACACAAAAAACTAGCCTTGTGACCTTGGGCAAGTCACTTAACCCCAATTGCCCTACCTTCCCCCCTCAAAAAAAAAAAAAAGAAATATCTGTAAGGTGAAAGAAGAAGACTAATTTGGCTAGATTGTAATGTATGGGAAGGAGAATAATGTGCAAGGCTAGAAAGGTAGGCTGGAATCAGATTCTGAAACACTAAAAGCTGAAAGAGAAGCTTTTATTTGTTACTACAAGTAATAGGAAGCCATTGGAGTTTACTGAATAGGGGAATGACATGGTCATACCTGCTTTTTAGGAAAATTATTTTGGCATCTATGTGGAGGATGGATGGGAGAAAGGAGAGACCTGTGGTCAGGGGAACAATCAGAGAGTTATTGTAGGCAAAGTGACAAGGGCCTGAACTAAGGTGATGGCTATGTGAGCACAGAGAAGTGAAAAGATATGGGACTTATTGTGGTGGTAGAAATTTCCGAAGGAGTTCAGTCTCTGACTCATAGTTTTTCTCTCTATCCCAACTCCTATCTTTATACTAGACAACTTCAACACACATAGTGATGTTCCCTCAAACACCTTCACCTCCTGATTCCTCAATCTACTCAACTCTCATGACCTATTTTTCTATTCTACCTCAGGCACACCCTAGATCTTGCCATCGCTCACAAGTGTTTAACTTCAACCATCAAAAGGTCTAAAATCTCTTTATCACAGACCATAACCTCCTATCATTCCATCTCTCCCCATCCATCATCCTTCCTAAACTTATTTTTTGTCCTCACTAGGACCTCTGGACCTTATGTCCTTAAGTACTCTTCCAGACCATCACCCTTCAACTGACTTAACTTTCTTCTCCTCCCAATGTCACCCTCATAGTTAATCAGTTCAAATCTATATTGTCTTCTACTCTCAAATTCCTTGCTCCCCACCCTATCAATGCTCACACCTTGCCAAACCCCAATCACAGACTATTTGCACCATCTATCTCCTCTACTCCTATGCCTACTGCTGAACACAGCTGACAGAAATCATGCAATTGAACCAAACAGGTCCACTTCAAAATTATGGTATCTAATCTCAATGGGGCCCCCACTACAAAAAATATCAGTGTATTCCTCACTCACCGCTTCTCTGTCGTACTCTTCATAGAGGTTGTTCCAGATAGCTTCCCCCCTCCTATTTATTTTTCTCCCTATTCTCTCTTAGCTGAGGGCATACCTCATACTTTACTCAGAAAATTGAAACCATTTGCCATCAACTCCTCTATATTTCAAAATCCCTAACATCATCCTTCAGTTTTAGTCCAGTGTCTAATGGAGAGGTGACCCTTCTCCTCAAATGGCTAATGCATATGCACATATATCCTTGATCCCATCCCAGCACTGAACATAGTGCCTGGCACAGAGTAGGCACTTAATAAATATTTATGTATTGATTGGTCCCCTCTCCTGTTCTCACAATCACCATCACTCACTCTCTAATCTCTATCTACTTGATTCCTCCTGTTTCCTACAAACATTCCCACCCCCTCAAGATATTATCCTGTCTCTCCTCCATTTAATAGCCAAATTCCTTGAAAAAGCTGTCCATCCTTATTGCCTCCAATTCTCTCCTCTCACTTACTTCTGAACCCTTTGCAAGATTATTTCCATCCTCATCACTCAACTGAAACATCGCTCCCTCCAAAGTCACTAATGATCCCTTCATTTAGCAATTCATTCTTAATTGCCAAATCTGATGACTTTCTTAATCTTCATCCTTCTAGAATTCCCTTGGATTTGACACTGCTGACCATCTTATCCCTATATAAAATAATATCTGTTCACTGAATTTTCATGACACTGCCCTCTCTCAGTGCTCCTATCTACCAGTTTTTTTTCTGTCTCTTTTGCTGGTTCATCCTCTATATCAAACCATCTAGCTATGGTCATCCCTCCAGGCTCTGTCCTAGGCCCTATTGTCTTCTCTCTGTGTATATTATTATCACCTGGTGACCTCATCAGTTCCCATGAGCTTAATTATACAGATGACTCCCAAATCCATATATCTAGTTCTAATCTCTCTCCAGAGCTCTGATTAGCAGACCTCAAATTCCCTGTTGTATATTTTGAGCTAGACGCCCTATGGGCATTTCAACCTTAAAATGTTCAAAACTGAACTCATTCATTATCTTTCCCTGCAAACTACCCCTCTTTAGAACTTCTCTATTTCTGTTTTAAGACACCACCATCTTTCCAGTCACTGAAGTTCACAACTGTAGCATTATCCCTGAGAAGGAGCTAGGTAGGATAGCAAATATAAGGAAGATCTGAATTTGAATCCTACCCCAGATACTTATTAGCTGTCTGACCCTTGACAAGTCACCTAACCTAAGTCTCATTTTCCTTAACAGAAAAATAATAGGGACAAAAGTAGAAACTACAGGTTGCTATGAGGATTAAATGCTACAGTATATAAAAAGTGCTTTGCAAACCTTAAGCTTTTGCTATATAAATGCCAGCTGTTACTATCACTAACGATCCTTGATTCCTCGTTTTGCCTCACCCTGCATACGCAATTTGTTTTTCAAATCTCATCATTTCCACCTCTGCAATATTTCTTGCAAGTGTCAATACGTAGAAAGTAGAAATAGACCAATCAATGCTGTCCTTGCTGGGTAAAGGAAGACTTCCTGTAACAGGAGAACCAGGAAGTGTCTTAAAACTGGAAAGACAGAACCTAGCAAAGGTGATCAGAGGTGCTGAACAGCATTTCTTGGGAAAGTGAATGTATCAGTGTCAAATGTTCTGGATCTGGAGTCAAGAAATATAGGTTCAAAGCCTATTTCTGATACTTGCTAGCTAGTTGTATTATCAAAAGCAAACCACAATGTCCATCTTTAAAATAAAGAGAATAAAATGTATGCTATCTACCTTAAAAGCACCATCGTCATAAAGAAAACATTCAGCACAATGCTTGGCACGCACTTACTCTGTAAGTGCTTAATAAAGGCTTGCCGACTGATCGAGAACCACAAATGTTATGAAAGGGTGTGGAACCTGTGGCTTTGAGGCCACGTGAGGCCACAAACCATTTGGATTCCGTTAAAAGGCTGCACTTGGAGGCCTCAAAGCCACAGATTCCCCATGCCTTTGTTATGGAGACATGATCTATTTTTATTAATGTGATTTAATATTTCTCATTTCTGCAGAAATAGACAAAGCTTCATTTTAATCAAATGTAAGCATTTGACTTCTTTACTTAAGATTTCAATTAAAATTTTAGCATATTCATCTTCCTATATAGTGCTTAGTAATCTATGGCTATTCAGAAAATATCATTTGACGAGAAAGGCTTGTTGGATAAGAAAGAACAAAATCCTAGCCATTGATGCAGACTTGACATTGTGTAGTGGGAAGAAACATGGATTGGGAATGAAGAGACCCAGGTTCCAGTACCGATTCCACCATACTAGCTGTCTGACCTTGGACAAGTTATGACCCTTATAGTGGCCTTGGCTTTCTCATCTCTACAATGAGAAAGGATGGGCTGGACCTTCAGGATCTAAAAGTTGTATGATTCTACCAGCTTGGCATCAAGTTAATTACGAGTCACGAATGCTCCCTCAAATCACTTTTGGAAATAGGTGAGACCAAAATAACAATCTGGCTCCAGTCCACTTTTTCAGGCTTACTGATGCTATCTGCCTTCACAAACTCCATTCTAGCCAAATGACATTCGGCTTCCAGTCTCTCTGTCTTTGAAGAGTCTGTTCCTCCTGTCTGGAATGCCCTCCTTTCCCTTTCTATCATGAAGACTATCTATTAATAAAAGGAGGGACTGCAGATAGTGTCCTTAATGATGAGATCATGGCCCATTTGTTGAAATAAGCATTCATTATGCAAATGTGGCACCTTTATTCTTGCAAAGGTTAGGACACTAGAGATGGAGTCCTTCTGCTTCAGCCAGAAGTCATATCAGCTTCTGATTCCTTGACTCCCCTGAGAAATTTGCTTTAAGCTGGGAACTTTGTGAAAATGAGTTGATGGGATTCACAGATCAGCTGAAGCCTGTGAGATGAACAAGCAATAGAAGAGGGAGGGAGGGAAGAGAGAGCGAGAGAGAGGGAAAGAGACAGAGACAGAGACAGAGAGAGAGTGAGAGAGAGAGAGAGAGAGAGAGAGAGAGAGAGAGAGAAAGAGAGAGAGAGAGAGAGAGAGAAACAGAGCCACAGAGAGACAGAGAGACATACAGAGAGAGAGAGAGAGACAGAGAGAAACATACAGAGACACAGAGAGACAGAGAGACATACAGAGAGAGAGAGAGAGACAGAGAGAAACATACAGAGACACAGAGAGAGAGAGAGAGAGAGGGAGGGAGGGAAGAGGTCACCAGCACCTAACCATGGAGGCAAGAGGCATGTCTAGGTAGATGCTGCTTTGTTGAATCCATCCAGAGAGCAGATTCAAAACCATGATTCCTACCTTTCTCTTGTTTCCTTTTATCTCTGTTTCCTAAAATTTTATTTATATTCCTACTTACTTTGTCTTTTAAGCCAATTTGAAATGATAAACGTCATTAATAATTACATTGCTAACCTACATGTATCACTGCATAAATACACAAAGAGAGACAATAAGGGAATGACAAGGAAGGAAGAGAAATAGATTTTACAACCAGAATATGTTTTGCCACAGAAATTTTCGGGGCAGGGGTCCAGAAGAGAAGAAAAAGAATTTCTGATTAACTTTTTATAAACTCCCAGAACGAGGAGAGAGGACTTAATTTGGAGCCTTTCTCTTTAGGCAACAAAGAAGCATTTTGTCTGGGGAAGGCTACAGCTACTTCGTTGGAACAGGAGATGGGGCATTGGCCACTTTCTCCCCATAATTTTCCAAGGCCTAATTTGAAAGGAAAATCACTCCTTCAGACTGGAGGGGCTGAGGGAATGGCTGGAGGGAAAAATCAAGGCAGAGGGGAGGAGACAAGGAGTAATTGGGAGAAATTGCTTGACCCATACAATGGCAGTAGTCACAGTGAGTGACCACCCTGATTACCAGCACAGTCAAGCTGTGTTCACCATCACCATAACTCAGCTAGACAACCAAAGTAAGCCAGGTACTATGAGAATAAATAAAAGACACAGTTCCTTACTCCATGGTAGTCATAGGGGACAGTGAGAAATCAATCTATTCCACTGCCTTGTCAGTAACAAGTGATCCATTTTCCCCAGGTTCATTAATGACCATATTCAGAAGACTAGCTAGAAAATACCCTATGACATATTTGGCAAATATGAGGTAGATGCACGATCATCTTTGTAGACTAGCCACAAGAGAGACTTCACAGCTACACGATGAGATCTCCCTTCACAATTTAGCATTCTTTATTCCTGACCTGTTTTTAGCTAGGTAGAAGTCCTTAAGGGAAGGGGGGGGGGGGGAGGATAGAAGGGGAAAAGGTCATGTGATAATTAGGAACATTTTAAGAATATTTCTTCTGAGCAGTAGCAGTACTTCACATGTTGCATGGCAGCTGATTAGATATCTTGCTATCATTTGCGCAACCCAACAAAGCTGTGTTGCCTTGATGGTGGCTGAGTTCCAAGGCTTCATTGCCTGGGAAATGTATATTGCCTTTTAATGTTTTTAGAATACTACATGGGTAATGCTGATGAAACGAATCTGGCACACTTGAAGCCAAAATAGAAATTAATTCTCACCCAATCACAAAATCATTTCAAGAGGCAATATTCCACTCATACAAGAAAAGCAAATGAACAGATAACTGTCTCAAATAGACATATCTTCTTCATAAAAATAACCTTCCAAGGATACTTTGCTAAGTAATAAGAACGTCCAAAGCTGAAATAGAGGCCAATAATAAAAGCATATCTTTTGGCTGATTACAACAGAGTAACTTGTTCAAATAAAGGCAAACCCTAGAAAAGCAAAAAGTCACCAGGGCAGGCAAATATGTAAAAGAAGAGAAAAGAAGTATTATTTGAGTTATATCAAGAAAGAAAGAAAGAAAGAAAGAAAGAAAGAAAGAAAGGAAGGAAGGAAGGAAGGAAGAAAGAAAAAGAAAGAAAGAAAAGGAAGAAAGAAAAAGAAGGAAGGAAAGAAAAAGAAGGAAGGAAGGAAAGAAAGAAAGAGAAATTGGCACACCAAAGCAACAAGAGATAGCATTTAATTGGACATTGGCCATCTTTTGCTGCCATATCTATATATCATGATTATTATTTTTTTTCTTCAGAAAGAAAGCTGCAAGGTACTGGACGTGGCAAGCACCAAAACAAATGTTTTAGAAGACTAGACACTAAGACATCAATATGAAAAAAGTAGTCACACAGTTCAGTAGTTTTTGATGTCTTCTCTTGTCAGTATCTTTATATCCATTTCATATTCTAGGGGTATCAATAGCTTGTTCTGAATAGCTCAGGCTCAAGTAAGGGGTAGCTAGGTGATGCAGTGGACAGAGCACCAGGATTAGAGTTAGGAAGATCGGAGTTCAAATTCGACTTCAAGACACTTACTAGCTGTTTGACCTTGGGCAAGTCACTTAACCCTGTTTGCTTTAGTTTCTTCATCTGTAAAATGGGCCAGAGAAGCAAATGGCAAAACACTTCAGTATCTCTGCCAAGAAAATCCCAAGTGGGTGATCAAGGGTTGGACATGACTGAAACAACTGAACAACCACAAAGGTATAGTCTTAAAATTTTTTTTTTGTTGCTTGCCATGTCCAGTACTTTCTCATAAAGAATGTCCTATATAAAGGAGATACCTACCTTCAGAGAAAGATCTAGAAAGACCAGAGTTTAAATGGAGACTGAAGCAATCTGCATGATATTGCTCTTTTCCATGTTTGGTTTTGTTTCTTTTTTCCCTTTGTTCACTCCATTGGTTACAACCCTTCTATACAACCAATGTGAAAGTATTTGCAGATCCTATACCTGATTGCACACCACTATGGCGGGAGTGGGGGGTGATAAGGGAGGGGAGAAAATTTGAAACTCAAGGAATTGTGGAACTGAATCTTGTAAACTAAAAGTAAATAAACAAGTCAATGAAAAAAAAAGACAACTATCAAAAAAAAAGAAAAGAATGTCCTATATACATCTTGAAAGTATCCTTGATGGAAATAAGAGGACAAAAAAATCATCTGCAAATTATTTTCTATAGTAGAGCACATTTTCATATTCACTTGATTGACTAAAAAGTATATATATTTTTAAAAAAAACAGTTCCTGACATAGTAGGATAACAATAAATGTTTAGATTTTAAAAACTGACATACAGAAACAAGGGGGCTCTCCTAAAATCTATGACCCTCCAACAAGGTGTTTCCAATCATACAGTATCATCATACAAGATTCCTTGACAGTTATATAACAAGAGATAACTTTGTTCAATGATCCTGTTTGTGTAGTAATATTAAAGAAACATTAAACAGAACTGTACATTCATTAAGGTATTCACTATTATCATGGAGACTATTTAGGGCATGGTCCAAATAGAAGAGGGATTCCTTATGTATGATGGTATCTTCCAGATGCTTCTATTAGCTGACAACATTGATACAAGGCAGTATAGAGATTCTTTAATAAGATCCACAACCATTTAAAATAATTGAATCAAAACAAGAATTGAGATAGGAAAAACCAAATGAATACAGAATGTTTTTGTCCAAATATTCTAGGTATGTAAGGTTTATGCAGGTAAACAGTTAGCCCATTGAACTAGTTAATCGATACATCTATCTTAGACAAATGTCTTTCTTTCTAATTTCTCAATCACCTTGGAGGGTACCACTATCTTCATAGGCACCCAGGCTTATTGACTTAGGTATCATCTTCAAATCCTCATTCTCATTCCCGCTACCCCATCTAATCCCTTGTCAAGTTCTGCTGATCCTGCCTTTCTCTTTCTCTGAACATGTCTTGTATTCTCTCCTCTGACACTGCCACCACCTTGGTCTAGAACTTCTTTACCTCATAACTGAGCTACTGCAACAGCCTCAAGTTTCTCTGTATTCTAGTCCATCCTTGACTCAGATGTCAAATTAATGTTCCTAAAGTGCAGGTCTGACCTGAACATATCACCCCACTATTCAAACAACTCTAGTGGCTTCCTATTCTCTCCAGGATCAAATAAAAAATCCTGTTTTCTCAATCCTCAACCTTTTGACTTCTCTCCAACCTCTGGTTCTGTACATCACTCTCTTTTCCTTGGTGCTCTCTTCACTCTAAGTTTTCATGACACTGCTCTGCCCTGATCCTCTTCCTACTTGTCTGATCACTCTTTTGTCTCCTTTGCTCACTAACCATGAATCTTCTCCCAAGGCTCCGTCCTGGGCCCTCTTCTCTTTTCTCTCTATATTGCTTCACTTAGGGATCTCATCAGCTCCCACAGTTTCAATTCTCTTTTTTATGCCAATGACTTTAAGATCTACTAGTTAACTCTAGTCTTTCAATTCCAACTGCCATTGGATATCCAGAACTGGAGGTCCTGTGGAGATCTAAACTCGACATGTTTAACAAACTGAACTCATTATCTTTTCCCCTTCCCGAACTCTTCCCTTTTCCTAACTTCCTTATGACTGCAGAAAGTACCACCATCCTCTCAGTTCTCAGGCTCACAATCTAGCTGTCATCCTCTCTCAGTTCCTATATGCAAGTCCTGTTGATTCTACCTTTTTAACATCTCTGCTCTATGCCCCCTTCTTTCCACAGGCATTGCCACCACCCTGGTACAGGCCCTAATCACCTCCCACCTGGACAACTGCAGTAGCCTTTGGTTGCTCTCTTTGCTTCAAGTCACTCCCTTCTCCAGTCTGTCTTCCACTAAGTTACCAAATTAACCATTAAAGTGCAGGTCAGACCATATCACACATCTCTTCTCCCTTTCATAAATTCCACTGACTCCCTGTTACTTCCAGGATCGAAAAGAGAATCCTTGGTTTGCCATTTAAAGCCCTTTCCTACCTGTCTAGTATTCTTTCACCGTCCTCTCCTCCACATAATCTGTGACCAGCAACATGGCTCCTTTGCTTTTTCTTGGACAAAACACTCCATCTCCAGACTCTGGGCATTTTTAGCAGCTGTCTCTCATTCCTGAAATTCTCTCCCTCCTCATCTCCATCTTCTGACTTCCTTCAAGTCCCCACTAAGATCCTCCCTTCAATAAGAAGCCTTTCTCAATGCCCCTAAAGTCAGTGGCCTTCCTTCTACTGACTGTCTCCAATCTATCCTGTCTATAACTTGTCTATATGCAGTTGTTTGCATGGTGTCCCCCCTCTTAGATTGTGAGCTCATTGGGAGGAGGATTTTTTTTTTTGCCTTTGTTCATCCTCAATGCTTAGCACAGAGCCTGGCACACAGTGGGTGCTCAGTAAATGCTTCCTGACACCACAGCAGTTCTTCCTTAAAAATTCAATTAGGAAAGAGAATACTTAAATAAGCCTTAAGTCTGTCTTAGAAAAAGAAAGTGAACAAGTCATCAAGGAGTTCCCTAAGAGAAAATCCCTAGGCCTAGAGGGATTCCAAATTCTACCAAATTTGTAAAGAACAATTAATTCCAACAGTATATAAACTATCTGGAAAAACAAGCAAAGAAAGGGTTCTACCAAATTCCAGTTGTGATACAAATATGGTTCTGTTTTTGTTTTTAGGGGTTTTTTGTTTGTTTTTTTGTTTTGTTTTGTCTGCTTTTTTGGAGGTGGAAAGGCAGGGCAATTGGGGTTAAGTGACTTGTCCAAAGTCACATGGCACAAATATGGTTCTGATACCTAAACCAGGAAGGGCAAAAACAGAGAAAGAAAACCACAGACCAATTTCCCTAACGAACATTGATAGAGGAATGCAGGTTTGGTTCAATGTTAAGAACACTGTCAGCATAACTGACTAAATTAATAGCAAAAATAACAAAAATCAGAATTATCTCAACAGAGGCAGAAAAAACTTTTGATAAAATACAATATCCATTCCTATTAAAAAACACTGGAAAGCATAAGAATAAGTGAAGTTTTCCTTAAAATGAAGAGTAGTATTGATCATCAGCAAGCATTATGTTATGGGGATAAGCTAGAAGCCTTCCCAATACAGTCAGAGGTGAAGAAAGGATACTCATTATCACCATAATGATGCAATATTGAACTTGTAATGTTAGCTATTGCATGAGAAGAAAAAAGAAATGGAAGGAATTAGAATAAGCAATAAGGAAACAAAACAATCACTCTTTGCAGATAATATGATAGTATATACTTAGAGAATCCTAGAGAATCAACTTAAAAACTATTTGAAACAGTTGAGAACTTTAGCAAAGTTGTAGGATATAAAATAAACCCACATAAGTCATCAGCATTTCTATATATTGCCAACAAAATCTACCAGCAATTCTATTCTATAGAAAGAGAATAACTGTAGACAATATAAAATACTTGGGAGTCTACCAATAAGACAAACCCAAGAACTATATGAACATAATTGCAAAACACTTTTCATACAAATAAAGACAAATCTAAACAATTGGAGAAATATTAATTGCTCATGGAGAGAATGACCTAATATAATAAAAATAACAATTCTACCTAAGTTAATTTACTTATTCAGTGCCATGCCAATCAAAATACCAAACATTACTTTATAGAGCTAGAAAAAATACTAACAAAATTCATCTGGAAGAACAAATGGTCAAGAATATCAAATGAATCAATGAAAAAAATGTGAAAGAAGGCAGCCTAGTAGAATTGATTTCAAAATATTTTACAAAATGGTAATCATGAAAACAGTCTGGTACTAGCTAAGAGATATAATGGTAGATCAGTGCAATAGATTAGGTATACAATATATAGTAGTAAATAACCATAGTAATCTATTATTTAATAAACCTAAAGGTCCAAGCTTTTGGGGATCACCGTTTTACAAAAATTTCTGGGAAAACTGGTAAGCAGTTTGGCAGAAACCAGTTATACATCAACATCTCATACTGTACCAAATGGGTAAATGATTTAGATATAAAAGATGATACTATAAGCAAATTAAGGAAGCATGGAAAATTTTACCTGTAAGATCTATGGATAAGGAAAATTTGTAACCAAATAAAAGGTAGAGAGTATCATGAGAAGTAAAACAGATAATTGTGATTACATGAAATTAAAAAGGTGTTGTACAAATAAAACCAATGCAGCCAAGATTAGAAGGAAAGCAAGAAAGTGGTTAAAAAAAAATTACAAGTTTCTCTGACAAAAAAGATTTCATTTCTCAAGTATATAGGGAGTTAAATTCATAAAGATATAAGTCATTCTCCAATTGATAAATGGTCAAAGGATGTGAACAGGCAGTTTTCAAAAGAAGAATCATAACTATCTATAGTCTACATGTAGCTAAGCTGTGCAGTAGATAGAGCAATGGTTCCAACCACGAAGACTCATCTTTTTGAGTTCAAATCTGGAGTCAGACATTAACCAGGTGTGTGAACCCCGCACTTCCCTTAACCTTGTTCCTCATATGTAAAAATGAGCTGGAGAAGGAAACAGCAAACTGCTCTAGTACCTTTGTCAAGAATATCCCAAATGAGGTCACAAAGAGCCAGACATGATTAAAATTAGTGAACAAGTCATGAAAAAAGTCATATGAAAAAATGTTCTAAATCACTATTAGAGAACTGCAAATTAAAACAGCTCTGAGGTGCCATCTAATACCTATCAGACTGATTAACATGACAGAAAAGGAAAATGATGAATGTTGGAGGGGATGTGAAAAAACTGATACCCTAATGCCCTGCTGGTAGAATCATAAACTGGTCCAACTATTCTGGAGAACAATTTGGAAATATGCCCAAAGGGCTATAAAATTGTTCCTAGCTTATGACCCAGCAAAGCTCTATATCCCAATGAGATCAAAGTAAAAGGAACAAGATCTATATGTACAAAAATATTTATAGCAACTTTTTTTGTGGTGGCAAAAATTGGAAATCGAGGAGATGCCCATCAATTGGGGAATGGCTGAACAAGTGTTGGTATGTAATTGTCATAAAATATTATTGTGCTATAAGAAATGATAAGCAGGATGTTTTCAGAAAAACCTGGGAAAACTTATATGAATTGATGCAAAATGAAGTGAGTAAAACTAGAAGAATACTATACACAGTAACAGCAATATTGTATCATGATCAACTGTGAATGACTGATCAATTCTGATCAGTAAAATGATCCAAGACGATTCTGAAGGACTTATTGATGAAAATGCTATCTACCTCTAGACGCAGCGGTTCTCAACCTGTGGGTTATGTTCAATTTGTAACAATGAAAATACATCCTGCATATCAGATATTCACATTACGATTCATAACAGTAGCAAAATTACAGTGATGAAGGAGCAATGAAAATAATTTTATGGTTGGGGGTCACCACAACATGAGGAACTGTATTAAAGGGTCATGGCATTAGGAAGGTTGAGAACCACTGCGTCTAGAGAGAGAACTGATGGAGTTTGAGTACAGATTAAAGCAAAATTTTTTTTCCATTTTATTTTTCTTGCCTTCGTTTTTGGTAACGTGGTATAGAAGTGTTTTTCAGGATTTCACATGTATAATTTATGTAACATTTCTTGCCTTCCCAATGAGTAGGGGAGCAGCAAGAAGGGGAGAGAGAATTTGGAACTCAAAATTTTTAAAAAGGAATGTCAAAAATAAATAAATAATGCATTCATTTAAAAAAATTAAAAAAGGGAAAATGCAATTAGATAAGTATTTATCGAGGATTTATCCTGTATAGAGCACCATGCTAAGTGCTGAAGGGGATACAAAATTTAGATAATTCAACAAATATTTTGAGAATCTCTTATTAAGTATGTATTTATGTGTAAGGCACTATGTTAGCACACATCTATATTAATGCTAATACTTGAGCGAGAGTTGGGGGGAAGTTAGAGGAAAAAGTTCATACAGGAAGTGGCACCTTTCTTTGAAGGATCCTAGAGAATCTACAAGGTAGAGGCAGTATTGACATTAAACATTCATATTCAAAGGCATGAAGGAAGAAGATGGAATGTCAGCTGTTAGGCCAGTCTGACTATAATAAAGAATGCATGAAGGAGGATAATAACAAACACGACTGGAAAAAGTCAGAACATGGAAGGCTTTCAGTATGTTACCCTAGAGATAAAAAGTAACCAAAGATTATTTCTGAATCAGGTAACATGGTCATGTCTATACTTTAGAAATATCAATTTGGGGGGCACAGCCAAGATGGCGGCGTAGCAGCAGCAACATATCGCAGTTCTCACATAGCTACCCCAAAATACCCATAAAATAGGACTCTAAACCAATCCTAGAACTCCAAAACGCACACAAAGATACTTCCTACTAAAGTCAGCTCGGCTACGAGGAACCATATCAGCACTGCAAACCGAAACCAGCCTGGCCTGAAGCCACGGCTGTGCCCTGGGAGTGGCTGGACGGGAGGAGCAGAAGTTGGGAGGGAGGAGTAGTCTGGCCGAAAGACCTCCAGAGTGGAAAAGAGAAAGGCAGAGGTTTTGCACCCGCCTCCCCATTGCAGCATCCCGCCCGCGGCCTGCAGACAGCAGGGGGACTAAGCGATTGTTCTGAGACCAGTGCTCTCCCATTGAGCGGCCTGGATCCGGATCGCGGTCTTGGGCTTTCAGTTCTGGAGTCTTCATTATCCAGTGAGC
>CM053585.1:315778581-315824374 GCA_028646515.1 Pseudochirops corinnae | reverse complement strand
GGAGAGAATAGACTGGGGGAGGGGGTACACACTGGGATGGCTGTTTTGGGGCAGTGGGTGGGGGAAAGTGGGGGGAAAATATGTAACTCAAAATCTTGTGGAAATGAATGATGCAAACTATAATAAAATTTTAAAAAAAAAGGAATATCAATTTGGTAGCTATATGGCATATGGGACTGAAGAGGGAAAAGCCTGTAGGTAGGAAGATAAATTAGGAGATAAAGTCAAGGCAATGAAGACCTGAATTAGTGTAAGGGTTATGTGAGAGGAGAGAAGGGGTTAAGATGAGACAGATGTTATGGAGATAGGTCCAACAAGATTTGGCAACTGTTTGGATGTGGTGATTAGGGGAAACAGAAGAATCAAGAATGAATCCAAGGTTGTAAACTCTGGTGTCTGGAGGGATGATGGTGCCCTCAAGTTAAAAGACATTTATTATGATGTTCCAAGTACTGTGCAAAGTGCTGGGAATACAAATATACAAATATGAAGAAAAGCAATCCCTGCTTTTAAGAAACTTACATTTTAACGGGAAAAGACAACACCTAAAAGGAAGCTGAAAAGCTGGAAGGTAGAGTTGAGGGAGAGAATGGAGATGGTGCAGAAAGCAATACGGAGAGTCAGGAGCAGAGTCCAGAGACGAGTAACGCAGTGAATATGGCTGGCCCGGGCACTTTTCTTAAAACGCAAGCTTAGAAAGAAACTGACAGACCATAAGAAGGAGCCAGAGGGACAAAAGAATCTTCTAGGGTGATAAGTTATTTTGGAGGAGTGATGGATTTCAGTGAAAATAGAATGAGTTTCTTCACCACTGGCCCTTCATTATCCTCCCAGCTGTGTTTCTGCCTTCTAGCCCTGGAACTTCCCTCAGTGCCTGTGACTTTCTCCCCTTCAGACATCCTTCCACTACCACTTCTCTTCTTACCATTAGTGAATTTCTTTCCTAGGGCCTCCTTTTTGGGGATGGGTCTAGGCTGACCAAACTTCATTCCCTTTATAGCTCTGCTTCTGCCTCTCCATGCCTCTGATGACTGCCAATATTCCCCTATAAGGGGCTACCTCCCCTCCCACCCCCTGCTTTTCAGTCTCTTTTCATGTGTTATCATCCCCCATTAAAATATAAGCTCCTTGTGGGTAGGAATTCTCATTCTCATTCTCTCCCCCCCTCCCCCATATCTGTGTCCATTGAACTCTGCCCTAATTAAATATGGGGGGACAGGGAGAGAGACTCTTTACAAACACAGAAAACAATGATACAAAGCATTATATATGTACTGGTTTATTGTTGGGTTTTTTAAGTTTCAGAATAGGGCATAAGTTCAATCTTATTAGCCTGAAGAAATCCTTTATTTAAGTATGCTTTTGAAAAGAATATCACAATACGCAGGAAGAGGCATTGTAACCAACTAAGAAATAGACAAAAGGAAAAAATAAATTTTAAATCTCTTTCAAAGATTCAAAAAGCTACATAGCAGAATAGTACATCAACCTAATAACTGGTGTAAAGTCATAAAAAGAGGAACAATTGTGGAGATAAATATGTCCGTGAAATTATTCCAAGATGTGCCCAGATAGAATTCCTAGCCAACAGAAGATAAGGACCTCAGAAGGACCTTCAGGAAAAATAATTACTGACACAAGAACCAGTTTTTCAATCACAGTCAAAGGAATGCTGAGTTGTGAAATATCTTGTAGGTACTCAGTAGGATTCAAGAAATATTCATTACAGTGATAAGTCTAGAAAAACTTTGTACTCATTCTTATATTTATTCATTGGATTTTGATGTGAGGTAATCTTGTTTATCCAAGTTCAACTGTGAGGCACACACATAGTTTAATAACTGTTTTAATATAAAAATTAATAATAGAAAACAATGAAAAATTAGGAGGCAATGTAAAACAGCTTTGGGGGATGGCATCTTTAATTAAACAGAGTCAATAGGGAGTAAGAGAGAAATTAAGATGACTTCTAAATTTTTTTTTCTAATTGCCTTTGGTCATTCCACTAGAGCTGAGTCATTTCCTGATTCACTACAAAGATAATTCAAGAGGGAATAGATAGTTTTCCTCTGCAACCAAATACTACCAATCTCCAGTCACTGTTGTGGTGGGCATATATGTTTGTTACCGATGTAAAGATAATATGAACTACACTTCTAATTTTTTGTAGTTCTCTTAAACAAATGAATATTGAACAGAAGTTGTGATGCTGCCATACAAAATTTTCCTAAGCCGTGTGTGGTTCTAAATTCTGATCGGTGGAAATATCTGATCATGTAGCTTCCATGTAAATTGCAAACTATGATTCATTCGTAGCTGGCTTTCTGTGAGCATATAACAAAATGTTAGTTGATATACAGGAGTGGCAGTTAGTCAGCTAAGCCTACACCACTGAAGGCTCCCAAAAGATTTCATCTAAACATAACTGAAACATATGGCAATATTTTAAAATTTAATAATGAGTTAAGTTTTTGCTTGGTTGACTGTTTGAGAATATGGGTTTAAGATTGGCAAAATTCTTTCACCAAAATTCTAGGTTTCCTTGATTTATGATGTCTTCCGGTATAACTTATTGAAAAGATGAAATGTATATGCTTATTTGTACATTTTATTAATGTAATATATGCAAATTAAGTTGAGTTTTAAATGAGATGGAAGATGAGGTAGCTTTAAGACATTTAAATACGAGAATTTAACAATATAATTTGGTGGATCAATTTAAGCAAGCTATAATAAACCCCTTAAATTCAAACCTGTGCTAACCAGTGTAGAATTTTCCAATCATTGTATGAAAGTAGATTTATTTTCAATGAGGAAATCAGGCCCAGGATCACTTATGAATAATAGAACTCACAGTATATAGTGTTTTTGTGGTTTTCTAGACATTGCACCATCTGACTCTACCAACAACTTCATGGGGAGGTATATTACTATCCCATTTCACAGATGTGGAAAATGAGGCTAAGAAAAGCATAGCGCCTCGTTCACTGTCACATTCCTAGCCCGTGGAAGAGTCAAGCACAGAACATGAGAAGTCATTTGAGTACTGGCTGGTCCTGGTCTCTAACTATCGCTGTAAGGCTGCCTCACTGCTTCACAGCTATCTCCTGTCAAGTCACACTGGCTGAACAGAGCCTGCTTAATGACAGAAGTATGAGGCTAGAGCTGCTCTAAATTACAAGCTGGGATATATGTAAGCATTCACTTCTATCCCTACAGACAAGGGGTTTATTCATATTCATTGTGATGGAAAATGTGATGATTGGGACCCAATATAATTTCTGGTATTTTCCCTTTCACAATCTTTATTTTGCAACTTATTTTGTGAGTTACTATAAAATTTAGTTATCATAAGCACTAATAGTTAATGATGTCAATATTGAGGGAGGACACGTGGAAGAAAAATGGGCTGAAAAATATGTTGGAAAACAAGGTTCAAGATTACAAAATCAAAGAGCTCAAAGACTTAGAGATAATTGAGAGGACAGGTGAGGGGCACGTGGCATTTTAAGACAGATCACAGCATATTACCAACAATGACTTCCTTGCAAAGGGGAAATTATTTATGAAATATATGGTTAGAAAAGGAGTTGGACTAGCTTTGTAGTAAAAATGAAGGATAAGAAAGCAGCCCAAATGCTACATTGGTATTTGACTACACATTAAAAGACCAAGAAGGCCTCCATTATTTCTGAATTTGGATTTACGGAAAGGCATGAAAAAGAATAGCATGATGATGAAAAGAATTGGATATATTACAACACATACCAATGGAGAGATTCTCATTAGTGACTTCACAGGTCTCTTAAGTATTATTATTATTATTATTATTATTATTATTATAATAACATAAAATGATTTATTTTAATTTTATTACATTTTAAGTGGGAGTTTATTACTCCTAAAATCAATGTATCCCACTAAACGAATCTATAACAAATTTTATTATCAGAGAATACAGAAAAGTAGTTTTATAGAATTTTTCTTTCCATGTAACTATTCCTAATACTCCTTTCTATATATTATCTTGTTTCTGCCCCTTTTTTGTACTTGTGGTTATTTTGTACCATCGTAAGTCAATTACACATAAAATCTTAGAGCTGGAAGAAACCTCAAAGGTTGTACTTGAACAAAATGTTCCTCCCCAACAGCCCAAATCAGTGGTCATTCAACCAAAGACAAAGAACTCAATTCTTAAGACATTCCATTTTACATTAGAACAGCTAGGATTGTTAGGAAGTTTTTTCTGATATCAAACCAAAATCTGTCTCTCTATAACTTCTACCAACTCCTCCTAGTTCTCCTTCTTGGGTCAAGTAAATTGTGAATATATGTCTTTATATTCTATATAAGATCATATCAAGCACTACATGTCACCTAAACTTTTTATCTCCCTTACTAAGAACAGTGGGTTGAGATTTTTTTTGCATATAATAGGTTTTTAATAAATGTTTGCTGAATGAAACTGTTGAAAGTATCAACCCCTGTAATTTGAGGGATACCTGTATTTACCAAGAAACTACTGAGAACATAAGTACAGGCAAGGATGTATTATGTGATTAGTTTTGGGGAAGAGGGAGGGACTGATTCAATCCCCCCCACCCCATTTAAATTAACTAAAAAAGATACTATTGTCCTGAAATCTTTATAAAGTGGGAACACTTACACTGAATCAATCAATCAAGAGCATTAAACTAGGTGTGAAAAGTCCTTAATCAATTTGGAAGGAGTGAAAAGATTGAAGAAATTAAATTACACTACACAGGAAGTGTGTTGGGATTTATTGAGAAGACTTAGTCATATCCTATGGGTTTGGGATAAAAGAGCATATCCATTTGGAACCTAGCATTCTCCAGTGGCAAGTCAACCTAGAGGAGAGAGCTGTTTGAGGTGGGGGGAAGAAAACCTCTGACTCCTTCTCTTGCTTTGTATAGAGGATGAGCTTGTGAATCTCAAAAGGTACTGAGACTATGGACTTCCCAAGGGCATCTTAGCAATGTCCCCAAAACATCTAATGATTGGGAGCCAAAGACAAGATACACTTGCTGAGGAAAGGCAGTTACAGGACTCTATAAGCAGACCAGTAGAATGCTACACCATACCTAGGTGGAACTTTACAAAGGCTCCATGAGTGGAAAAAAGGAACTCCCAGCTTTTCACTACATGGGTTCACTAAGTTTGAGCCCACTTTCTCACAGACTCTCCACATACCTGTGAGAGAAGGTGTGCCCCTGGTTTAGGGGAGTGTTTTATACCAACTTTTTTTACTATGCCACTATAGTAAATACCCACTTCTAATAGCTAACAGAAAAAGAAAAACCCAAGTTCAGGCTTATTCCTAGATCTCCGAGGGGAGAGGCAGCCAGCTCTGCTTTGGGGACCCACCCTCCCAGTGTGAGGGAGAATTAAGAGTGTGAGTCCAGAGAATGCATGACACTAGGAAATATTTAATGGAAAAAAAAATACAAAGTGTTTTGTAAGTCATAAATATGCTCCCCCAAAAGAAAAAGAATAATATTTCTTGGGGTCTATATAAACTGTTGATTAAGTATTTCATATACATGTTTACCTCCTGTTGCCAAGATGTAACAGACAATGCTAAGAAGTGTTTTTGTACTTTACCTCAATACGCAGCTTGGCTAGAAATTAGAAACTGAAAATAAAAGTGGGTCTGCTGACCAAAGGATGTTCCAAGAACTGGAAATCCCGGGGAAAACCAAAAAAGGGAACAATCAGATAAACAAAACAAATGCTGCTGTCAACACAGAAGCATTACTGAGCATGTTCCTTACTTTGATGATTGTATTTAGAAATGCAGACTCAGAGAGGCCAGTGGGGACATGAAGTGGCTAAAGCATAGGAATAAACGGGAGGAAGCAGACAGGTGTTCCACTACCTTAAGAAAAATCTCAGTGTGGAAAACATTTACAGAAATAAATTCTAGAGCTGCTTCTCAATCATTCTTGATATTCTACTGAGAAGGAACCTCTAAATTGTGCAAATGGAAGCCGTCAGACTTTTCTTAACCAAACAACAAAATGCAACAAGAGTTTACATTTATTTGCATAGTACTTTGCAATCAAAAAGAACTTTCTTGTTTTATCTTATTCAATTCTCATAACTCTGGAAGGCAAATAGTATTATTGTTTCCATGAAAGCTAGGGTGGAAATGATTGTTGTTCTCAAATATTTTAAGGACTCTCATGAGGGAGAAGGATTAGGTTGATCTACTTGACCCCAAATGATATCACTAAAGTCAATGAATAGAAAGAAATTAAAGAGATTCAGGTTTCAGTTTTAAATATAAAAATTTTTCCCGAGTTATAGCTGTTCAAAAATGGAATGAACTGCTTGGGACATAGATACCAGTCACTTTAGGGCAGTGGTTCTCAACCTTCCTAATGCCTCGACCCTTTAATACTCATATGTGGGCGTATCTGTATGTGGGCGGACCCGCCTGGAGACGGAGAGAGGAGCGGTGTCTCAGTTCCTAAGACTCCTGGAAATATGTGTTTTCCTATGGTCTTAGGCGACCCCCAAAGGGGTCATGACTCACAGGTTGAGAACCGCTGCTTTAGGGCTTCACATGGACAAAGGAAGATCACTTGTGAGGGATACCATAGAGGGGCAATCCTGTTTCAAAAGGGTTGAACTAGATGACCTCTAGAGCTCCTTCCACTTCTGAGATTCTAAGAAAATGTGAAACTGGGTCTCAGTGAGTGACGATTCAAATGCAGTTGATAATAAGTGGCAGAGCTACAGTTCAAATCCAGTCTTGGGATCCTAAATGTGGTGTGTTCTCCACTTTGCCATGTCCCCTGTACAAAAACCCTTTAAACTACCCAGTGCCCTATCTTAAAAACAGGAAACAACAACAAATATCCTCATTCAATTAAAAGACAACAGACAAAAACTTAACTATAATAAATATGTGTACGTATATTTCTCTTAATTTTATAAGTTTAGGATTATTAACAAGGCTCCATTCATTCATCTCTTCACTCATTACCTAACATTGATTGAGCCCATTCTATGAGCAAAGCACTGTCAGATGATGTGAGGGTAAAAGAAAGAAAGAAAGAAAGAAAGAAACAAACAAACAAACAAACAAACAAACAAACAAACAAACAAACAAACAAATAAACAAACAAACAAACAAATGACCAAGATGTAATTTTTGTTCACAAGTTTATAATCAAATAGCATACTTACTCATCTAGGTAAGAAGGAAGGAAAGAAGGCAGGTTGGAGGGATACAGTGAAAAGTCAGTGAATGTGCTACCAGAGGATCCAGAGTCAAGTCCCGGCTCTGCCACTTGCTACCTGTATGACTGAACAAATCACTTAATGTCTGGGCTTCCTTGCCTTTCCTGTAAAATGAGAGAGTTGAACTGGATGGCCTCCAAGGTCCCATTCAGCTCTCAATCTGTGAGCTTGTGGCTTTCCCAGAAAGGAAGGGCAGGTTCAAATCAATGATGGCAGATGTGATAGGGACTTCAGGGGCCATTCAGCCTAACCTGTACCTGAAAAAATAACACTCTCCACCACGATTTTCTAAAAGACAGACTTCAAAGATCGTGGCATCGATAAATGTTTATTGAATTCAATCCTGACACTGTCCAGAGGAGATAATGGGGGTTTACTCAACCTGTCGAGGTTCTTTCAGAGAGTTCCCCTGCCTGTCACAAGCTGGACAGCACCCTGGGTACCGCTGCTGGTTCTTCTTCCCACTACTTCACACGATCTCAAAATCAGAGATTTAGAGTGGAAGAAGGAATCAGAAGCCATCTAGTTCAACTCTCTCAATTTACAGGAGAGGAAACAGAGGCTAAAGAGGGTTAAGTGATTTGCCCAAGGTCACACAGTAAATGTCAGAGGCACCAAAATATTTGTTATTGTGTTATGTTTTTTTGCTTTTTAGAGGGAGGAGGGCAGGGCAATTGGGGTTAAGTGACCTGCCCAAGGTCACACGGCTAGTAAGTGTTAAGTGTCTGAGGTCATATTTGAACTCAGGTCTTCCTGACTCCAGGTCCAGAACCAGTGCCATATCCAGTGAGCTGCCTCAAAGTATGTGTATTTCATGAAAACAAAATGGGAAAACTTGAGAATTTTACTTTATGCTATTTTTAAAGGAATTTAATTATTTTATGAAGTTAGATATGTTGTAATTTCCAAGATTCATCTTTGTACACATAGCAGTAGAGAGAATACTGAAATACACACAGATCGGGTTTATGGTCCTGGTTCAGCTGTGTGGATTAGGGACTCATATGGTCTCTCTGGGCCTCAGTTTCCTCATCTATAAACATCAAATTTAATTTAATTTGGTATACATGTATTAAGTGTCTGTTTATATATGAGATTGTCCTTGATGTAGAGCATGCAAAAATGAGAGGAAAAAAACTGTACATTTTTAGCTTTTTGCTGGCAGAAACGAAGTAAAGTAGAAATAAGACAGACATAAATTATTACAGTAAAAGTTAGAATATGACTAAGTTATAGGAGGGATCAGCTAGAGTAGCCTAAGAAATTTAAGGAAGGAGAAACCATGACTACTAGCATGGCAAAGGGAATCAGGGAATGCTTCAAGGAAGACGTAGCAGCTGAGTGATCCCTTCCCATTCAAAAAGTAAAATCTGATGATTAAATGTATACAACCTTCTGTTTAAAGATTTTTTAAAATTTGCTTTGTTTACAATACAATTTTTCTAATACATCAAATGCAAGCATATTTTTTTACATATAACCTGATTTTAAATTCAAAGGCATAATTCTATTATTTTAAAACCTATTGTACATTCATCTAAATATTCAAACACGATACTTGAATGTTTCTTTTCAGGTACAAAGTGCCACTTAACTATCAATAACAGACAGTAAATGTGTACTAACTTATGGTTTATAATAGTGTTTTCAAATTGCAATGAAATCCTCTGTATACTGTAATGGTAACTAGAATATCTAAAGAATGATAAATTATTTTACTTTTCAAACTCTTGGAGAGACTAAGTTAAGAAGCAAACATTTCAGTAAACTAAAGGACCCAGTACACTTCTAAAGCATTTTTTTATCTTCATGCAATTCTTTCTGCCAGTTTCAATAAATGGTCTGATCCTACAGGAAAGATACATGCAAAGGCTATTCAGATCTTGCTAAGGGTGAGAAGGGAAAAAAGTGACCACTTGAAATATCATTGCATTTTTGGTGTATAATATCTAAACAAAACAATATTCCCAAAGATAATGTAATGAAACAACAACTGGATTGGAAGCCAGAGGTCCTGGATTAGAATTCTGACTTAGTCATTTACAACTTAGGTGATCTTGTGTAGTTCCCTTAACATCTCCAGGCCCAGTTTCCTCACTAGTAAAATGAGGGGGCAGATCTAGACGACCTATAAGGTTACTTCCAGCTCTAACTCTATAAAAGAATGTAAAATAAAAAATAAAAACAGAAACAGAAATAATATAAAGTAGGTACTCAAAAACTTCTTGAAGTTTCTGAAACTGAAAATTAAAAAATATACTACAGTCTTGAACTGAACTACATTTTTACTTCTAAGTAAAGCAAATTAGTAAGATCAGTATATGACGTAATTGAAAGTTTCCTGTTGACATACCTGTAAGTCATATGCAGGCAAGGGATAGCTAAGCCTGAGCAGGGAGTAAGACTTCAGTAAAGGTTTTCGGTGAAGCAGTTTCAAGTTTATCTTTCTTCAAACAGTGCGAGGTCGTCCCTTAGCTAAAAAGCAAGTAAATTCCATATTAGCGTCTTGTCTGGAAAGTCTTAAAACCATACAAAATGAATTTTCATAAATATAAAACCAGAATCACATGATCCTTCACAGTATCATAACCGTTAAACCTAGAAATTGAAGGGATTTTAGAGATCAAATAATGCAAGTCCCTCCTTTTACAGATGAAGAAGAATGATACCTGAAGAAGGTAAGGAACCAGCTCAAAGGTTATACATGGAGTAGGCAATAATCACCATTCAAACTCAGTCCCTCTGGTGTTCAATCCAATCACTTTTTACTCCCATACTAAGGGAGGCAGTGCAGTACAGTGGAGAGAACATTAGATTTGGGGACAGCAGTGGACCTATACTCAAATCTCAGATGTTCCACTGACTGCCCTGTGTGACCTTAGACAGATCACTTAGACATTAGTCCTATTAGAGTTAGATTATCTTTTGAAGTTCCTTTCAACTGTAACTCTATGATACTATGATTCTACTCCCCAATAATGATCAAGAAAAGAGAATGAATCCTAGAGCAGGAAGGTGCCAAAGAGAATATCTAGTTCAACCCTCCCATTTTACAAGATGAGAAACCAACTTAATTTTCATATGAAATATTATCCTAAAAGTATTTGTTATCATATACAATTAATAGGCCCATTTGTGTACTAAGAGACAATCAGACTGCATCACAAAATGCAAAGGCTACACAACTAGGGCATAAATGGCCCTTTTATATTATGCCTCATCATTTTAAAGAGCCAGCTGCAACAACTGCTACCAAGTCAATTTATTGATTGGTAAAAGTAAGTATCTAGCTCTCTTAGCACATTAGTTCAATTAAAAGCAAATCAACAAAGAAATTTCATTTCCTGAGTTTTCAGGGTCACAGTCCTACTGAAATTAGCCAGCTCATTTTGTAAGTACTCCCAACTTCCCACCTCAACAAATAATAAAGTTGGTGGTAAAGCAGTTGGCAAGCATAATGAGCTCACCCATATCACCACAAAAAAATAAACAGCATATATCCAAGACAGGACAAGATATGTACGCATATCTAGGCAAGGTCTGATAAGTATGCTTCTTTTTGTTTGAAACTGCAATCATTGGAGAATCAGAAATATGATACTCAATCTAGAGTTCAATAACCCTTTTACTCCCCCCACCCCAAATAAATGGCTGAGGAAAGACTCCCTATTTGATAAGAACTTTGGGAAAAACTGGAAAGCAAGTTGGAAAAAAATTAAGTTTAAAATCAATATCTTATACCATATTCTATAACAAATTTGAAATGGATACGTGATCTGAATATGAAAATTCATACCATGAAAAATTAGCGGAGAAGCAAATCATATACCTTTCACAGCTATGGGTAGGAAATGTTTTCTCAACCAAACAAGGAGACAGATGCAATTATAAAAGATAAAATTGAGAATATGGATTACATGAAATTGAAAGGCTTCCCCATGAACAAAATTAATGCATCTAAAATAACAAAAGAAGTCATAAAATGGGGAGAAATTCTTTGTATAAAATTTCTCACATAAGGGTTTATTATCCAAGATACACTGACAATTAATACACACATACACAAACCCAAATATATAATAAAATAACTAAAAGCGATTTCCCAATAGATATAGATAAGTGGTTAAAGAAGGAAACAAACAGTTCTCAAAGGACTGGATTGTAATCCAGCAACAACCACAAGAAAAAATGTTCTAAATCATTAAGAAAAATATAAATCAAAATAATCCTGGAGTTTTACCTCATACCAGCAAATTGGCAAGGATGACAAAAGATGGGAATGGTAAATGTTACAGAGGCTATTAATGTATTATTGGTATGGTGAAAATGGAGGGCAGTCCAGAGCAGGCCAGGCTCCAGCAAACCAGCAACAGGCTTGAGGAGTGATTAAATGAGTTGCAGAGGTGCCTTCTGGAGAGCTCAGCCCACCTAAGGTAAAGGGGTCAGAGAACTGGTCAGAAGGAGATAAAAGGAGACCCTTTGTTGTCACTGGGTAAATGACTCTGTTACACTGCCCATATGCAGTTCTGGGTTGCAGACCCTGGGTGAGGAGGAAGAGGAGCACCAGCACACCAGAGTGTACAGTCCCAGGGGTACAAGAACCCTGTTCACAGTTCCAGGGTGCAGAAGAGTGATTGTGAACTGTGACCCTCACAGATCAGAGAACAGGTCAGGAAAGCACTAACCACATCTTTCCTTAAATCATGCTACCTTGGAAGAATTAAAACTTACAGACCCCCAAGAACTAGCTCTGATCACAGCAGCATTGAAAACTTGAAGTTTAAGACAATCCCTCCTCTACCCTGGGAGCAGGGACCAACTATGACATCAAGTTAAAAGTCAAGAAAAAGGCTGGAAAAATGAGTAAAACTCAAAGAACCTGACCATAGGAAGTTAGTGTGGTGACAGGGAAGATCAAAACACAAATTCAGAAGAAGACAATGAGATCAAAGTAGCTACATGCAAAGTCTCAAAGAAAAATGTGAATTGGCTTCAGGCCCTAGAAGAGGTCAAAAAAGATCTTAAAAATCAAGTAAGAGAAGCAGAGGAAAAACAGGGGAAAGAAATGAAAGTGATGCAAGAAAGAGTCAACAGCTTGGTGAAGGAGGCACAAGAAAGTACTAAAGAAAATAACACCTTAAAAAAAACAGAATAGGTCAAATGTTAAAAAAGACACAAAAATTCATTGAAAAGAATTCCTTAAAAAGTAAAATTGGCCAAATGGAAAAGGAGATACAAAAGTTTGTTGAAGAAAATAATTCCTTAAAAATTAAATTAGAATTAGGCAAGTGAAAGCTAATGACTCCATTAGACATCAAGAAACAAACAAAATCAAATCCAGCCTCAGACACTTAACACTCACTAGCCGTGTGACCTTGGGCAAGTCACTTAACCTCAATTGTCCTGCTTTTCCCCCTCCAAACAGGAAAAAAAAAGAAACAAAAAATACCAAAAGAATGAAATATGGAAGAAAATGTGAAATATTTCATCAGAAAAGCAAATGACTTGGAAAATAGATTGAGAGGAGATAATTTAAGAATTATTGGACTAGACGTCATCTTTCAAGAAATTATTAAGGAAAATTTTCCTACTAGCCTAGAACCAAAAGGTAAAATGGAAATTTCAAAGAATCAGTTCTTGAAAGAGATTCAAAACGAAAACTCCCAGGAATGTTATAACCAAATTCCAAAGTTCCCAGGTCAAGAAGAAAATATTGTAAGTAGCCAGAAAGAAACAGTTTAAATATCATGGAGCCACAGTCAGCATAGCAGAAGATTTAGCTGCTTCTATATTAAAGGATCAGATGGCCAGGGGGCAAAGGAGCTAGGATTACAACCAAGATACACTTACCCAGCAAAACTGAGTATAATCCCTCAGGGGGAAAAGGGACATTTAATGAAACTGATGAATTTTAAGCATTGAAAAGACCAGAGCTGAAAAGAAAATCTGGTTTTCAAATACAAGGCTCAAGAGAAGCATTAATAGGTAAACAGGAAAGAGAAATCATGAGAGATTCATTAAGGTTAAACTGTTTACAACCTACATAGGATAATGATACTTAGAACTCCTAAGAATTTTTTCTTTCTTAGAGCAGTTAAGGGCATGTACATAGACAGAAGGCATGGGTCTGAGTGGACTATGCTGGGATAATATCCAAAAAAGTAAAATTAAGGGGTGAGATAAAAGGGATACACTGGTAGAAGGGGGAAGGGAGAGGTAGAATGGAGTAAATTATTTCACATAAGAGTCATGAAAGAACTTTTACAGTTGTGGGGAAGCCTGGGGTACAGGCAGCTTGAACCTTACTTTCCTCAGAATTGGCTCAAAGAAGGAATTACATACACATTCATTTGGGTATAGTAATCTATATTACTCTACAGGAAAGCAGGAAGAGAGGAACACAAGGGGCAGGGCTGATAGAAGGGAGGGCAGATTGGGGGAGGGGGTGGTTAGAAGCAAAATACTTTTGAGGAGGTACAGGAAGAAGGAAGCGAAAGGGAAGGATACACAGGAAAAAGTAAGATAGAGGGAAATAAGCAGAAATTATAACTGTGAACATGAATGGGATGAACCTACCCATAAACTGAAACAGATAGCAGAGTGGATCAAAAATCAGAATCCTACAATATATTGTTTATAAGAAACACATTTGATACAGAGAGATAGACAGAGTAAAGGTAAAAAGTAGAGGAGAATCTATTAATGCTTCAGCTGAAGTAAAAAGAAAAAGCAGAGGTAGCAATGATGATCTTGGACAAAGCAAAAGCAAAAACATCTCATTAAAGGAGATAATCAAGGAAACTACATTTTGCTAAATAGACAATGAAAACAATTTAGAACTATATAAATAAAGTGACTAAAATGCTTATACCTTTGACCCAGAGATTCTACAACTAGGTATATATACAAGGAGGCCACTGATAAAAAGAAAAGCCTCATATATACCAAAATATTTATAACATCACTTTTGTGGTAGCAAAAAATGAAAACAAAGTAGTTCATCAATTGGAGAATGGCTAATGAAATATGGTCCATGAATTAAATGGAATATAACTGTGCTGTAAGAAATGAGAAATACGAGGAATGCAGAGAAGCATGGAAAACTTACATAAACTGAAGCAGAGTAAAGTGAGCAGAACCAAGAAAACAACATACACAATAAATACAATAATGCAGATGGAAAGAACAACTGCAAAACAATAAAACTAAATTTGCAAAATCAGAAAAAAAAAAGCATGACCCAAAAGAAGAGGTCTGAGAAAACACCTTCCCCCACTCCTTTGCAAAGGTAGGGGTTCCATGAGTGTGGAACATTGCACATATTATCAGATTTTTTCAATGTAACTAATTCTGTAGTTTTTTTCCCCTTTCTTCTTCTTAAAAACACATTTTTTATGAAGAGAGGCCCTCCTGGGAACAGGTAGGGAAGAGGGAAATAGTAAAAGAAGGGGATGTCAAAGCAAAAAGTATCAATAAAAATGCATTTTAAAAATATTTTTAAAATAAAAACAAATTGTTCCCTTTGTATTACTGTTGATCAGAGAATTTGAACTTTTTTCCTTGACGGTATTTTTTTCAATCACATATAAAGATAGGTTTCAACATTCATTTTTGTTAAATTTTGAACTCCACATTTTCCTCCCTACCTCCTTCCCCTTCCCCTTCCCAAGACAGAAAGCAATCTGATATAAGGCCATACGTGTACAATCATGTTAAACATATTTCCACCTTAGTCATGTTGTGAAAGAAGAATCAGAACAAAAGGTAAAAAACCACAAGAAAAAACAGAAAGCAACAGTGAAAAGAGGATGCTTTGATCTGCATTCAGACTCCATTAGTTCTTTCTCTGGGTGTGGTTAGCATTTTCCATCACAGGTCTTTTGGAATTATCTTGGATCACTGTATTGCTGAGAAGACTAAGTCTTTCATAGGTAATCACTGGTTCTGCCCACTTCACTCAGCATCGGTTCATGTAATTCTTTCCAGGTTTTTCCGAAATCTTCCTGCTCATCATTTTTTATAGCACAATAGTATTCCATTACATTCATATACCATAACTTGTTCAACCATTCCCCAAATGATGGGGATTTCCAATTTCCAACTCTTTGCCACCACAAAAAAAGAATTGCTATAAATATTTTTGTACATGTGAGTCCTTTACCCTTTCTTTATGATCTCTTTGGGATATAGGAGAATATGAATTTTTACTACAAAACAGGGAACTTGATTTATCAAATAAATATCATGAGCATGGAGGGCATGATTTTTTTGTCCTTAAAAATCTTTGCATTTATAGAGTCATCTTAAAAATTATCTGTCATGCCCCACCCACCCTGTTACTATAAACTAAATTTCTCCTTGTTTATAATAACATATTCCACCTTGGATTCTAGGGTGCTATTTTTCCTAATTTCCCTTCATAGAATTCAATTTGCAATAGTATTAGACTTATTGGAAAAATGTTATATTTCAAATTACATCTTGCATGGAGGAGTCCTGAAATTTATAAAACAAAATTAACTGTAGCACTTAAATGAAAATGTCACTAAATCATTCAGGATCTAGAAAATTGTTGAAAAATATTCCAGGCATATCCACTGCAATTTGAACAAGTAAGCAAAACTTAAAGAACATAGGATCTAGAGTCAGAGAACTCCAAATCATCAATAAGTCCTTGAGAAAACTATCAAAATGGGTGCCTCCCCTACCTTTCCTTTCACTTGATTCGAAACTGTCTGTAATAAGGCTTCCAATTTCCATCATTCAACTCAAACTCCTCTCTCCAAGGCACTAGTGATATCTTAGCTGCCAAAACCAATGGCTTTTTCTCAATCCTCATACCTCTGGTCCTCTCTGCAGCCTTTGAAACTATTGATCACTGTCTTTTCTTGCATATTCTCTTCTCTTCAGACTTGTATGACACTGTTCTCTCCTGGTTCTTTCTACCTGTCTGTTCTGCTCCTTTTTTAGATTTTCACCTGGGTCACACCTACTAACTATGGGCATCCCCTTACACTCTATCCTGGTCACGCTTTTCCTCTCCATTATTAGCTCCCTTGTTGATCTCATCTACTTTCATGAGTTCAATTATCATCTCTAGAAAGATGATACCCAGATCGATTGATCAATCAAACATTTGTTAAGAGCCTACTATGTGCCAGGTACATATACCTAAGCACTGAAGATACAAAAAGAGGCAAAAGACCTGCCTTCAAAGACCTTACAATTTAAAGGAGCAGACAACCTGCAAACAAAATACATACAAAGCACGCTCTACACAGGACAGACAGACTCTATCAATGCAGATCTAGCCCCAGCTTGAGTTCTAGTTTCCCATCACTAATTGCTCCTCAGACATCTCCAGCTGGATGTCCTATGGGTATTCATTCTTTCCCCTCACCCCCACTCCAAAACTTCCCATATTCCCAATTTTACTATTATTGTACAGGGCACCACCATCCTCTCCGTCACCCAGGTTTGCAATCTAGAAATCACCTAATTCTCACTTGCAACTCAGACCACATGTTCAATACAATCCATTGCTGGATCTCACCATATCTACTTTCTACAATCTTTCCTGTATGTCTCCTTCTCTCTACTCACACTGTCTTGGCCCTGGTTCAGGCTCTTATCACTTCACTCCTGCACAATAGATTCCTGGTTGATCTCCCTGCCTCAAAAGTCCTCCCCACTCCAGTTCATCTTCCACTCAGCTCCCAAAGTAACCAAAGCACAGGTCTGACCATATCAGCCTTCCTTCCCCTCCTTAGTAAATTCCAGGATCAATATAAAATTCTCTGCTTTCTTTTAAATCCCTTCACAATCTGGTCCCTTCCTACCTATCCAGTCCTCTCACACATTTTAGGATTCAGTGACACTGGTCTTTTTGCTATTCATTGGTTTTTTTGGTCCCTAATACTCTGCGTCTCCCAAATCCAAGCGTTTTCACTGGCCATTCTCTGTGCCTAAAATGCTCTCCATCCTCCTGGCTTCTCTGGCTTCTTTTAATACTCTGCTCAAATCCAGCAAATCCTTCAAGAGACCATTCAGAGTCCTGAGACTCTGCTGCTAATGTCTTCTCTCTGGAACAACTTCCTCATTTGCACTTTTATATGAATATATGCAAATATTATATGTATACATGGTTGTTTGCATATTGTTTCCCCGATTAGAGAGTGAGCTCCTTAGGGTGGAGACCTTTTTTTTCATTGTATCATCCATCTTAGAATATGTGCCAAGGACGTAGTAAAAAACTTAAATGCTTATTAATGGGTTGACTGAAACATAAATTAAAATAGCAGAAGTTTCACCTTGCACAAAATCAAATGCCAAATAGGTTTATAAAACATGGAAACAGTCAATGCTAGAGGGATTATTATTAGAACAATGAATTGGTACAACCTTTCTGGGAAAAAAAAGTTAGAATTATGTGAGAAATGTTACTGTGAGAAGCTGTTTATACTACTCAAGCCAATGAACCCAGTACTGGGTTTGTACTCAAAGGAGATTAATGATAGAAAGAAAAGTTCCATATGTAACAAAATATTCATAGAGGCATTTGTGAAATAGCAAAAATTTATAATCCAATGTTTGGCAAATGGCTATGTCATAAGAAATAATTAACATAAATTCAGAGAGACACAAGATTTATATGAATTAACAAAGATCAAGAAAGCAGAACTAAGACTACCTATACAGGGATTAATGTAAATGAGGACAACACTAAAAGAAAACATGATTTAGGTCGTATGTAAATAGTGAATTTTAGTTCCAGATGATCGAAGTTAAAATGTACCTCCTTCCTTTCTGTTTAACAAATGGTAAACGCCAAAAGGAGAATGTGCTGTCATTTGAAATCAATATAGTAAATGGTTTTATCGAATTCTTAAAGTCCCAATTTAACGGAATGGGGCATATGACTAATGTGTTGCAACAAAGTACATCCAATAAGGATTTTTTTAAAAAGAATAAAAGAAATGATAGAGCTGAGCTGGATGACCTCTAAACGTCCTTCTGGGTCTGAAATATGATGGTTTTAAGTAAAAAAGAGGCAATGTTTCCTTTTATTCTTTCACAGCTATAAACTGCTAGCTTATAATTTGGTTGTTTTAAAAATAATTTATGCTGTACAATCTGAATTGCTACTGAAATATTAGAAATGTTTGCAGAATTTTAAAGTCAGAAGAGACTTTATAGGTCATTTACTCCGACTCTTTCCTTTCAGAAAAGAGGAAACTGAGGCTTATGTGACTTGCCTATACTTACATAAATCAACGAATCACTTAGTAATAACTTCTCTCCTTTTTTGTCTTTTCTCCCTATTACTTCAAAAACATTTTCTTTATTTTAACAATGGGAAAATTATAGACAACAGAAACTGCATATATTTGAAACTATTATAAACGAAAGTAATTAAATAAAAAAATACATGTGCCTCCAAAATGCCCAAAAGCAACAATTTTTTCCATGTGATTTTTAAGAATTCACTTGATTTCCTGAATTTCTAATTCCCTAAATTTGGTAGTCCACTAAGATTAATTTACACATTTATGAAAAAGATCTCTCACTTCTCCAATTCTTCAAAGCACTTTGCTTGGTTCTCCTTTGTTGTTTGAAAACTTGTCTTTCCTTTCGTTATTAGACAGTAAGCTCCTGGAAAGCAAGTTCTTAGTTACAGATGGATAGAGAGAGAGATTTATAGAAAGATGTACATATAAACATATATACTATATAAGTGTATGTGTGTGTATATATATGTGTGTGTGTGTATGCGTATATATGTATCTATTCCCACGGTCCTGCACATACTATGTACTTAATAAATATATGGTGAATTAGATTGAATAAAAATTTGAAAGTGTTATCCCCAAGAGAATTTAAAAACAGAAGAGAGAGAAATCACTATGCTGGAGCACTGTTTTGAAACCAGGATTTAGTTGATGAGATTTGTTTTGACTTTTAAATAGGTTTTCCGGTAGCCTCAATAGCCTGATTTTTGTTAATTTTTAAAAATATAATCAACTATCTATCACCATTACATACATTTCACACCTAAAACAAGTGATGGAAGGGGAGAGAAATACTTATTTTGTTTTTCCATTTATGATCATGTGGATCATTTTCATGGTATCCCTCATTGTATCCTTTAAGTCTCTTCAAATTTAATAACTAGAGTGCTGAATAATCCCTCTGGCATAAATTTAATTATTTTACATATAAAATTTGCTCCTCCTACTACTGAGATTACTAGGTCCAGCAATACTTTCACAAATAGATCTAAATAACTTACAGGGTTATTGAGAAGCTAAAAAGAGATAATGTATGTAAAATATTTTGTGAATATTAAAGCACTATAAATGTCAGTAATTATTATCATTATGACCTCTCCTGAATTACTGTAATTGGACTTCTCTATTTCCAATTCCTTCTCCAATCAATCCTCCACACTGCTGCCAAAGAACTCCAACCATGTTATCCTCCTAAGTAAAAATCTTCCATAAGATTTCTTGCCTTTATAGAATCACCCTGAAATTCCTGTTAAGAGGTCTTTCAAATAAGCCCTTTGATTTGGCATGATGGTTTCTCTCGAGTTGGTTATGAATCATTTAGATTTGCTCAGTAAATTTAAACTGAGAGGCAACATCAAACCTATTAAGGTACCAAAAGAAATGCGGAGCCCTAATCAATATTTTAAATGTAAAACATTCCACTGATGACATTTGAAGAAATCAAACTGATGATTTAATAAAAAGTCTATAACAGATAATTTTTAAAATAAATTTACCAAAGCATAGGATAAAGTAGCTAAGAATGTTTTCTTTCTGTGTCTGGATAGTGATACTCGATACAGGAAGAAGTTAAATAACCTGGAAAGCTTTTTATAACAAAGCATTAAATTGATCCTCCTCAGTTTCTTTGTTGGCAAAGTGAGGATTAATATTCACATTGCCAAGTCTTGTTAATTCTACCTCCATAACATCTCTCACATCCATCTTCTCTCCACTCACATGGCAGTATAAAATACCAGATAAGGAGTTAGAAAGATCTGGGTTCAAATTCCTCTTCTGATACTTACAAACAACCAAGAGCAAGTCACTTGACCTCTCCCTAACTTAATTTTCTCAACCATAAAATGGGGATACCTCTAGTACCCATCTTGCAGAATTGATGCGAGGTTCAAACAAGATAACATATATAAACTTCTTTGTAATTTTAATGCACTATATAAAATGTCAGTTATTCATACCACCATTGCCTCTTCTGAGCTACTATAACAATTCTCCACACAGCCACTAAAATAATCTTGCTAGTAATCTGACCAAATCATTCTGTTGATCAAAAGTCTTCAATGGCCCCCTATTGTTTCTAGAAAAATAAATTCTCAGCATAGCATTTAAAACTCTCCATGATCTAGGTCCATTCCAGCTTTCCATATGTTTCATATTATTACCTGCCATAGTCTGTCCTCCACACCTAGACCTCATTAACTTCTTAATGGAATTCTTATCTTTATGACTAAGCTTAAATGTCACAATTCCATAAGGTAAGCCTTTCCTCATCAATCAATAGCAGACAGTAAACACTTATTATGAGCCAGGCACTGTGCTAAACACGGAGGACACACAGAAAGACCAAAACAATGTTCCTCTCCTCAAGGAGCTCATGTTCTAATGCGGGCTGTGGGAGTGATGAGAAGGAAGGATGTACAAAACATGTTGTAAAGGGAGAAACAATAATATCTGACAATAGATTAGATACCTGGAGTGAGAGCAAGTGAGAAATCAAACGTGACTCTGAGGTTAAAAACCTGGGTAAGTAGGATGGTGGTACCCTCCGTGATAATGAGAACACTGGGGAGAAGAAGGTTTGGGGAGAAAGACAGTGAGTTTTACTCAGAACATGTTCAGTCTGTGATGACTATGAGACATCCAAAATGCAAAAGGTATCTTGGAGCCAGGTGATGTGGGAATGTAATTCAGGAATTGAGAATGGGATTGGATATTTATTCTTGGAAATCATCTTCAAAAAGATGAAAACTGAACTGGTGGGAGTTGGTGAGATCTCCAAGGCAGCAATATAGAGGGAGAAGAAAAGAGAGCCCTGGACAGAGACTGAAAGGATACCCACAATTAGTGGTCAGTATATGGATGAGGATCCAACAAGAGAGACACACAAGAAGTAGTTAAAACAGGGAGGAGAACCAGGAGAGAACAACATTATGAAAATCTAGAGAAGAGAGTGTATCCAAGAGAATGTGGTGAATAACAATGCCAAGGGTTGAAGAGAGAACAAAAAAAGAGTGAAGATGAATCATTGGTGATTTTGGAGAGTGCAGTTTCAGCTGAATAAGAGTGAAAGAGATTACCGAGGGTTTAAGAAGTCAGTGAGAGGATAGGATCCACCTAGGGTGGATGTCCTTCTCAAGGAGTCTAGCTGTAGAGATATTGCTTGATAGTGGGGATGGTCAGAACAAGAGTTGTTTTTATTTTTAATATAGGGAAGATATAGGTATGTTTGTAGGTGACAGAGAGGAAACCAATAGGTAGGAAGATATTGAAGATTAGAAAGAAAGGATGACAGAGTATTGATAAACTTCTAGAGAAGATGGGAGGGAATGGGCAAAGACAGAATTACATTGGCAGGGGTAAGGGCCATCTGTTCAGCAGAGATAGGACCAAAGGACGAAATTGTAGGGGAAGATTCTGAGTGACACTTAGTGAGGAGGAAGGAAGATGCTAGTGCTCTCTCTCTTTAAATTACCTTATAGCTATTTATCTGTGGTCTTCTATTTTTTTCAGTAGAATATAAACTCAAGCAGGGCCTACCTTGCATTTCTTCTTTGTATGGGATAGTATAAGCAATTACTAAGTGTTTGAGGAATTGCCTGCCTCTCAGAGTTATTGTGAAAAAGATATTTCATAAAGCATTATGTAAACAAGTTTTTATTGTTATAAATAATATACAGCTTCATCTGAAAGACCAGCTAAAGCCATAATGTTCATTGGCATCCAATCAAGAACATCCTGCTAATTCTTTATATCTGATTCATTCTAATGATTTAAATCTATTACATTCTTTTAACTTGGAGATTAAGTTTTATATTTTCCTTGACATTCAAAAGGTAACTATTTCTACTTGGTCACACTGAAATCAGTGGGAAAGCATGAACCCAGCAAAGAGATTCTGAGGCAAAGAGAGGGAAAAAATGATAAACTGCACAATCCGAGACATAGGAAGATTTCTACTTGCCCCAATATAGTTCCTGCAGCAATATACTACAGGAATTGGTATTTTTTAAAAAGTGAGACACAACAGAAAACAGAGGGCCAGGGGGCAAGCTCTACAAGGCAGTCACAGAAACTGTTTAGAAGACAGAATTCAAAAATAAGCACCTCAAAAGTTTTGATTCCATGAACAGTAGAGAGAATAATGAAGGACTAAATTGGTTTAAAGGTTGTGAATCAAAGAATAGAAGTCCAGAATAGAAAGGTAAGATAATGAAGAGAGTGAAAGAAATCCTTTCTAGAAAAAAAAGTGAAGGGGAAGAGGAAAAGGGGAACTGCATTTAATTCTTCAAATAAGAGGGGAAAAGGGGGGGGGTGGGGATTAAAATAATCAGATAAAAGCAAGAAAGAAAAAGGAACTATAAACAAAACTCTAAAACCAGGAAAACAGTTAACAAATTGCCAAGGTGTGGCAGGTAAGAGTGTTGAGGGCAAAGCAAAGAAAGCAGCTGAGAATAAGGTTGTCTTGGAAAAGATGAAGTTAAAATAACCAAAGAGACATAGTACTATATTAACAATGGAAGAGGGGGAAAAATCATAATTTCGAAAAAACCCAACAATATTAGAGACAAATGGAGGAAAATATAAACCTAACTCTCATAATTTTAAATATAAATGGATTAAACAAGCCAAGAAAATCAAACAGAGTAGCATATTAGATGAGAAAACAAAAGCCTAAAAACACAAAAACATACACAGAAATAAAAATGAAGGACTGAAAAAATACTATAATGAAGTTGCATTCGTGCTATCAGACAAAGCAAAAAACAAGCATTTCAAAACATAAGGCATTAACTACATGACACTGAAAGGAACTACAGATAACTAACCAATATCAATACTTAATATATATGCCTTATACATGAATGTGTATATTTGGACACCTTAGCATTTTGTTGCTACTGTATTCAGCTATGTCTGATTCTCTGTGACCCCATTCTGGAGCTTTCTTGGCAAAAGATACTGGAATGGTTTACCATTTCCTTCTCTAGCTAATTTTGCAGATGAGGAACTGAAGCAAATGGGGTTAAGTGCCTTGTCCAAGATCACACAGCTAGTAAGTGTCTAAGACTGGATTTGAACTCATGAAGATGAGTCTTCCTGATTTCAAGCCCAGCGCTATCCGTTGTACCACCCAACTGCCCTTAACCAAGCTATAAGACTACATAAAGAGTAACACAATAGTGACAAGAGATTTCAGTGTCTTTCTCAGTTTTTTATAAGTATCAAAGAAAGATAAACAAAAGTAAAACTACAGAACTGAACAAATTGCTGGAGAAACTGGAGCGAAAAGACAATGCAAATTTTTACAAAAACTGACAATGTATCAGGGCACAGAGATACTGCAAATAAATGTAAAAAGGGCGAAAACAGAAAATATACTCTTTACATATAATGCAATAAAAATAGTTATCAATTAGTGATCACAAACAAAAGACAAAGACCCAAATGGAAACAACACTGAAATGCTAAATAATGAATGGGTCAAAGAACAAATAATAGAAACAATTAATTGTATGTGAAAGAAAACAAGAATGATGAAACAACATACCAAAATTCCTGAAATGTAGTTAAAGCAGTCCTATGCTGGGAAAATTTTATCCCCACAAGCATAATCAAGAAGATTGATGAATTAAATATGCATTTTTTTTAAAAATCAGAAAGTCAATCAATTTACAAACCTAAAATATGCATAAAAGAAAAGGTACTAAAAGTTAAAGAAGAGATCAACTGGAGGAAAAAACAACCTGTAGGAATAACAAATAAAAATAAAAGCTGAAAAGACTAATAAAATTGATAAATCTTTAGCTAATCTTATTAAAAAGAAGGCAGAAAACCAAATCCATAGAATAGCAAATGACCAAGGCAAAAATCACAAAACCAGAAGAAATATAAAGAAAAATCAGAACTGAGAACACAAAAGAAATAGAGGAATACTTTCAAAAACAGGAAATACTTGAACTGATGAAAGACCTCATAGAGATCTGAAATAACTAAATTTCAGAAAAGAAAACAGAATTAGCCATAAAGGAACTACCAAAGTTAAAAAAAAAAAAACACCAAAAAACTACTGGTCCTGATGGATTCAATTGAGAATTCCATCAAACATTTAAAGAACAATAAATACTCATGATACATAAATTATTCTCATAAATTGAGAAAAAAAGGCATCTATAAGAATCTTTTTTTAATGAAACAAATATAGTACTAATACTTAAACCAGGGAAAAAAAGATGAACAACTATAGACCAGTGTAATTAGTTAATATTGATTCAAAAGCCCTGAACAAAATTTTGTCAAACAGACTGCTACAATTTATCCATGAAACCATTCATTATAGACAAGCTGGATTATATCCTGGGGGTGCAAAAACGTTCAACATTAGGAAAACAGTAATATAACAAATCATATTAAAAATCAAAACATCCCAAACCACATGATTATCTCAAAAAATGAAGAAAAAGTCTTTGACAAAGTACAACACTAATTTATGCTAAACACACACACACACACACACACACACACACACACACACACACACACCTTGCAAAGAGGAACCATTTTTAACTTACAAAAAGCATCTATTTAAAATCAAAACCTAGAATCATATGTGATAGGTATACACTACTAGAACCTTTTCTAATAAACAACTATGCATAATCCCTTACTATTATTTTAAATAGTTCTGGAAATGCTAGAAACAGCAATAAAAAGAAATTAAAGGCATAAAGATAGGTAAAGAGGAGAAAAACTATCTCATCTGTTGATGATACGATGATATGCTTGGAAAATCTCAGTGAATCAGCAAAGATACTAATTGGAACAATTACTAATTTCATCAATGTCTGGAGAACAATTTGGAGTTATACTCAAAGGGCTATAAAAAACTGTGCATACCCTTTGATCAAGCGATACCACTTCTAGGTCTGTATCCCAAAGAGATCATAAAAAAAGGAAAAGTATCCACATGTATAAAAATATTCATAGCAGCTCTTTTTGTGATGGCCAAGATTTGGAAAATGAGGTAATACCCATCAACTGGGGAATGGCTGAACAAATTGTGGTATATGAATATAATGGAATACTTTTGTTCTGTAAGAAATGATGAGCAGGGAGATTTCAGAAAAACCTGGAAAGACCTGCATGAACTGATGCTAAGTGAAATGAGCAGAACCAGGAAAACATTGTACAGTAACAGCAACATTATGCAATGATCAACTTTGATAGACTTAGCTCTTCATAGCAGTGCACTGATCTAAGACAATTCCAAAAGACTTATGATGGAAAATGCTATCCACATCCAGAGAAAGAACTATGGAGTCTGAATGCAGATCAAAACATACTATTTTTCCTTTCTTTTTTTTTTTTTGTTTTTTTTTTCTTTCTCATCGTTTCTCCTTTTTGTTCTAATTCTTCTTTACAATATAACTAATGTGGAAATACATTTAATATGATTGTACATGCACAGTAACAGCAATATTGTTTGATGACTAACTTTGATAGACTTAGCTCTATCAGCAATGCAAGGATCTAAGACAACTCCAAAAGACTCATTATGGAAAACGCCATCGACATCCAGAAAAAGAACTAAGGAGTCTAAATACAGATTGAAGCATATTATTTGCTCTCCCTTTCTTTTTGTTTTGTTTTGCTTTTTCTATCTTGTGGTTCCTCCCACTATTTCTAATTCTTCTTTATAACATGACTAATGTGAAAATATGTTTAATATGAATGTATATGTAGAGCCTATATCAGACTGCATGTTGTCTTGGGGAGAGATGAAGGGAAAGAGAGGGAGAAAATTTAGAACTCAAAATCTTATGGAAGTGAATGTTGAAAACTAAAAATTAATTAATTAATTAAAAATATTATTGTACATGTGTGGCCTATATCAGATTGCATGTCATCTTGGGAAGGGGGGAGGGTAAGGATGGGGAGAAAATTTTAAATTCAAAGTCTTATAAAAGTGAATGTTGAAAACTAAAAGTAAAGAAATATTTAAAAAATAACTTTATTAATGTTTCAGGCTACAAAATAAGTCCTCAAAAATCAATAACATTTCTACATAATAACAAAATCCAAGAGGTAATAATAGAAATGGAAATCCCCTTCCAGATAACCACAAAATGACATCTGGAGGTCAATCTACCAAAGCACACAAAAGACTTATAAAGATTCAACTACAAAGTGCCCCTTAAAAAAATAAAGAATAACTTAAATAGCTGAAGAAACATTAAGTTCTCATGGCTGGGTCATGCCAGTATAATAAAAACAACAATAACTACCAAAGTTTAATTTACACTTTCAATAGGAAATAGCACTTCCAGGCCTCGAACTAAGTTTAAAGCAACAGTCAAAAACACTGTCTGGTATTGGTTTAAAAAACAGATATATCCACTAACCAGCTAAACGAGGGAGAATCACAAACAACAGAACTCAATAAAGTGTTCTACCAAGCAAAAAAACACAAACTGATTAGGGGAAAACTTATTTGGTAAAAAAAAAATAAATAAAAGAATGAATACAGATGAATACAGACACAGACAGACAGACAGACACACACACACACACACACACACACACATACACACACCTGCTGGGAAAACTAGTCTGGCAGAAATTAAGCTTAGGCTAACACCTTATACTATGTGCCATAATACATTCTAAATGGACACAACACCTTACTACTAAAAATCATACAACAAAAAAATTAAAAGAGAGACAGAATTACATACCTCTCACAACTATAAGTAGGGGATATATTCTTAATCAAACAAGGTATAGAAGCAATTACAAGAGATAAAATAGATGACTGATTACATAAAACTAAAAAACTGCACAAAGTTAATACACCTAGACTATAAGGGAAGTGGTCAAATGGGGGAAAAACAACTTTGTATCAGATCTCATTATTTCCTACCTGGCAGCTCTCCTGAACTTCATCTCCAAAAACTCATCATTCTGCCAGATGAAATCAACTCTGAAATGTACACCTCTTCAGCAACCTTTGACTAGGGGTCCTTCCCTCCCCCATTTTGGAAGGGGAAGAGGGTGAACATTAAAGAACTCCTCCCAGATCCTCCACCATTTAAGGAGGGCAAGCAGGGCATTCACCTCATAATTTGCCACCCAGATGTTCTGAAACTCACAAGATGAAATCGACTCTGTTAACTGACATCTCAGATCATTTTCCAGCCTGGCTGCATACTCCCACACTGGATACTGCACTGCCTCACCTTTTCCAGATTCTTTTTTATGTGCTGACTTTCCCCAATAGATTGCAAGCTCCTTGAAGGCAGCAGCTGTCTTTATGCCTTTCTTCATATCCTCAGCACTCAGCACAGTACAAGGCATATAGCAGGCACTTAATAAATTTTACTGATTTTGACTCTGCTAAGAGTTTGGTGTCCAACATATACAAACAATTAACAAATAAATATAGACTAATATTCCCAATTGATAAGTGATCAAAGGATATTCAAAAGAAGAATTGTAAAGTATTCATAACCACAAGAAAGAATGCTCTAAATCACTAATAAAAGAAATGCAAATAAAAACAAAACCAAAAAACCCTGAGGTTTCACTTCATATCTTACAAAATGGCAAAGATCCTAAAAAATGACAATAATCAGTGTTGAGGGGGGGAGTTTGCAGGAAGACAGGCACACTGATGCATTGTGGGTAGAGCCATGAACTGGTACATTTTGGAAAGTAATTAGGATTATATAAACAAAGTGACCAAAATGTCTATATCCTTCTGACCCAGAGATTCTATTACTTTGTTCAAGGAAGCCATAAATAAGAAGAATGCCTCTATATACATCAAAACATTTAGAGTGGCTCTTTCTGTGATAGTTAGGAATTAGAAATAAAATAAATACCCACTAACTGGCCAATGGTTAAATCAACAGTGGTATATATGAATATAATGGAATAGTACTATGTTGTAAGAAATTATGAATGTGATGAATACAGAGAAGCATAGAAAGAACAATCTGAACTGATGCAGAGTGAAGTAAGTCAAGAAAATTGTATACATAATGACTCTAACAAGGTAAATGGAAAGAAAAACCACACACATAAAATCAATCAATCAATAATGAATGTTGCAAAATTTTCAAGAGCAAGAATGAATTGAAAGAAGAGATATAAGAGGATGTTCCCAACCCACCCTTTGTGAATGCTGGAGGTCCACAGGTCCTGCATATTGCCTATATTTTCAGATTTTTTTTTTCAGTGTATTGATTGGTTGTATTGATCTTTTCGGCTTCTTTTTCTTTTCTTTTGTCTTTAAAAAATGCTACTTGTTATATGGGGTGACAATCTGGAAGCAGAAAGGGAAAGGATACTATGAAAAACTATGATAATAGAAAAACCAAAAGAAATCAATAAAAATTTATTTTAAAAAATAACCCAAAATATTCCAGCTTCCCTTCAAGAACAAGAGTGTTAGGTTATATTAGTAAAGAAATAGCCATTACTAGACAGGATGGTCAAGGATGCAGTCTCAGGTGAGAAAGGTAGACCCTAGTGAGATCAAAGAGGAGTATCAAAGGAAGAGGTCCAGAATGAAGGGAAACATGTTCATAATGGAATTGGAATTCCGGTAGACATAGTGGAAGGAGTACAAAGTGTTGGACAGAATTACATACCTCTCACAACTATAAGTAGGGGACATATTCTTAATCAAACAAGGTATAGAGGCAATTACAAGAGATAAAATAGATAACTGATTACATAAAACTAAAAAACTGCACAAAGTTTTTCACAAAGTGGGGTAGAATAGAAGAAATAGGGATGAAAAAATAAGAGGTGGGAATTAGAAATGTTTTGCTCCTGGGTGGTCTGTAATTAAGTAACAAGTGGTGGGACTTTGCCAGCCACAGAAGAAGAAGAGGGTGGAAGATAAATGTAACACTCACTTTCCCTACAACGGTCTGTTAATGGAAGGGATATGTCCCATTGTCACATATTCCCAGGCCACCCAGCCTTCACAAATTGTGGACTGGGCAGGGGAGAATGGTTTTTAAACACGGATCATTTTCCTCTAAGGAAGAAGATTTATTAACCATTTTCCATCGGCTGCTCTTTTTGGCTTCAGCTCCATGGGACAGGATAAGCTGATCATTTAAAATTTCTTCACCTGAAGAATGACTCAAGTTTTGATATTCTACACTTTGTCGACTCATCCTGAGCTGCCTCTGCCTCCTGATTGGAGGGCTGGAGGGTAAAGCACTACACTCCTGTCAAAGCCTTTCTTTATAGAGGGCTCACGTTCTGGCTAACTCTATTTTCCATCAGCTGCTCTACTTGGCTTCAAATCCATGAATAACATGCTCCCACATTCCTTGTCACCCCCTTCTGCCATGTCTCCCATTCCTTTCCCCACTGCTGGGTACCCTCCCCCCCCCATTTCAGCTTCCTTTTGTGTGTTACCTCCCCCCCATTAAATTTTAAGTAAGTTCTTTGAGAGCAGAACTGTCTCTTTATCTTATTTGTTTTCCCACTGCTTAGCACAATGTTTGGCACATAACAGGAGCTTAATAAATGTTAACAGAACTGAAGTTTCACTGCTTTTTAAAAAATAATGGGCAGGTATTTAAAAAAATTCCACAAGTCCATGTGCAAAGCAAAAAAAAATTTCTTCTATAATTGATCTGTGTTACTAAGTTCAGATTTCTGAAATATTTCTGTATATCTATATAATCATGGTGAATGGGTCCACTATCTAAGCTGAGAATTTCACCTCATATCTTACTGAAAATATTGAGACCATTGCCAAAGAGCTCTCTCTTATCCTGGGTTCCTCATCTCATATCATTCAGTTTGCTTTCTGCCACTATCTCTTCCACTCCATTTCATATTAAGAGCTAGCCCTTTTCTTTGCCAAATAACCCCATAGGATCAGTTTTCTCCAGCAGTTTGTCCCATCATCTCTACTCCTTCATTCATCTTCAATTGCTCCCTGTCTACTGGATGCTTCCCAACTGCCCACAGAAATGCCCATGTCTCCCCCATTCTCAAAAAATCCACACCAGATCCCTCCATTCCTGCTAGCTATCATCCCTGATCTCTCTTCCGTTTGGTGGCTAAACTCCTGGAGAAGGGCATCCATTTCTCCATTTCCCTTCCTCTCACTCTTTTCTGAAGTCTTTGCACTCTGTCTTCTGACCTCATCATTCAACTGAAATTGCTCTCTCCAAAGCTACTAATGATGTCTTAATTGCCAAATTTAATGGCCTTTTCTCTATCCTCATTTTTCTTGACCTCTTTATAGAGGTCAGTCAATCACTGTCTTCTCCCTGATACTTTCTTCTCTCTAGGTTTTCATGACACTGTTCTGGCCTGGTTCTCCTACCTGTCTGACGGCTCCTTCTCTGTCTCCTTTGCTGGATTTTAATCTATACCATGCTAACTAGCTCATAGTGTCCCCAAAGGACTGTCCTGGGCCCTCTTTCCTTCTCCCTCTATACTATTTCACTTAGAGATCTCATCAGATCCCATGATTTCAATGAACATCTCTAAGCTGACCTACTTGTCCAGCTCTACCCTTTCTGCTGACCTCCAGTCTCACATCTCCAAAGGCCTATTAGATACCTTGAACTGGATGTCCTGAAAGCATCTTAAATTCAATTATGTCCAAAACTGAACTGGTGCAGTAGATATGCCTGGAGTCAGGAAGACTTGGGTTCAATTCTGGCCTCGGATACTTACTAACCATGTGACTCTGGGCAAGTCACTTAGCCTCTATTTGACTCAGTATATTATTATTATCCTCACATAAAATGGAAATAATAACTGTACCTACCTTACAACACTGTTGTAAGGCTCAAAGGGGAGATTTGCGAAGTGCTTAGTACATAGCAGGTACTATATATGTGTGTGTGTGTGTGTGTGTGTGTATATAAATATAAACAAATATATATATATATGCATGCTTATTCTCTTCCTCAGGGCAGCTAGGTGGTGCAGTAGATAGAGCACCAGCCCTGGAGTCAGGAGGACCTAAGTTCAAATCTGACGTGACCCTAGGCAAGTCACTTAACCCTGTCTGCCTCAGTTCATCTGTAAAATCAACTGGAGAAGGAAATGGTGAATCACTCCAGTATCTTTGCCAAGAAAATGCCAAAGAGAGTCAGGAAAAGTTGGATGTGACTGAAACAACTCAACAACAAAACTCCATTGGCTCACTATTATCTTCAGGAACAAATATAAAGCCTTTTGTTTGATCTTTAAAGGCTTCATAACCTACCCCCTACCTGCCTTTCTAGTCTTGTCATGCCTTATGCCCCTCCATGTACTACTCCGGGATCCAGTGACACTGGCCTCCCTACTATTCTTCACACTAGACACCATCTCCTGATTCCAAGTATTTTCTCTGCTAGTGCCCCATGCCCACAATGCCCTTCCTACTCAGCACCACCTCTTGGCTTCCTTCAAGCCTCAACTAAAGCCCCACCTTCCCCAAGAAGGCTTCTGCCCTCTCTCTGAGACTACTTCCAGTCTGGCCTGCATATTGCCACCTTATGTGAACATAGCTGTCTGTATGTCATCTCCCCCATTAGCCTGTGAGCTCCTTAAGAGCAAGGAGTGATTTTTTTTTTTACGTTTCCTTGTATTGCTAGTGCTTAGCACAGTGTCTGGCACAGAGTAGGAGCTTAATAAATGCTAACTGACTGACTGACTTAAATAGGTCTGTGTATATGGTCATTGTGAATATAGCAGGGATGGAAAAAGCACATTCTTTATGACAACCCTGCCACCGAAAAGGGGGAAAAGGAGGTTCTTTTTCATGAGGAACTGAGCATTCATTATGCTAACACTTCAGCACAGTGATTTCTAAATTGTGTGCAAAGAACCTCAGGGTTCACCTACAGGATGTTTCTACAGATCCCTGAAGCAAGAAATGGAGGCTAGGTTCCACAGCACTGTGGGTGTGAAAAGATTTTACAAGGCACAGCCTACTTTATCAATTTTATGGTCTAAAAGGAAAATGTGAAACACACAAATAACCAATCCAAAATTCATCATAAGAAATGGGCACCTAAAGCAAGTGAAATAGAGGAGGCATTGTCATTACTGACCAGGAGGTAAGAGAGAGGGTGTCAGAAAAGGTGGCATCTGAGCTCGGCTTTAAAGGCTAAGTAGGATTCCAACAGATAGAGGTTGTGGGAAGGGCACTGAAAGCACTATGAACAGCAGGAATAAAGGTATGGAGACAGGGAGGTGAAGGATATATATAAAGTAGATGGCAAGTGTTACAGTAAGGATAGGACACAGAGAATATGTTAGAGGGAGATAAGAGCTAAGGCTGGAAAGGTAAGGGGGTATCAGATTGTGGGGAGAAGGTGACATCATCAAAAAGAATGAACCATGAACTAGGTGTCAGGGGAGGTTAGAACAAGACCCGTCTCTGATACTTGCTTGCTCTCTTATGTAAGCAAATAATTTCATTTCTTTGGACCACAGTTTACTTATCTGTAAAATGAGGGATTCGACTTCCATGGTACCTCCTAGCTCTGAGATCCATGATTCTAATACTACACCATGAGTCAGGCTTGCAGAACACAAAGCACAATGCAGGATTCCTCAAACTCAAATGTTTGACAATGACCCCCTAAGCTCATCTTCTCAATAAAGGACTTACATGTAGACAAACCAATCAAACCAAAGGGACAATCTCTGGTAAATAAAAACTGTAAACAGCCAAACTGAATGGACAATCTCTTATAAATAAATAATGTAGCTGTGTCTCAAACAAAGAATTGGATTTATTTGTTACTAATCACAAATGTAGGCTTTCATCTGGAAAATCCCATTTAAAATGCAGAGGGTTTAGAGCACATGGACAAATTCTGCCAAATACATAGTTACCACAGGAACTTAACATTATATTTCCTTACATAAATACATATAAATGACCATCTTTAATTTATTTACTGTAGGTTTCTATGAGTGAGTCAGAAGAAAATAAACCCAAGCTCTGACTTTTGTCCTTATACTTAGATAAACCAGTAGTAACAGCATGTGGTACTACTGTCAGATTGTCTCTCTCTAATGAGAAAATACCACTACACTGCTTAAAGCACAAGACTGGAAGGCAAAATAAAACCAAAAGAAATCTAACTTTGACACTGATTATATGGTTTATGGAGCAATAAAATAAAATACTGTCTACCAGACTCATATAAATGTGTCTATTTTCTGAAATGACATAAATTGAAAAATGTTATTCCCACATATCCATTTCTAAAGACCAACTATATATTCTCTAAATAAAGTAAATTCCTTTTTCCTCTACCTATGTTAAATTACATTGGGTAAAATTAAACAAAGTATCTCTTTACATTTCAGAACTGTCACTAAGAAGTAAGTTTTCATGTAAAATTCAATAGAAATCTACCACATAGCATATCATTTGATAGATCTCTTCTAGGGGCTTTCATAAATATTAAAAATTATACATAATAAAAAGTCCCTTACCTTCTTATCTTCAACCATCTGAACACAGAGATGAAAACAAGGTTCTTATGCACATACTGCAAAAGACATCTTCAATTTCAAATTCTAAGGGAGCCCAATGCACCACAAACTTAAGACATCTGCTGCAGGACATACCCACACTAGTTGTAGCTGACCAGAAAACAGTTTATGTTCTTTTTACTAAACAGCTTTTTACTAAAAGATTATCACCCTTATTCCCCATTCCAAATGACACGCATCAGTCAACAATTGTGAAGAGAGAAAAAAATTATCATAGATGGTTTCCATATTAATAGGGATCTTTACCAATTACTGCATTGCAGTCTTTCTTAAGGCTACAAAGCCCAGGAATCAGGCACATTCAAGAACCAAGTTCTAAATTACAGAAAACTGTTTTTTAAAACACAAAGTTTAAAAAAGGGGGAAAGAAAGGGGCTTAAAGGACACTGCAAATGGTTTGGTGACATTTCTACATTGCAGAAAGTGTTTTTCAAAGGTTGGCTGGAGGATGGGTTTCATATAATTTATTATTTTGCAACCATTAGGTCCTGCTGAAAACAACCACATGTACAGTAGTATGAACTACAGGTATACCCCACATAATGCTGCCTTTAACAATGTCATTTCACAATAGTTTAAAAAATTCAAGGTTTCAGCAATGTGAGATACAGATCACAATCCCTCTTACGAATTAAGAGATAATCTTTGTGAATTTCTATGACTGAAAAATTCATGGCCCTACAGCCAGTAACTGGTAATGTAACTATCCACACTAAGTAAGGCTATCACTAGGTTCACCTTCATGCCAGCATGAGGATTGGAAGAAAGACATCATTGCCAAGTTGTTTCACAATATATTATAACCAGCCCCACTACAGCATTATAAAACACTATTGTAACATTTGGGTGGTAGATGATATTTCAAATTAGTAACTCATTGAGCTTAGTCAGTTTGCCTGGTTATGCTACCAACTACATAAATATTTTTCTTATGGAACTAACTGTATTTCCTGCAATGTTATTTCACCTAAATATAGTATTTTTCTAGAAGCGATGAATGACATTAGTCACAGTATGCAAGGCCTGTACTGTATCTAATACTAAATGCACAGGCGATATATATGTAGGCTACATGTGATATTTGGGGCACTTCAGGAATATAAGGAGTCCAAATTGTCTTCCTTATGCCTACAAAGATGCAGTGTTTCATATTAATTATTCATTGAAGTACAGTATCATATTTGTCCACCCACGTGGTAATGCCATCAGCAACCCAAGAATCTGACTCCCAAAGTTTACTGAGATATTACGGAGACAAGAAAAAATATTTGGCAACTGACTAAATATGCTAATGAGAAGCTAAGGATGATAGAGATTTTCAACCTGGGTGAGCAGAATAGTGGAATCCTCACCAGTGACATAAAGTTTCAAAAGAAGGGAAGATTTGGGGAAAAGATGAGCTCTGTTTTGGAAATGCTGAGACATATGAGGCATGTGATTTGAACGGGGCAACAGGCAGAAGATGAAGCAGAATGGAAACTCAGTAGGTGAGATATACAGATTTGGGAGATAATCTGCATAGAGGTAATTGAGTGCATGGGATTTGATGAAAATACCAAACGAAACATTGTAGAAAGAAAAAAGAAAAGACCTCACGTCAGAGCTGTAGGGCAGACCCACAGCAGTGGGATGACATGGATGATGAATGAGTAAAGGAGACTAGAAAGAGCAGACGTCTAGTTGGAGGAAAAAAGGGAAGAATCTGCTCTCCCGTAGGTAGGATGCTTCCCACTTCTCTATCACAAATGCTAAGAGAGAATGGTCAGTTTCCTCCAACATTGCCATTATTTCTATGACAACAACTTTTTTTTGGTAAGAATCATATCCAGAATGGAAGTTCTGCTTGCTGGTTCCTCTATCTTCTGAAAGATGAAATAATTATTAAATTTTAAATTAAGAAAAGGTTTTTTGCTTTCCTTTTTGAAGAGAATCTCAAAAGATGTACAGATAAATGAAGTCTTCTACCATTACTGTCATGTTTACATATTATGCTTGTAATCTGTTTCAAAACCATGTTTTTATATCCAGGTAGTTTGTAATATACGGCAGTGACAACATTTGTTTTTTCTTCCACTGATGTTCTCGCTTAATTCTGCCTCACACAGTCCCTAACATGAACATGCCACTCACCTCCTGTCAAAGAGGTGATAAGTTTAAAATGGAGAGAGACATTTTGGGGTATGCCCACTATGGAAATCACTTATGCTGGACTATGCATGTTATGATGAGAGTTCTGCTTTTTGTTTTGTTTGAGGGTGAGGGGAGCAGTGCCTCATATGCTGACTGGCTCTGTAATCCTAAGGATAACGTGAATGAATAATGGCACTTACCTCCCACAGCTGTGGTTATAATGATCAAATATGGCAACACACGTGAAAAATGGTTTATAAAACTAAAAGCAAGATACAAATGCTATAATTATTGTTATTACTTCTATTATTAATTTCTTATGATATAATAATATTCCACTCTATTCATATATCTTCATTTGTTTAGCCATTCCCCAGTAGGAAGACAGTCTCTTATTTACTAAGCTATCTACTACAAAAAGAACAGCTATAAATATTTTTGTACATAGAAGTTCTTTTTCTCTTTCTTTGATCTCTTTGGGGTACAGGCTTAGTAGTGGTACTGCTGGGTCAAAAGTTATGGCACAGTTTAGTAACTTTTGGGATATAGTGCCAAACTGCTTTCCAGAATGGCTGAGCCACCACAGCTTCATAGTGGACAAATGTGCCTGTTTTCCCAGAGTCCCTCCAATATTTGTGATTTTCTTCTTTTGTCATCCTTGGCAGTCTTGAACTAGAGGTCAATCCAAATGGCAAGAGGGAAAAACGCCCAAACTTTTTAACAACCAACTTAGTAACCTCCTAACATTACAACTGATCAAAAGCTCTATCAAAACAGTTTATGTTTCTATTTTCTGAAGAAAGAGAATCATGTCTATTCACAATTACAATGAATCAACCAAATGCAAGGTGTTTTACATAACGGGAAAATTTATAGTGACCAAAAAGCTCAACATGTTCTCTTTAAATTACCAGGAATTACAGATAGGAAGGTGTTTCTTTTAACCTGACCCCAAACCAAGAAAAGAAACTATTTCTTTTCAGTTTAGTATATATAATTCTTTATTAGTTACTGTACTTCAAAGCACTCAAGTTGGCAATTCAATCTTTTTTTGAATAAAGAAAAGTCGAACACTGCTAGCCCAAGTAATTTAAAACCTGGTTTCGAAATGGCGTTCAGTCACTTTATAGAGATCTGCCCAAATGACAGTGAAAACAGAAACAGATTATTAATTTTAGTTATTGAGACCACCACCAGGGTGAAAAAAGGTTGCCCACCCCCCAAAAAAAATTGTGTCAATATCACCTAAAGTGTTAAAGGATTTATTCCACTTGACTATACTATAAAATGAATCACAATGGAAATTATTAAAGAATTTTTCCCATTCATAATTTTCCTATTAGCTTTACTTTATTTAAAATCCCAGATAGCCCATTATAAATCATTAAAATCCTTCACAAAGCTTTTCAGTATATGGCTTTTAAATTACTCATTCTTTTGTAAAATGCTCTAAACCATGTGTACAGTAAAGCCACATGTTTATTATATAACCAACTTATATAACATATATATGTATAAAATGGATGACAAAATGCAAGTGTAAGCTTCTTATTTAACAAGTACTAATCCATTCTTACTTTTAAAATCAAATTTATTTTAAGCTTTATGTTGATAATGTACTTATTAAGATATTTTTCACAATACATTTGATTTCAAACCAAAACATCAGAATTCTCTTCTGAAATGTTCATATATGTAAGGAATTTGCAAAAGTCACAAGGAGACCACAGACTTTAATAGCCTGGGTTTTGCTAATACCATACCTGATTTACAAATTCCTAGAACATATTGAATATTTGTAGATACCAATTTATATTACTGAATTCTGTGTAATAGCCCATGTCCTTAACTATTTTGGACGATACATAATTTCTTACGAATTCAGAAAACCGAAAATATGCTTGCAATAATGCCAAGCAGAAGTCATTAGAGCTAATGCCAAACGTCTCCTACCAAACCTAACGGAAATGAAACCTAAACAAACAACACTAAATTAAAGGAACACAAATTGAGTTCTTCAATAAAACTTAACATCATCCCTATATATACTCTACACTTAAGTTTCATCTTGTACACTAATAGCATTAAAAGGAATAAATGTCAAGAACTACACCTACAGCCAAAAAAATCAACTGACTAGTGTACAGGATCACATAACATAGTCCCTGTGAAAATGACCAGGGCATGTGAATGGACCAGAGGAGTCAATGGGACTACATGGCAATGAAGAAAATGAATGCCGTGATTCAACCGATCGACATGTAGTCATTAAGCACCTACCAGCAATGCCAGGCACTGTGCAAGCACAAAGAATGAAATAATCAGCGTTAGCAATGAGTTTATGTTCTAACGGGGGAAGCAAAAAGCACATACAAAAACATATACAGCACAAATACAGAGTTAATACTTACATCTGCATGTATGTGTGTTTTATACACACACACACACACACACACACACACACACACACACAAATAATAGTTAAATGTAAGGTAGCTGAGAAGAAAGGGAACTAACAGTGTGGGTACCAAGAAAGAACTCACAGAGAAGCTAATGCCCAAGCTGCATCTTAGAATAAGAGAGGACCTCTGTGAGGTGCAGGTAAGGTGGGTACTTCCTGAGCACGCAGGCTGGCCAGGGAGAAGGCACAGAGAGCAGAGACGCAACACCGTGAGTGAAGGACGGAGCAAGCCCACCTTGGCCAGATCACAGAGCTGGGGGGCAGGGGTGGGCAGGCAATGCCTGATGAGGCTGGAAAGGAAGAGTGGAGCCAAGTTCTATAGGGGTTTAGAAGCTAATTAGAAGAGTTTATGTTTTATTCTGGAGGCAATAGAGAGACACTGAAATTGGCTGTGTAAGGGAGTGACTATGTGTACCTACTTTGGCAGCATTGCACAGGATGGACCAAACTGGTGAGAGACTTGAGAAAGGGAGATCAATTTAGGAGGCTACTGTACTAATCTAGGCAAAAGCTTAATGCTATTTTAGTTGGTAATAAAAGTATAGACTTATTTTTACAAACTGAAACAGCGTTAAGTGGCCCAAGAAGGAGAGTGCCCAAGGTCACACAGGTAATAACTGGCAAAGCTGGGATTCAAAGTCAAGTGCTCTGACCCCAGATCAATGAACTTGGATACCACATCATGCTGCTCTGGAGTACTATGTTTATTTATGAGATATTTCAAGAAAACCAGTGACAAACTGGGGCACGTGCAGAAGAGACTGGCATGAAGAGCAAGAAGACTTAAAACTATGTCCCTAGAGAATGTTACTGCTGATAAAGTGATGAACTTGGAATGAGGAAAACCTGAGTTCAAATCCCACCTCTGACACTAGCTCATGAGAAAGCCACATAATCTCTTGCAGTCTATTTCCTCACCTGTAAAACAAGTATGATCATATCTATAGCATTTTACCTCATAGGGCTGCTGTGAAGCACAAATCAGATGTGTGTAAAAAGTCCCAAACTTTAAAAGTCTGTTAAATGTCAGTTACCATTGTTGTTGTTATTACTATTGGTTGGAACAATGCACACACAGAGCTAGATACAAAAATACATTTCATTCAACAGGAAAATAGGAGGGAAAGAGGAAAAAGCAAAGAGGGAATTAGAGAGATCAGATTAAGGGAGGGATTGGTCCTAAGCAAAACAAACTCTAGCTAAAGATGTACAAAAATAGAGCACTTTTTGAGGTGACAGAGAATGGGAATCTGAGGAGGTGCCAATCAACTGGGGAATGCCTAAACAAGTTATGGTATAGAAATGTGATGGAATGCTAGTGTGCTAGAAAAAATTATGAAAAAGATAGTTTCAGAGAAACCTAGAAAGATGTGTACAAACTGACACAAGGTGAAATGAACAGAACCAGGACAGTTTATACAATGACAACAATATTTTTAAGATGAACGACTTTGAAAGATTCAGAAACTTTGATCAGTATAACAACCAAACACAATTCAAAAGACTAATGATGAAAGATGCTACCCACTTCCTGATAAAGAGGTGAAAGACTCAGAAGGCAGAATGAGACATATAGAAAGGTATATGTATATACATCTTTTTTTCTTTTAGATATGGTCAATTGCAAAAATTTGTCTGCTTGACTATACAGAAGGTTCTCGCTTTATGTAAGTGGACTATTCTGCAGACTTTTATGTAAAGCGATGGTTTTTACATAGTGTGAATTTGCCCTTAGATGCAGGGAATAGAGGGAAGTAAGGAGGCAGGAAGGGGACCACGTCTATAAAGGAAGGGGACGGGCACACAGTTCAAGAACATGTGGGGCCTGGGGACAGAGAGGCAAGAGCAGGAAGAGTAGCATATAGGGGCAAGGGTCAGCCACATGGGGACTTGGCCAGAACTGAAAGAAAGAACATGTTGGGGGCAAAGACAAGATAGGACAAGGTGATACACAGGGTCTGGGGACAGACACGTGATACAGACAAATGGAAAACAGACATGTGAGGAACAGACACAGAGGCAGGTGGGTGGGACAGAATAAATGTCTCCTCTCTTGGAGGTCTCAAGTCAAGCCCCTGATCCAGCGGCAACAGCAATGGTGGTGGGGTCTCTCCACATGTCCCCTCTTCCACTTTTGCGTGGGGGTTTTATTTAGGAGGGGTAGGGAGATGGGAGGCCACAGTACACTAAGTTGAAGGGTGGAAGTGAAGAGAGAGAGAGAGTACAGTACTGTATAATAAATAAGTGGGTTTGGGGAATGTGGATTTCTTTCACAACTTTTTACATAAAGTGGGATTTGTCTAACATGAATTTACATAAAGCAAGAGCTGTTAGTGCCTGGTTGTAATAACGGTTTTCTTTTTCTTTCATTCTCATGTGGGGAGTGTGCTGTGGTGGGAGTAAGACAGGGCATGTCTTTGCCAATTGAAAATAATAAAATTTAATTTAAAAAAGTTATGACCAAACTATTGTACAATGTGAAAGTATTTACAGATCCTATACATGATTGCATGCCACCGGGGGGGGGTGGGGGGGTTGGGGGGGGAAGGGAGGTGAGAAAATCTGAAACTCAAGTGAATGTGGAACTGAATCTTGTAAACTAAAAGTAAATAAACAAGTCATTCAAAAAAAAATAAAGGTAAATCATTTTGATATTTAAAAAAAAAAAGTTATGAGAAGACACCTCTATGCTACATCTTTGTAGGAGGTCCATAAGTGTGGCCGACATTGCACATATTTTCAGACTTTTTTCAATGTTGATATTATCCTGGCTTTTTTTTCCCATTTTTTGTCTTTGGAAAAATATTTGTTTTATGGAAGAAAGGAAAGGGACATTTATTAAGCACCTATACGCAAGTTGGGTTAAGTGTTTTATAAATATTCTTTTATTTGATTCTCACAACAATCCTGGGAGTAAAGTATTCTTATCATTTCTATTTTGTATTTAAAGGAATTGATGCATACCCAGGGTAAGTGACTTGCCCAAGGTCACTCAGTGAGCAAGTTGTCTGAAGCTGAATTTGGCTTCAGGCCTTTCTAAAGACAGGCTCTTTATCAACCATATTACCTAGCTGCCTATGGGATGGTTCTCTGGAAGGGGCGAGGGAAAGAACGCTGGGGGAAATGATGGTGATATAAAAATTTTTAAACTGACAAAAATATTTTTTAAAATATTATTGTTTGGAGGAATTAGGGATATTTTGCTGAGAGAAAAGAAGACGTAGCAAGTATATGATCGATATTGTACAATATATAAGGACCTATTATGTGGAAGAAGGATGAGACTTCTTTCTCTTGGCCCCAGGTTAAAGAAGTAGGAGCAACTGATGAGAGCTGCAGAAAGAGAGATTTTTGACTTGAAAAGCTTGACAGACCGATCACAAAGTGAACAGGCCCTGCCTCTGGGAGTGCTAGGGGAGGCAGAGAAGAATGGAGTGAGCGTTTACTGAGCAATCTTCTACGTGCCAGGCACTTCACACTTTCAGATATGATCTCATTTGATCCTCTCAGGACTTAGAAGGAAGGGGCTATTTTATACCTGAGGAAACTGAGAGAGACAGAGGTTAAATGACTTACCTAGGGTAACAACCCTAGTATCTGAGGATGAATCTGAACTCAGGGATTCCTAATTCCAGGCCAATCTGGCTGCCTAGCGATTTTGCCATCACTAAGGGTCTCTATGTGAAGGCTGAATGGCCTACTTTTGTGGGACATGTTGCAAAGAAGACTCATGCTTCACTGAAATCACTTCCAGCTCTGAAATTCCATAATCTATCAAAGACCAGAGAAAAATACAACTTTTAAAATGGCATAATTAATGTGTGGTGACATCTTCAATCCTAACTTAATATTCTATATCGTAAACCTTTTAAAAATATTAAATTCCACGAAGACACAAATATTTGGGCAATCACTTTGTGAAAAAAGATAGGTTTTCCTATATAATGGACATTTTAAAACCATTTAGTTGTTTTATCTTTGTGCCATCTCAAAACAAACACAAAAATTTGAATTTTTTTCATTCGGTGGTAGAGGAAGAACATTTGGATCTTCATTTAAAACACATTATAATAAAATTGTGCAGAACTGATGCAGAGTGAAGTGAGCAGAGCCAGAAGAACAATTCACATAGTAATGGCAACATTGTAAAGATAAACAACTTTGAAAGATTTAGGAATTCTGATCAATACAACAAGCAACCACAATTCCAGAGGATTTTCATCCACAATGAAATATGCTATAGACCTCCCAATAAAAGAGGTGATGGTCGCAGGGAGCTGATGGAGACGTGTGTGTGTGTGTAGGTATATATACATATATATGTGTGTATATGTGTGTGTATATGTACACATATATGTATGTATATATATATAAATATATATATTATGAATATACATGTTTATAATGGGTTTTGGTTTTGGTTGTTTTTTTTCCCCAGTGGTGGGAGAAGGGAAGAAAGAGAAGGGAAAAGTAAAAGGAACTAGTAAAAGGCAGGGGCCGCTAAGTGGCACAGCAGATAGTCTATCAAGCCTGGAGTTGCAAAGACCTACCGTAGGTTCAAATTCAGTCTTGGACACTTATTTAGCTGTATGACCCTGGGAAAGTCACTTGACCTCTCTTTGCCTTAGTTTTCTCACCTGTAAAATGGGGATAATAACAACCCCTACCTCTCAGGGTTATTGTGAGGATTAATAGAAATAATAATTGACTAGCACTGAGCATACAGCCTGGCACACAGTAAACACTATAAAAATGGTAGCTATTATTAGGTGTAAGCCAGAGAAGGTAGATCTGAAAAATCAACCCAAAGTGAATTGAAATTTAAATTAATTTAAAATATAATAAAATTAAATACAATGTAAAAACCTTAAAAATACTTCAAAAACTTCAGGGACCCAAAACTTTATTCATGTGAATACTAGTACTACTTCACCAATAGACATCCAAATCACTGCGTGCCTTAGGACATTTCACTGGTTGTTGTAGTTTAAAAAAAAAAATTGTAACCTGGTAGTCAACCTTCCAGACCTAAGTTCCTCTTACTAGACAGACCGTTTCTATTCTTAGGTCACAGTTCTGAAGTTAGAATGGACTATGAAGCTGGGCTAGGAGGACCTGTCCAAACTTACCTTCTACTGGCAGAGCCCTGGAGAGCCAAGGGTCACCTCAACGTTCTAATGAGGCCTTGGTGGGAAATCTCAAAGCAAGTCAGCCAAATCTACCGGGAGTGTTGTTGTCTTTGTTGTCATACTTCAACCTACAGAATGTACTACATGTGAAATACCCAAACAACCGAGACCCTCTTATCCTGTATGCTAGTGTATGTAACAAATCTACTTTTGATAAACTATACCCATGGAAGGGAACAGAGAGGCAAAAAAATTAGAAACAGGAGACAATTCTTTCTTTGGTGGATGTTGTTGGCCCTGAGCCTTAGAAAGCTTGCTAAATACCACCTCTCCACAGCATACCTCCCATTTCTTTGCTTCCTTTCACCACCCACCACCAGAGACAAAGGAAGGGAATAGATAGTGTCCCACTGTTGCCACTTCCTCTTGCAATTCAGATATGGCAACCCTCAACCCACTTGCTATATAGTCTCTATTACATACAATGAACTGAATCCCACTAAAATTATTCTAAAAAATTCAATTGGGGATGGAAGAAACCAGGGTATTTCACAAAAGGCAGTAACTTTCCAAGCAGAAATATGAACCATATGGGTTCAGGATGGTGTCAGAAATACTGAAAAAAGTGGCATTCTAGTTTTGCACACCTGAATAACACGTTTTTAATTCCTAGCAATCCTTTATAACCCAGCTCAAGTGCTACCTATTCAAGGATATATTCCCTGATTACCCACCTCTCTAGTTAAAAATGACGTTTCTCTCCCATGAACTGGCATAACATGTTATTTGTACATTTCTTATATACTTACATTCCATTTTATATTATAGTTATTATAGCATTTTTCTCTTCCCTGGTATAATGACAACATGTTGTTATTGTCCAGAGTAGCTATATAGAACATAATCATTAATATACAGTGAATGAATGGGATGATCTCAGATGGAAATTATGAATCTGGCTTAAAGCTTTAAGAATCCACATGCAGATAATCCAACAATCCTGGTAATTCAGACAAAAACCAATAATGGCACTTTCAACAAAAAAAGATTCAAGAAAGTATTTCATTCTCACTTTAAAACTACATAAGAACGTCCTGATAGTTACTTGTTTTTCCTTGAAGATAATCAAATATAAAGAGCAGAAAAGAAAAAAAAGAAGGAAGCACTAAGTAAGAAAAACACACACGAAGCTCTTTGCTTACAACTCCATAGAGTGAGTAGAGTAGCATCATCACCCTCATTGTATAGATGAGTGACCTAAAACCCAGAAATATGAAATGACTTGGCTGTGGTTGCAGAGCAAAGTCAGAATCTGAACTTAGATGTTCTCTCATCGAGCTCTTCCCATTCATTAGTTCACCTCTCCTAAACAAGGAAGAAACAAACTCTAATCCACAAGTTAACCACCACTGATCTTAAGAAAGTCAGTTCACAGCTTCGTGACTTTTTAAAACTAAAATAACAATATTAGGTGTATCTGACAATGGTTTGAAAAGATATGGAATGGTTGTAGAACATTCTGAGATTATAGGATATAAGGTAGACCTTGGAAAGTACTAGCATTTCTTTTTTTTTTTTAAATTCAACTACATAGAAAACATAGCAAATATTTACAAACACACTTAGAGAACACCACTCACAATCATATAAACAGATGTGACACTTATATAAAGCAAGCTAATGGGCTTCAAAAGCTAAAGAAATTCTTATGGTTAATTCCAAGCATGTCACCAAATTTTTTCACAGCCGGGGGGCTCACTTTGAGAAGAGTTGTGTGATTTGGCCAGAAGAGACTCTGGGCAGCCGCTGAGCCCCCCGGCTGTGAAAAACCCAGATGTTGGTGCTTCCCTCTCTGGTAACTGACTAGGTAACTGATGTAATGATCAGACGCTGGAAGCCGTCTGTCTGCTGATCTGTTTTTCTGTTTGTTTGTAACTTCTGTTTGTATTCTCTGAAGTTCAGGGGGCTGACTTTTCCCC
>CM053585.1:315767964-315778081 GCA_028646515.1 Pseudochirops corinnae | reverse complement strand
CATAGGAGAGATTAGATTGGGGGAGGGATCATACAAGGGGATGGCTGTTTTGAGAGGGGAGTAGGGGAAAGATGGGGAGAAAATTTGTAACTCAAAATCTCATGGAAATGAATGATGTAAACTAAAATAAATAAAATAAAATATTAAAAAAAAAGAAAAAAAAAGAAAAAGAACCCCCCAAAAAGGGAAAATAGTATAATTTAATTTGCATTCAGACTCCATACTTCTTTCTCTGGAAGTAGATAGTATTTTCCATCATGAGTCTTTTGGAATTTTCTTAGATCATTGCATTTTTGAGAAAAGTTAACTCTATCAAAGTTATTCATTGCACAATGTTGCTGTTACTATGTACAATGTTCTTTTGATTCTACTCACTTCACTTAGCATTAGTTCATGTAAGTCTTTCCAGTTTTTCTGAAATCCACCTGCTCATCATGTTTAATAGCACAATACTATTCCATTACATTTATATACCACAACTTGTTCAGCCATTTTCCAATTGATGGGTATCCCCTCAAATTCCAATTCTTTGCCACCACAAAAAAAAAAAAAGCTTTCATAAATATTTTTGTACATGTGGGTCCTTTTCCCTTTTATATGATCTCTTTGGGATACAGACCTAGAAGTAATACTGCTGGATCAATGGGTATGCATAATTTTATAGCTTTGGGGGCACAGTTTCAAATAAGCAGGTTGATTTTAGAAAAACATGGAAAGACTTGCATGAAATAATGAAGAGTGAAATGAGCAGAATTGAGAGAACATTTGAGAATATCATTTGAAAAATAACTGTGTATGACTAAGTTATTCTGAAAATTATAAAAACTCAAATCAATTACAAAGGAACTATGAAAGAAGATGCTATCCACCTCCAGAGAAAAAACTGATAAAAGTATATCTAGTATGGCTTTACATATACATACACACACAAACGTGTGTGTGTGAAATGGTGATGATCTCTAGTGCAGAATGGGGAGGGATGAGGGAGACATTTTTAAATTTAAAATGTAACCAAATTAAATTAAATTAAAAATGAGGACTGTATTTTGTCAAAATTTTATTCCACATTTATTAATAGATGTGTGGTTTTTTGTTTTTATTAATACAATTGATTGTTAATTGTTCTCTAATCATCTGTGATTAAGTTTTCATGAGTAATTTTTAGACATAATGCTATGGTCATTGTACCAGTATATGATTTTTAAATTTGCATCAAAGTTCTTTGGAATGTAACAGTTAAAATTAAGGTAAACTGAACCACAAAGTTCTGAGCAGAATCAATTTATTAGCAAAGTGTGAATTTATCAATAAATAGTATCTCAGCTTTCTCAACTAAGGTAAGACCTCAAGTTAGGAGTACAAGTCTATTTTGTAGTTTGGGGGAGTACAGAACAAAGAGCAGGACTTTGTAGGTAGGGAACACATTATGATTGGTTAAAAGATGTCACCATCATGAATGGTGAAATTCATATAACTGCTTATAGAGCTAAGGCATGGGGGAAAATATGATTAGTTGGCAATTAGGAATGAGAGGCTATCTGTTTCCCTCCAATGACTAAGAAATGTTTGTTGTTTGAGTCCAACTGCAAACTTAGAGCCAGTGGACCAGCCTTCTTTGGATAGCACACCAGACATCCTTAAGGGATAGCTGGGTGGTGTAAAGACTAGAATCCCTGGTGTCTACCCACATTCCTCATGTATTTCCTTGAGGAGAGAACAGAAAAATGATTAGCAGAAGAACTTGATCTCTAAACTTAATTCATTCCAGAACAGCTGAATTTCTGAACAAAATTCAGAGACAAAGAACCATCTCTTAGATAGTTACAGGATAAAATCAATTAACTGTAAACAGAATCAATTAAAAGAAGACACAGAATCAATCTGATCATTTCAGTGATATTGGTATATACTTCCCCTTCTCTGCTCTGTCTCTCCTTTGTTTGGGTATTAGGGCCCATGTTTATCTCATTAATATAATCTGGAAAGGTGCTTTATCTTTTTATTTTTTAAGAACAATTTATTTAGCATAAGGATTTGTTGTTGTTGTTCTTGTAATGTTTGATATAATTCACTTATGATTCCATCTGATCTTGAAGGTTTTCTCCCCTTGTCCCCCCCTCCACTTTTGTGGCTTACTCAATTTCCCTTTCTGAGATTAGCTTGTTTGGATAATTTATTACTTTTGTTCATTTGGAAAGTTTCCTAATATATAATTACCTTCTTCCCTCCCCCATACCCTTTGTATGTGGACATTTTGGCTTCTGAAATGGGCAAAAAAAGAACATTATGTAATGAACACTGATAAAAATCCGCTTGAGAAGAAGTAACCTCTCAGCTAAAATATTGGAAAGAGACAGAGATTATTCCCAATATCTGAGAGAAAACTGCCCTTTAGATAAATGTACTGAGGGGACATGATTGAAGGCTGAGAACAGAGTTATAGATGGTTGTAGTGCATTATGGTATATCATACCATTATTTTCAGAGTTTTTAAAGATATAATTGATAAACTATAAGTCAAATAATGTCTGGAAGATTTTATAAAGTCTATTGGGGTCATATCTGACAAATATATGAAAGATGAGTCATGACTTATAGGAGAGAACCTGATTCAAGACATTAGAAGTCAATCAATCAATAAGCATTTACTAAGTGTTTATTATGTGCCAGGCATTGTGCCAAGTTCTAGAATTCAGGTAAGCATTGGGGTAGGAAATCATCACATAAAGATAGAAGCCAGAAAGGAAACTGAGAGCAGGGGTTGGGTACTAAAGGCACAGGAAATCATGAGAGTAGCTTCTTATACAATACAGGTACAGAAGCTGACATTTGCCAGTCAAAGCTGGACCTGCAGCTATTTTGCTGGGAACTATTCTGATTGGAAGATAGACATTCCTTTAATGAGAGCTGATTGGCTGGAGAAAGGTAGGATTGTTTTATGGGGCCATCTATAGCCTGAGAGAGGGAAATTTCTCAGGAGGTTACTTGTGTTGCCCTTTTATGTCTTCTCTGGTTTAAGAGGAAGAAATAAGAGAAAGACTAGATTTGCATCTTTTGCTGTGAGAAGAGGCATGGTTTTGCTAAGAACTGATTGGGGAAAAAACAAACAAAAATACTCAATTATTTGAAAAGCTGGCTAAGGGAAAGCTATACAGCCTTATTGTTATCTACAGCTTGAGAAGGAAAATATCCTCAGAGCCCCAGGACATATCTGAGGAATTTGACAGTTCTCTGGCTTAAGGGAATTGCTTGTCACTGAAAGATTGCAACACTTCCTCAGTATTCTGCTAAGGGTGACTGTGTGCTTTAAAAAAAAAAAAAGCTTGTGACTGCTTTTGAAACCTGTGAAGCACAAGAAAGCAGCCTTCCAATCAGGAGAGTTGTGAGGACCAGAACAGGAAGATAGAGTAGAGAAGCACTTTTACCCAGAAGGTTGGACTCATAGTATAGATGCTCTCTAAAAAGACTAGGGATATAAAGATCTGCTATCCAGAGTACTGAGCTGTCTCTGGTACATGGGTTTCCCTTTTCATGTGTCTCTTTTTTAGGTTTCTGGGTATTCCCACTTTCTCCCAAAGACACTGTCTTTTGGTGCAAGAGTGTGATTTATGACTGAATTGTTGTATTTTGATTGTTGTTGCTTTTGCCTTCCATTCAGTAAATGTTCTGATTATTCTTGCCTTTGCCTGTTTAGTAAATGTTCCCTATTGAAACAGGAATGATGTCATTGTGACTGATTCATGTATGTAAATGGGAAGCACACTACTGGAAGCTCTAGGAGCTACAACGATGAGTAGTAGGATGTATTAAGCCAGGATTAATCACAGGACCCTGAAAAAAATTTGAGTGGTGGTAATATAAGGTTGGTCATAGCTGACTCTCCTGTGAGAGAGAAAACAAAAACAAAAACCAAACCTGCCAGTTGGGAGAGAGGGAAAATGGAGTCATCCCAGAGGGAAAGTAAGGGGGTATTGGTGACATCTTGGCTAGACTAAAAATCAACCAAACAAACAAAACCCCTCTACAATATTAATGAAACATCTGGGTCATGACACTAAGGCAGCTCTAGAGAGATTAGAATTCCCTCATCAAAAAATGTTTTTGGAGCACATGATAAGCAGGTAAAAAATAACTATGGAAATACTTTTGGAACAAGCAGACATCTCGCTGACAACAGGAAAGGGCATGTCATTGAATTTAAAACACTAAAGTTGTTTACTTTTGGATGGAACCAGTGAAGCAGTTGAGATTCAGCACTGGAATCTAAATGCCCTCCATGGATAACCTCTATATGAATTCAGTCAACAATATGTTGACACAGACATCAAACACATGTCTGAATCAGATAGAGGAAGCTACCCTGTGTAGCTCAGGTTTATTAGGAAATCAGCACTACCCTAATCATGAGGATCCCCAACATTTTCCCAAGGGAAAAGACCACAGGGTCTCTAGAAAGTCATACTTCCCCTCAGATCTGAGCAGTCCTCATGACCTTCTCTACATTTAGTTAGGGACCACTCTTCAACCAAAGGGGCCCTAGCAGCCTTCTTCACTCTTCAATGGTATGCCCAGCATTTATGGAAGTCGGTAGTTCTCTGACTTAAGGGAATTACTTGTCACTGAAAGAGTGTAACACTTTCTTAGTACCCTGCTAAGGATGACTTATGGAAGAGGAGGAATTTGTGATAATGATTCAGTACCAAATCATTGACACCAAAAATTACAGAAATGTGCTCAAGAGGTCCAGATTTAATAATCAATGCATATTATGCAAAAATAGTAGAAAATGTAAATCATATCATTGCAGGATGCAACAATTTAGCACCTCCAGAGTACCTAGCAAGACAAGACCAATGTCTTGTGTCTCCACTCAACTGCCAAAATGATTTTTCTAAAGCACATGTCCAGCCATGTACCACCCCACTCAAACCTCCTGGATCAAATATAAAATCCATTCGGCAATAGAACCCTTTTTAACCTGTTCTCCTCCCTCTTTACAGTTTTCTTACACCTTACACTCTCTTTTCCCTAAACATGGTCTCTTTGGCTCAGAGACACTGGCCTACTAACTGTTCCCTGAATAAGATACTCTATCTCTCAGCTCTGAGCATTTTCTCTACTGTCCCCTGTACCTAAAATACTCTTCCTTTTCATCTCCACCTCCTGGTTTCCCTTCAAGTCCCAGCTACAATCCTACTTTTTCCCCCCTTTTTTGCGGGGGAGAAGGCAGATTAAGTGACTTGCCCAAGGTCACACAGCTAGTAAGTGTCAAGTGTCTGAGGTCGGGTTAGAACTCACATCTTCCTGACTCGAGGAGGGCTGGTATTCTACTCACTGCGCCACCTAGCTGTCCCTACAATACTATTTTTTTTTCAGGAAGTAGTTCCCAATCCCTCTTAGTTCTAAGGCCTTCATTCTATTGATTACTTCCTATTTATCCTGTATATAGCTTGTCAATCATTACTTGGATATTGCCTCCCTAACTAGGTTGTAAGCTCCTAGAGGGCAGGGACTGTATTCTCCCGCTTTCTTTGCATCCCTGGTGCTTAGCAAAGTGTCTGGCACATAGTAGGCACTTAAGTGCTTTTTGACTGCCTGACTGGTAAATAGAGTTATACATCAGAAGTTTCCTGTGTTTTATGTGATGATATATAATAATCTTCCTACTACAAATACAAATCTTAAAATATCGTGGAGAAGTAGTTCAACAAACCGTACTGGAATTGTGCCATTAAATAGACTGAACCATTGTCCACAATTGCCTGGATACAATACTGATCCATAAAAACTCAGGAACAACCCTTTAAGGTAGATTTGATTACAATAAATACTCATAATCTCTGGGCTTCCTGGAATGAAAAGTTTTCAAAATAAAGAGACCTGGCAGAACGAATCAAAGTCACGTGGCCACAGAAGCATCCCCACGACCCTGTTACTAGAGTATGACTGCAGGTGCTTTCATTGAGCCTACTGAAGGTGATCTCACACCTGGGCACTTGTATTCAGCTACAAAAAAGCAATTATTTTGTTCCCTTTTCAATATTCAGAACATTCAATATAAAAGAATAATAAGAGTTTGAAGACCTGTCCCAGGATAGGTTTTTATCTTAACTCCACTAAACAAAATGAGAAAAGTAACTTTTCAATAATAACAGCAGTGATAACAACTGTAACCTGCCTTGGAGGTAGAAGGAAGATTGCATCATCATAATAACCGGTTTGGTATGACTCTTTGAAGTGTGCAGAATTCATTTTACAGATATTACATCATCAAAGCCTCACACCAAAACCATAAGGTAAATGCATCAGCTGTTAGCACAACAAATGAGGAAAGTGAGCCTGTGGAGTGATTTTATCTAGGATCACAGCTAGTAAGTAAAATCCAGGTTTTCCCAACTCCAAAACTCAGGCCTCCCATGAAGCTACATTGTGAGAACTCAGCTAAAAATAAAGAAAGGGGGCAGCTAGGTGGTGCAGTGAATAGAGCACTGGCCCTGAAGTCAAGAGAACCTGAGTTCAAATACAACCTTGGACACTTGACACACTTACTTAAGTGACCTTGGGCAAGTCACTTAACCCCAACTTCCTTGGCTTCCTCCCTCAAAAAAAACTAAAGAAAGTTGGGAATACCATTGAAGGGTGAAGAAGGCTGCTATGGCCCCTTTGGTTGAAGGATGATCCCTAACTAGATGTAGAGAAGGTCATGAGGATTATTCAGATCTAAAGGGAAGTATGACTTTCTAGAGATCCTGTGGTCTTTCCCCTTGGGAAAATGGTGGGAATGCTCATGATTAGGGCAGTAGTGATTTCCTAATAAACCTGAGCTATATGGGGTAGCACTAGAAATTAGAAGAGGACCCTTTGCAAAGTGAGGAGAAAGTAGTCATTGGTCTCTGGAACATTTATGAGCTCTGATATCATTCAGTGATGCTTTCTTTTACACTCTTCTGATTATTGTATACAGTACTCTCCCATTCTGTTTATTTTGCTCTTCATCAGTTTGTACCTGTTTCTCTGAATTCTTCATATTTGTGATTCTTTATGACACAAAAATATTTCATTGCATTCACATGCCACAGTTCATTCAGTCATCCTCCAAGTGACAGATCCTCACTTTATTTCCAGGTTTTTGCTACCACAAAAAGTAGTCAAAGTCACAATTGTCAAGTCATCTTTCTGGTAAGTAGATTCACATTTGAAAAAAATCCATTCATATAAAAACTATGATTAATTTTTCCCAATGTCGCCAAGACACTATTATTCCACTGGTAGAATTTAAACTCCTTGAGGGGAGAGGATGGATTTTTTTTAATGTCTTTGTGTCCCCAGAGGCTAGCATAGTGACTTATGCATGGTAGATGTTTAACAAATATTCCAAAATTCTACTGATGGGCTAATTTCTTCAAATAACTAGCAAAGAAAAGTTTTAGCCAGTGAGCTAGCCTAGTCTACGGCTGAAAGTAAGACCAATGGATTCTGGTAACAGCTCTCTATAGTTCAAAGAATATTGAACTAAGAGTCTGGGTCCTAGCCCTGGATTTTTCATTAAATCATTATGTAATCTAGTACAAATCACTAACCTCTACAATTTAGTTTCCTTAGTTATCAAATAGAGATAATATCTCATGCCTTACCCAACACATACGGGTGCTGTCAGGGTCAAAAAATGATGGGGCATGAGACTTTAGAGAGCATGGGGACCTTAGAACAGTGGTTCTCAACCTTCCTAATGCTTCAACCCTTTAATACTCGTATGTGGGGATACCTGTATGTGGGCAGACTCGCCTGGAGATGGATAGAGGAGCGGTGTCTCGGTCCCTAAGACCATCAGAAATATGTGTTTTCCAATGGTCTTAGGCAACCCCCAAAGGGGTCGTGACCCACAGGTTGAGAACCACTGCCTTAGAAGCTATCTACCACAAACATTTTATTTTACACGTTAGGAAACTTCATTCTAGAAAGGGTAAATGACAGTGCATAGGAAAGCATTTTTTTTTTGTCTAATATTCCATAACAATGTAAAGGAATAGTATGTGTCCTTACCAACTCTGTGTCTAAGTTTCTTTCTTCTATGAAATAGAAACAATACTTTTCTCCATCTATTTCAAAAGAATGTTTTGGAAAGAAAGGGAATAATGAAAGAAAGGGGCTGTGATTTCAACTGAAAATAAAATAACAATAATAATAATAATAACAACTGGCAGTTTTATAGTGCTTTGAAGTTCTCCATATTTTATTTCATGAGATCTTCACACAACAGCTTTTTGAGGTAGGTGCTGCAGGTCTTATCCCCATTTTACATTAAGGGAAACTGAGCTTTAGAGAAATTAAGTGACATCCTTTCCTGGATCATCTTTTTTTTTTAAACATTGTGAACAACAAATATCACACATCTGTTAAGTGCTGGAGGTGGGATTTGAACCCAGCTCTTGATTCTTTGGACTCCTCTCTTGATTCCAAGTTCAATGTCCTTTCTCTGCCCAAACCAACTCATTCATCTTTGTGGCTTCCTGAGGTGCTAGCTTCATAGAAATGATTGGAAGAGACCATAAAGATCATCTGGTACAAACCCTTCTTTTTAAAGATGTGGAAATAGAGGCTCGGGGAGACCATGTTCTTTGCTGTTTCTCTAAGGAGATTCTCCATCTCCTGAGCTGGATCTTTTCACTGGTTGTCTGCCATTCCTGGAATTGTATCTCTTATTCTCTCTGCCTCTTGGCTACCTTCAAGTTCCAACTAAAATCCCACTCTCTACAAGAAACATTTCCCAATCCCCCTTAATTCTAGCGCCTCTCTATTGGTCACCTCCAATTTATCCTTTCTAGAACTTTTTTATACATGGGAGTTCACAGGGCAATTTGAGAGCCAGCTCAAAAGGCAAGAGCTGACTGTTCAATGATCAGTGTGAGCATTTACACCTTGGAAATTGGCAAATTTTGCATACAAAACAGGGTTTGAATTTTTGTTTCATTGATCATCTCAGTTTAAGAAAATAATGGGGGAAATGTTAACAATTCAGATTTGACTTAAAAATGTGTTGATGTGTACACGTCTCCCCCTTGAGATTTGGTTGTTACACCAACACATTGATAGTTGTGTGCTTGCTGTTCCTCCCATTAGACTGTGAGCTCCTTGAGAACAGCAACTATCTTTTGCATTTATTTGCATTCCCAAAATTACCCACATAGTAGGTGCTTAATAAGTATTTGTTTATGATAAAATTACCTCTCCAAGGTTATGTAGTTAGGAAGTAGCAGAGCTGGGATTCTAACCAAGGTCTTCCAACTCCAAATCTAGTGCCTTTTTCATTACCTTAAAGGTGGTTTCTCTGTGCTGCAATGTTTATGCTTAGAGAGAGGTGGTTTCCTCTGTTCTTAACCCCATTGTCAATCCATATCAATATGTGTCCTGGCATTGCCACTGTCCATGGCTAATGAAAGTCTGCTGTCCTCAACCTTCCATGGGGAGAATCTGGCTTACTATGAGTCAATCAACCATACCCTGGTTTTCCAAAGTCTTTCTCAAGACTACAGCCAGACTTTATCTGTCAATATTTATATGCTGTATGGAAATGCATTGATCAAAATACATTTATGAAGTGTCTACTATGTCAGGTACTGTGCTAGGTACTGGAGATTTGGGGATCCACAGACAAAAATGAATAGTCCCTACCCTCAAGCAGCATACATCCTTTTGGCCGAACACTATGCATGTAAATAAGTAGATTCAAAATAAATACAAGGTAAGTTGTGGGAGAAGGAAACAAGCATTTTTTAAAGCACTTAATAATTATTAAGCACTTAATAAATGCCTGTTTCCTTCCTCCCCCACAAATTATCTTGTATATATTTATTTACGTACAAACAGGGCTTTGCAAATATTATCTCACTTGATTCTCACAACAGGCGCTGTTGTTATCCTCAGTCTACAGATGACCGAGCTGAGGCACACGGGTTAAATGACTTGCCCAGGATCCCACAGCTAGTAGGTGTCTAAAACCAGATTTGAACTCAGGAAAATAAGTCTTCCTGACTCCAGGCCTGGCACTCTGCCCGCTATACCCCCTAGCTATCCCCTTAGTACAGAGTGTTCCTAAAGTCTGGACACATAAGAAATC
>CM053585.1:315744085-315760293 GCA_028646515.1 Pseudochirops corinnae | reverse complement strand
TGATCTGTTTTTCTGTTTGTTTGTAACTTCTGTTTGTATTCTCTGAAGTTCAGGGTGCTGACTTTTCCCCCTGAACTAGGTAAATGATATGTTTGATTAAAGTAAGATTGTTAACCCATTTTGAGTTGCTTTCCTTTAGACAAGCAACTTGTAGCCGCCTTAGGTATGCTAGGGTGCTTGCTGGTACAACCTATTACAATGCCTGGCAGATATTAGGTAATTAATAATGCTTGTCACCTAAATATAACACTTAATTATGGCAGCCATTCACTTGCTACAGATTGCCAGTGTTCTTTTAATTTCCTCTCTCTCTAGACTTCAAATAGAAGCAGAAAAGGTGTTAGTGAATAGTCTAGGACATTTAACATAAAGATATTTTTCCCAAGGTCATTGTGATTCACTATGAAGGTGACATCTGAGAAGAGTTACCTGCTAAAGACCCTGAGAGAGGCCAGAGAAGGAGTCACGTGAGGTCAGCAAGAAGTGAGGGAAGACAACGACTGACCTCAGAACCTGACAACCAGCTTTTTGATCAATTGAACTCCAAGTTTGTCCTGGAGATTGACCTGGAAGCAAATACAGGAATTGGGGTGAGTGTGAATGCAATGGTAGTGAGGTAATCCTCTTTCATGATTCTGGAACCAAAGAGGTTTAGGTATAATGACATTTGGAGATGTCATTCTCTTTGCTTACCATGTGAGGTCCAAAACACTTGACACAGAAAAGAGTGGGCAAGTGAGAATGACAATATTAAAAGGAGGGAGTGCAGCAACTGGGAAGAATCTTGAAGACATTTTCATTGTTGTAAGTCAAGAGAAGGAACTGTAATTTCAGATCTCATTTGGAGTAGTGAGTTGTTGGTTGCTTGGAATTCCTAAAATTGTGTCTTTCACCTTTGATTTCATCTGCTAAAATGTACTATAATCTGTTGTAGTCCTGTGGGTTCATGTGAAATTGGGAAGGAGATTACAATATCAAATGGTATGGGGGCTGAGCCAATTGGCTGAATTACGAATTGCTATTATGAATATATTCACACTTTTTAGTTAGACTAGACTGAATCTGATGTAGAGCCCTAAAAAGAAAGACTAAAAGCTGAAGGACCCAGTTAGGCAATTAGCACTTGGGCAAAATGAGTCATCTGTACCTGGGAGGTCCTGTTTGAGTCTAGAATACCTCTATCTTGGGGTGCCATCTGCTGCCTGATGCAGAAATTGTATACTTAGAAGCTAGTATAGCCAAGAATCCCCAACCTCTCCCTGCCAGGCATTTGAAACACTTATTGTGTTCTATTACATATAAAATGAAGTTATTCCTCAGTAATAATAAGTGGTAAAACATATAAATAGGTTTCAAAAGGAGAGATGCAAACTACCAAAAAAATGATGTGAAAACTGTTCAAGATCACTAATAACTAGATAAATCAATTGAAACAAATCCAAGGTATCAGCTCAGCCAGGGGTGGGGAACCTGTGGCTTTGAGGCCACATGTGTACCTCTAGGCCCTCAAATGTGGCCCTTTGACTGAATCCAAACTTCACAGAACAAATCCCTTTCATAAATGGATTTGTTTTGTAAAATTTGGACTCAGTCAAAAGGTCATACCCTGTAAGCTGTCAAGCCATCAAATTAGTAAAGATAATAAAAAATGAAAAAAATTAGAAGGGTTTTGTAGAGACAGCTATACTAATTTATTGCCTGTTGTAGAAGTTACAAATTGATCTAAGAATTTAGAAGGCACTTTGGAATTATACAATAAAAGTTATTAAGTTGTTCAGATATTGGATTTATATTCCAAAGAGATTATTGACAACAAGAAAGGAGCAATATATACAAAAATATTCCTAGAAGTACTACCTATAACAGAAAAAAGCTAGAAATAAACTATGTGCTCAATGACTAGAGAGCAGTTGATATGGAAGTGTAATGGGATATTATTGTGCCATAAGGAATGATGGATAAGTAGAATTTAGAGAAACTTGGAAAGAGTTGTATGACATAATGGATTTTGAAAAAAAGTAGAGTAAAAAATGATGTCCATAATAACTCTAACAATAAAAATAACTATGACACAAAATGCCAACAAAACCAAGGCCGATACATACAACATCGGTGCTGAGTTATTAAAGTTAAAACACATATACATCCTTGCTGTTAGTAAATGGCAAAAGACAAAAATGGAAAGCGGATGAATGAATAAATGGGAAATCATTTATTAAGCACTTCCTAAGCACCAAATGTGCTAAACACAGGGAACAGAAAATTTAATAAATAGAAAAAGTAAGACTGTCTCTGTTTTCAAGGAGAGCACACTCTAATTAGGGAAGATAACACGTATAAGAAAGTTCAACTGCAGGGCACATGGAAAGATCCAAAAGCCCTAAGGGTATAGTGGCAAGTCAGATGGCAAGATCCTGGGATCCTCGGGGTATATTGACAAGTCCAACGTCAATGCCTTACCATTTGACCTGATGCAATGCTTCCAAAGGGAATAACAATTCATCTCTTATAGGTGGTGACTCTCGGCTTATCTAAGTGATGTGAGTAACCATGTCACTCTTCCTTCCTGCCTGCCCCATGGGGTCTGGTGGTATGTGGGGTAAGGAAAAGGCAAAAGGGAAAGGCAAACCCTAGTGTGTGACAAGTGTTATCAATCAGAATCATTCTTTGAAGTTGTTTCACCTAATTGTCTTCAGAGTTTGTAGCCTGTGGCAGAACTGTATGTTTGTTGGGATGTGTCCATTGGGCCAAAACAAAAATAAACAAATCTAAATAAATGAACAATGGAAAAATGAGAAAAAATAAAATGTGAAAGAAAAATCCTTTCAGGAAGCCGATATTAGAAAAAGGCTTCTCCTAAAACATTTTAGTCACTCAGGAAGGGCCCTGTTAGCTGATTGGTTAAACTGTACCGATAGGATAAAATAATTTATCACTATGGGGATGTTGCTGCATTTTCTTCTGTCAGAATCTCAACTCTCTTCATGTCTCAGATTGCTTTTATTCCATTCACAAGGATCACTGTAGTTTCCAATGCATGGGGCCTACAGATAGGACCTCTGTATCCATGGGTTTTTTTTCCTGGTCAGCAATATAAAACTCATAGTTGACCAAGGCCACTACCTATCTCTGTCTGGTGGTAAATAATGTGTTGTTTGTGTAAACAACAAAAACTTCTCTTCTTCTCCAACCTGTACTTGTCTTCATGGCCCAGAAATGCAGACCTAAGACTATAATTCACAGGTCCCTACTAGTAAGCTTCTCATTAGCAATCAGCCAATACACATAATTAGTTTCTAGCCAAAGCATTTACAAAGGTGGCTTAGTAAGAATGGTAGCTACCATAAACCTGGCACATAATTTCCTACACATCTATGGGAAGAGAGAATAAAAACTTAAGTACAGAGGTCTTAAGACATACAAGAAGGGAACATATGTGACCAAAGGTACTACAGGGCCTAGACATCCTTCCTCTCTTGTATAATCATTATAAAGCTGTATCTTCTTAATAACATTTCTTCTGGGTGGGTTGATCAGCTAGACTCCCTGGATCTGCTTCTCTCTAAAGCATAACTCTTGATTTCCAGGGCTGGTCCTCTCTCTCTTGAGCTTTCTTGTCTGCCAGAGGCCTCCATATTAGAAGTTGCTTCCTCCCTTGAGTGATTGCTTCTCCAGAATGTATCTCTGCTATCTGCTGTACATTAGTGTCTCCTACTGGTGTTGTAATTCTGCTTCTAAGCAAACATGGTCAATGAGTATGGGGGAGAAGAGGAGAAAGAAATCTCTTCTTCATTCATGAGGAATTCCCTCTTAGCATATGGGTTGCTCCTCCATTTCTGGCTCTAGGCATGGACTCACCTATCCTGAAATGAAGATCACTATTCTAGCTCTTGACTATTTAAAGTTCTGCAAAAGCTTGTCTAATCAGTTCGCTTCTTTTAATTCCCCCAGAAAAGCAATGGAGGCATCCTTAAACTCCTGGAGGATATCCTCCTTTTGCCACATAACTTGGAAGATTTCTGTCAGCTTTTGTATGAGCAGTGGAACTTCTGCCTTGTAGATCTCAGTTGGAATAGAATCAGCACCAGGCACTTTGCCACAGGAGAGGAGCCTAATGCCATTCAAAACCTCTTTTTCAGTCAGAAGTTCAAGTAGAGAGGGACTGGCTTCAACATGCGGTATATAGTCAGTGACTTCAGAATTGCTTGGTGATGGTCTGTTGAAAACACTATGGAAGTGTTCCTTCCATCTCTCCAGGATCACGTCTTTATTGCTAGTCAATATGGCTCTCTTGGTACCAAGTAATTGAGATGCATCATAGGTCTTTGGCCCATAAACAGGTTGCAGGTGGACACCAAAGGTGGAGAGCAGCCCTTACTTTTACTAGAGGTACTATTCTTCCCTGCAGAACCATATTCCCCACTCTACTCCCCCCAAATTTGCAATAATAGCCTACTTTAAAGCCAAGAACTCCAATTTGTAGTTGCAATAAGAACCATCACTGTAGGAAAAGAAGTTGTGGTAGGCATCAGTTTTCTGGCACAAAACTTCCCCCAGGCCATCTTGTCTAGTGTCTGGGGATAACATGGAGAGCTTGCTAGCGTTAATAAAAATCAACTCCGATGTATGTATTAGCAAACTAGCCAAGTCCTTGAAGATCTCCTTCACATGTCTCATCCTAGAAACCTGCAAATGCGCAATGGGGTCCAGTCTGATTTGCTCCTTCAGTCCCTTTCATCCTTACATCCATTAGTATGGTCTTGATAGCCTCACTGATTTCAATAATTCTTCAGAGTGACTTAATAGTTTGCCCCAAATCTTGGATCATAGCCACCGAAAAACATTTCCGTCTCCTGATGATTCTTGTGCTTATGGTCAGATGACCATGACTTCTATTTTCTCAGGGCCAATATTTGCCTGAGTAGAACTGGTTCTGATTTAATATGCCCCCTCCCCATATTCTGTCCTTAGCTCTTCCACAACCTCTCTCCCAAATCAATTAAATCCAGATAAGCCAACATCTAATTCATATTCATGGGAGGGAGCATTGTGTAAAATTGTCAGTAAAATGCTAAGAAGAATACTTGTAGTATTTACCTTATGAGATTGTCATAAAGATCAAACAAGATAATGCACACAAAATACTTTACCAGTATAAAAGCTATACAAATATGAGCATAGGATATCACTTACCACCTTATCCACTAAAGCTAAAAGGCCAGTAAGGTTAAAAAAAAATAGACCCATAGAAATCCCTTCGGGCAAGTGATCATATTGGTAGGATACCTGCTGACAGATGAAGGCTGCCTTCTCATTTTTCTTTACCATGGGTACCTACTATACTTGCTATAACAAACTTATAATCACTGACTACCCAAATAAAATCCAGGCATTCTGAACCTAGGACATGCTGTATCTGAGCCATTTTAGTTGTCTTATTCAGGATTTAATAATCTTCAAACATCCTAATCTTCCCAGTCTTTTCCCATACCATCACTAGCTATGAGACATGCAGACCATGATATTCCATGATGTTGTCACTGATTTCAGGTGACTGTCAAAAATCTCAAGACTAATAAGAGTCATCTTGAAAAGATCCTGGCTTTTTAAAAAATGTTTTATTTTCCCTCCAATTACATGTAAAGACAATTTTAAACATCTATTTAAAAAATTTTTTTGAGTTACAAATTTTCTTCCTCCCTCTCTCATCTCTCCCTGCCCCTCAAAACAGTAAGCAATTTGATATAGGTTATATATGTGCAATTACGTAAGACATATTTCCATATTAGTCATGTTATGAAAGAAGAAACAGACCAAAAGAAACACACACACACACACACAATAAAAGAAAGTGAAAAATAGTATACTTCAGTCTGCATTCAGACTCCATAAGTTCTTTCTCTGGATGCAAGTAGCATTTTTCATTATGAATCCTTTGGAATTGTCTTGGATCATTGTATTGCTAAAAATAGCTAAGTCATTCATAGTTGATCATCATATAATATTGCTGTTATTGTGTATAGTGTTTTCCTGGTTCTGCTCACTTTACTCTGTATTAGTTCTTGTAAGTTTTTGCAGGTTTTTCTGAAATCAGTCTGCTTGTCATTTCTTATAGCACAACAGTATTCCATCACAATCATATACCACAACCTGTTCAGTCATTCCCCAACTGATGGGCATCCTCTCCGTTTCCAATTCTTGGTTATCACAAAAGAGCCACTAAAAATATTTTTGTTCACATAGATCTTATTCCTTTTTTAAAAATCTCTTTTGGATAGAAACCTCGTGGTGGTATTGCTGGATCAAAGGGCATGGATAGCTTAATTATCCTTTGCACATAGTTCCAAATTGCTCTCCAGAATGGTTAGATCAGTTCACAATTCTATCAACAATGCTTTGGTTTCCTTATTTTCCCACATCCCCTCAAATATTTATCATTTTCTTTTTCTGTTATATCAGCCAATCTGATGGGTGTGAAATGGTACCTCATAGTTGTTTTAATTTGCATTTCTCTAATCAATAGTAATTTAGAGCATTTTTTTCATGTGATTATAGATGGCTTTGATTTCTCTGTTTGAAAACTGCCTGTTCATATACTTTGATCATTTATCATTTGGGGAATGACTTGTATTCCTATAAATTTAACTCAGTTAAGAAATGAGGTCTTTATCAGAGACACTATAAAAATTGTTTCTCAGCTCTCTGTTTTCCTGCTAATCTTGGTTGCATTGGTTTTGTTTGTGCAACTCCTTTTTAATTTAATATAATCACAATTATCTATTTTATGTCTCATAATACTATTTAGCTCTTTAGTGATAAAGTCTTCCCTTCTCCATAGATTCTGACAGGTAAACTATTCCTTGCTCTCCTAATTTGCATATGCTATCACCCTTTATGTTTAAATCATGTACCCATTTCGACCTTATCTTGGTGATCTTGACCTTCTTGAGGAATTTCTTGCTCAGAAGATCCTTCCATTTCTTATCCATAGGTATGTTCCATGGATTACAAAAGAATCCAATTATATTGTAATATATTTCATATATTGTATTGAAACAGATATGTATAATTATATACATACATACATACATACATATATAGATAGATATAGATATATAGATATGTATAGATATGTTTACAAATTTCAAAGATTTCACCAGGTTAAGAAACTCTCCTCCCCTTTGAGGTTTCACCTGGACAAGTTTGATTTTAATTTGATCCTACTTCCCCCATAACCCTCCAAGCTCTATCTTTCACTACCAAACTCCCAGGAAGAATAATCTGTATAAGCATCTTCCACATACTCAATAACCACTCAATTCTCAATACCTTGCAATTTTCATTTCTTGCTCACTGTAGTCAAGGCAAAATCAAACTTGTCCAAACCCAACCTCAGGGTAGAGCAGAGGAGCTTAACCTAAAGCCTGTAAACTCCTTTTTTATTTAAATTTAAAATTTTTAATTATTTATTTATTTTAAACATTCTTTTCTTTTTAAATTTTGAGTTCCAAATTTTCTCCCATCTGCCTATCCTTCCCTCACCACTAAGAAGACAAGCAAAATTATATCAATTAATTACATAGGTGAAATCATGCTAAGCACATTTTCATATTAGCCATATCACAAAAAAGACAAAAATGTGAGAAAGTTATACTTCAATTTACACTCAGAGTTCAACAATTTTTGCTCTGAAAGCAGAGAGCATTTTCCATCATGAATCATTTGGCATTATCTTGTATCATTGTGTTTGTCAAAGCAGCCAAGTCTTTTATAGTTGGTTATCATTACAACATTGCTGTGCACAATGATCTCCCAGTTCTTCTCACTTCATTTTGCATCAGTTCATATAATTTTTGCCATTTTTTCTGAACCCCTCCACCGCAATAATTTCTTATAGCACAAATGGACTCTACCACAATCATATGCTACAACTTGTTCAGCCATTCCCCAATTGATGAGCATCCCCTCAATTTCCAATTCTTTGCCATCACAAAAAGAGCTGCTATAAATGTTTTCGTACGTATAGATCCTCCTTTCTCTGTGATTTCTTTGGGGCTAGTAGTGGTATTGCTGAGTCAAAGGCTGTGCACAGTTTGATGGTCCTTTGGACAGAGTTCCAAATCGTTCTTCAGAATAGTTGGACAAGTTCACAACTCCACCCACCATTTATTTGTGTACCTATTTTTCCTCATCCTGTGAACTTGTTTTAAAAGACATTTTGATAACTTCAATTCCTTGTAATTGGTTTCCATTGGAATCCTATATATTTTATTTTATTCATTTAAAAATACCACTCTGAGAATAGTCTTCACTAGACTGCCCCCCATAGGAGTCTATGACACAAAAAGGTTTCAAAAGAGTGGGGTGGTTTTTTTGAGGCACATAGAAACTTTCATTAAGTGTTAAAAGCAGTTTAAGATGTCAGCAATGACAAGAAGTAAGAAGCAGTTAACCACTTGACACCGACTCTTGCTGTCTTGCTCAAAAACCTTCAATGGCTCCCTATTGCCCATAAGGTAAAACCCAAACTCCTAAGCTTGGGATATGTTTACAAATTTCAAAGATTTCCCCAGGTTAAGAAACTCTCCTCCCCTGTGAGGTTTCACCTGGACAAGTTTGATTTTAATTTGATCCTACTTCCCCCATAACCCTCCAAGCTCTATCTTTCACTACCAAACTCCCAGGAAGAATATCTGTATAAGCATCTTCCACATATTCAATAACCACTCAATTCTCAATACCTTGCAATTTTCATTAAACCCAGTATTAAAAATATTTAAGCATCCTTTTTGCTGCTTTGTCATGTGGAAGCTTTCTTGTATGGTCTTTTTTGGAGACTAGTGGGCCTCTGGAGGATTACAGTTATACAGATGATTCTTCAGTTCTCATATATTTATTTATCACTCTTGAAAGAGAGTCTTTCTAGGGTGTCATTCTAGAAAGTTCAGGGCATACTCCAAGGGTGCCATGTTTTTTTCCAGCAAGTCAAATCCTTATTTTTTAAAAAAAAATATTTATTTATAGCTTTCAATACACATTTTTATAAGATTTTGAATTTTAAATTTCACCCCTTCCCCAAGAGAGCATACAACCTGATATAGGTTATACAAATGTGATCATATTAAACATATTTCCACATGAGTCATGTTATGAAAAAAGAATCAGAACAAAAGGGAAAAACTATGAGAAAGAAAAAAACAAAAAACAAAAGAAAGAGAAAACAGTATGCTTTGAATTGTATTCAAACTCCATTATTCTTTCTCTGGATGTGGATAGCATTTTTCCACATTAGTATTTTGGAATTGTCTTAGATCATTGCATTGTTCAGAAGAGTGTAGTCTAATAAAGTCTGTCATCGAAGAATTTTGTTGTTACTGTGTATAATGTTCTCCTGGTTCTGCTCACTTCACTCACCTTCAGTTCATGCAAGTCTTTCCAGATTTTTCTGAAGTCCATCTGTTCACCATGTCATATACCACAACTTGTTGAGCCATTCCCCAATTGATGGGCATCCCCTCAATTTCCAATCTTGGCCACCACAAAAAGAACTACTTTAAATACTTTTGTACATGTGGGTCCTTTCCCCATTTATATGATCTCTTTGGGATACAGAACCTAGTAGTGGTATTGCTGGACCAAAGGGTATGCACAGTTTTATAGTCCTTTGGGCATAGTTCCAAACTGCTCTTTAGAATGGTTGGATCACAACTCTACCAAAGATGCATTTTCTCACATCTTCTCCCACATTTATCATTTTCCTCTTTTGTCACATTAGCCAATCTGATAGGTGTAATGTGGGACCTCAGAGTTATTTCAATTTGCATTTCTCGAATCAACAGTGATTTAGAGCATTTTTTTTTCATATGACTATAGATAGCTTTAATTTCTTCATCTGAAAACTGCCTGTTCATATCCTTAGATAATTTATCATTTGGAGGATGACATATTCTTATAGATTTGTTCTCTATATATTTTAAAAATGAGGGCTTTATCAGAAACACTGGCTGTAAAAATTGTTTCCCAGCTTTCCTCTTCTCTTCTAATCTTGGTTGCATTGGTTTTGTTTGTGCAAAACCCTTTAATATAATATAATCAAAATTATTTATTTTATATTTCATAATGTTCTCTGTCTCTTGTGTGGTCACAAATTCTTCCCTTCTCCATATATCCAACAGGCAAACTATTCCTTGCTCTCCTAATTTGCTTATAGTTTTTTGTATAAATCATATGCCCATTCTGACCTTGGCATATGGTGTAAGATGTTGGTCTGTACCTATTTTCTGCCATACTATTTTCTAATTTTCCCAGCAGTTTTTGTCAAATAGTGAGTTCTTATCCTAGAAGCTATAGTCTTTGGGTTTGTCAAACAGTGGATTACTGTATCTTATGTATCTAACCTATTCCACTGATCGATGAGGGTGCCATGTTGTTCCAACTTCTGAGTTCCCTACCAACACTGCACTCTGTGGGCAATCTGGTACTAAGTCTAACTTAATGCCTGATGTGCATCAGTTCTTGCCTCCCTCTTTCCCTCTCAAGTACATGATAGAAGCATATAATAACTGTATAAATAGGTATAATATATATGGAAATTGAGGAATAGATCCCTAATAATGGGGGGGGAATCAAGGAAAACTTAATGAAGCATTTAGCACCTCAACTGAGACCTTGAAAGAAGACAAGGGTTCCAAGAAGTAGAACAGTCAGGAGCTAGTATATTCTAGGCATGAAGGTGGCTTGAGAAAATGAGCAGAAGTAGAAGATGAAGTAGTTAGTTCAGGAAACAGTCAAGTCTGTTGGGAATATAGAGTTCAGGGAGGGAAACAATATGAAATAAGGTTAGAAAAGTACTTCAGAGCAAAATCATGTAGGCTTTTAAATGCCCAGCTTAGGAGTTTGGGTTTTACCTTATGGGCAATAGGGAGCCATTGAAGGTTTTTGAGCAAGACAGCAACAGTCAGGCTTATGCCCAAGGAAGGTGATTTTGGAGAGGAAATAATATAAACAAGGACAGCAATGAGGGCATATTTTGGAAGTCTAGGTGAGGCAAGGGGAGTGCCTAACTAAATTTGAATAGTGCCTAGGTACACAGAGAGTAGGGGATGGATGTGAGAGATGTAGAGGTGGTGATTGATTGGACATGTAAGAAGGAAGAAGAGAAAACAGCCCAGGATGACTCCAAACTTACAAATGACTTTAGGAGGATAGTAGTGCTCTCCACAGAAATAGGGAAGTTGAGCCTACTGACAGGCTTAGGAGTAAGAGAATGAGTTCTGTTTTGGACATATTGAGTTTGATATAACTCTGGGACATCCAGGAGAAGATATATTGCACATAGCTTACAATGTAGTTTTGTAGTTTAAGATAGATAGATAGATAGATAGACAGATAGATAGATAGATAGATAGATAGATAGATAGATAGATAGACATAGACAGACAGACAGACAGACAGATAGATAGATAGATAGATAGATAGATAGATAGATAGATAGATTTGGAGTTATTTTCAGGGAGAGGATACTTGAACTCACGGGAGTAGAGATCTTAAAGGGAAAAAGAGAAAGTAGAGCATGTGACCAGAAGGGGACCCAGGATAGAGTTACAGGATGGAGCCAGGGTAAGGGGGCAGGAGATTGAGGATGATATAGCAGTAGTCACCTAGGAGGAGCAGACTGGCTGGAAGAGGAGCAGGAGAGATCACAGAAGCCAATGAAGGACAGAAGCTACAAGTGGAGGGAGGGTGGTGGTGGTACAGGATTAAAATCTGTAGAGAGTGAAGGAGGAAAAGGATTGAATAAAGGTCATTCATATTTGACAGTAGAGATTGTTGATAACCTTGCAGAACAGTTTCAGTGGAGCAGTGGGATTGAAGTGAGATTGCAAGGAATAGAGAATTGAATGGATATTGAGGATGTGGAAGCTATTAATGTAGATTATTCTTCCTAGGGGTTAGTCAGTAAGACATATAACTAGGGTGGTGTGGCAGGGAGGAGGGGTCAAGTGAAAAATTTTAAAGCATGGGGCAGACTAAACATATTCGTAGGTTGTAGGGAAGGGACCGATGGGCAGGGAGAGATTAAAGAAGAGAGAGAAGGAGAAGGAATGGTCACTGGGGCCAGTTCCTGCAGGAGAAACTTTAGAAAGATTGTCAGAGTCTGAACATGCAAGGGTGACCTGGAAAACTCTGAGAATATTTAATATAAGTGTCCAGATATGTGTGGTCCTTCTTACTCAGAGTTCAGAGACTGTAGGGGTACCTCAGATTTTCATCAGATTTACTTTGTTAACTGACTGGAAGGATTGTTACTGAAAATCTTTTGACCCTTGCAGCAGGATAATCCATATCTTTAATTCTCTGTCAGTTATAAAGTCTGCTAAATCAGACCCAGGGACAAATAAATAGTGAGGTAAGGATTAATTTCTCAGGGTGCTTGGGGTTCCTCTTGTCTCTGGTTCCAAAAGCCCATTTCCTGGCAACTAATCAGCAAACTTTGGCTTCTTGAAGACCAATGATAAATTCTTCTCAAGTACTTCAAGTATGTAGTACTTGGAAAGTACTGGAGCAGGATGGATACAGACAGAGCCATTGTACTGCCTGGTCCCTTCAGGTGTATTCTTTTAGCACCCTTTCTGAAATAGGTATCCTCAGAGAAGAGTGACTCTGAACAATATTCCAACAGATAGTAGGGTTGTGAAACTCCTTTGGTGAGGTTTATTTGTTGTGTTTTGGCCTCTGTTTCAGTCTCGATGGTCCACACCTTAGGATCCCAGGGGGACTCCTAGGATCATTTTATGGTCTCTTTATTCATATGCTCTCTCCCTGATCAACCAGTTCCCAGTAGCTGGAGGGCTGTTCTCACTGAAGCCATAGTTGTTACAATGGGTTCATCATACCCTAAGTTACAATCTATAGCTACTATGCCTTGGATAACAACTCTTTGCACTCTGAAATTTTTCACTTGACTCCCCTCCCTGCCACCCCAACCTAGTTATATCTCTTACTGACTAACTCCCAAGAACAATAATCTACATTAATAGCTTCCACATACTCAATACCCATTCAATTCTCTATTCCTTGCAATCTCACTTCAATCCTACTGCTCCACTGAAACTGTTCTGCAAGGTTATCAACAATCTCTACTGTCAAATATGAATGACCTTTACTCAATCCTTTTCTTCCTTCACTCTTTACAGATTTTAATCCTGTACCACCACCACCCTCCCTCCACTTGTAGCTTCTGTCCTTCATTGGCTTCTGTGATTTCTTTTGCTCCTCTTCCAGCCAGTCTGCTCCTCCTAGGTGACTACTGCTATATCATCCTCAATCTGCACCCTTAGCCTGGCTCCATCCTAAAAGCTGGAGACCTTTTCTCCCTGCCCTTTGTCTAGAACAGTGGTTCTCAACCTGTGAGTCGTGACCTCTTGGGGGTCGACTGACCCTTTCACAGGGATCACAGGGTTCGCCTAAGACCATCGCAGAACACATATTTCTGATGGTCTTAGGAACCTCCTCTATCCGTCTCCAGGTGGGTCTGCCCACATGCAGACATGCCCACATACAACTATTAAAGGGTCACAGCATTAGGAAGGTTGAGAACCACTGGGCTAGAAGCTTAATGTAAATGTCTTCTGAAAGTTTCAGGGCCATCAAATTATCTTTCCAACATTCACAAACATTTGAGGGGGTGCTCCATCTTTAAGGTGGGTAGAATGTCAAAGGTTGGTTCCCCTGAGATTCTCTAACAATTGCTTATGTTTCTCTGCATCTGGTGCCTGACATGCCTACGGCATCTCTATGTCATGTTCCAGCCACTGTGTGAAGGCTTTTTCTCTAGGTAAAGATACACTTTCCTGATGAGAATAACTGTGATTGTACATAGTAGGTTGCCTTAGGCTTGACAACCTATCCTATGTTCTAGGTCCCTAACTTTAGTGACATCAGGTTGCTGGTCTAAGAGGAAAATGTTCCACTTTTCTTCACTTTTTTTCCCAATTGGCTCAGAGGAGTATTTTTATCAATCAGCAAACATTGATAATGGTTGTAGACTTTCCATAGCCATGTCCTTCATATTTTCCAGTCTATCCTTCCTCTATGAGGAATCTCATTCTACTTGGAAAGTATTACCCAGAAATAGAACTTCTGGCATCCAGTCTTCAAGTACCCTCTTTTATAGATCTCTTCCCTAGTACAGGATATCTTCTTTGAGGGGAGGGAGTATTTCAGTCTCATTTCTGTATTTCCAGCCCCTAGAATAGTTTTGGAAGTCTAGAAGAGGCAAGGGGAGTACCTAACTAAATCTGAATAGTGCCTAGGTGGGTAGAGAGTAGGGGATGGATAGGAGCATTTCTAGCATCATACACAGAAGGTTCATCATTTGCATCACATTTCCTATCTATGGGTGTGTCCCCCAAGCTTCTGTCCTGGGCCTCTTTTTTTCCCTCCTTACACTCACTTGGTAATTTAATCAGCTCCCCTGGGTTTAACTATCAATTCCATGGAGATGATTACTAGATCTATCTATCTATCTATCTCTCTATCTATCTATCTATCTATCTATCTATCATCTAATGCCACTTTTTCCCTCGAGTTTCAGTTCTGGATCACCGATAGGCATTTCAAACAGGATGTCCTAGAGACATCTTAAGCTCAACATATCTAAAAGTGAATTCATTATCTTTCTTCCTAAATTCTCCCATCTTGTAAACTTCTCTATTTCTGTTGAAGGCACCAACATCCTTCCAAGTGTCTCAGGTTTGTAATCTCAGCATTATTCTTGACACCTCACTCTCCCTTACTCCACAGTTGATAAATCTTCCCATTTCTACCTTGATGCTTTCTCTTTACTCAGACTACCTTAATTCAGACTTTCATCACCTCTTACCTGGATTACTTCAACAGCTTCTTGATTGATCTCCCAGTCTCAAAACTCTCACCCCTCCAGTTCAGCCTACACACTTCTGCCAAAGTAATTTTCCTTAGGGTATTTGACTTTGTGACCTCCCTAATCAACTAACCCTAGTGGCTTCTTATTACCTCTAGGAAAAAATATAAACTCCTTTATTTAGCTTTGAAAACCTTACACACAACTTGATCCTACATGATCTTTCCTATTTCATCGGATGTTATTCTTCCTCCTCCCATCTGAGATCTAGCCAAACTGGTCTTCTGCCTGTTCTTCACACACAAAACTCTGTTTCCCAATTCTGTGTCTTTGCATTGGTAGTCCCCCACGCCTGGAATGCTTTTGCTCCTTACTTCACAGAGTACCTATCTTCCTGTAAGAAGATAGCTCATGCACCATCTGCAGGAATTCTTTTTGGATCCTCCCAATTACTAGTGTTCTCCCTCTCCAACTACCTTGTATTTAACTATTTTGTGTATATTTATATTTATTAATTTTATATTTATGCTGTATAGTATCTACATATTTCATTTTTGTACTAATCTCTCAATCTGGAATGTGTATTCATTATAAGAAAGGATTGTTCTTTCTTTCTCCTTGTGTCCCTAGGGCTCCCATATGCCTGGTACGTATTAGGCACAGAATAAGCATTTGTTTATTGATTGATTTACTTGATCAATTGCTAGCTTAATAAACATTTTTTGAATTGAATTCCTTCATGGACCTGGGATGACTAGTTTAACCTAGAAGCAGCTACATTGTCCTCTCTCTGTCCTTTCTCTGGAATACCTTTCCCAGTATTTAACTTCAAAGTAGTATGCAAGGACCTTTTGTGGTGCTTTTGTTCCACTCCACAGGCAATCTCTTTTCCACCTTATGGAGCTACTGTGACACAGTGGATAGCTCTTAGGCCTGGAGTCAGAAAGACCCATATTCAGATCTTACCTCAGATACTAACTGTGTGATCTCGGGCAAACCACTTAATCTTTGCCTGCCTCAGTTTCCTCATCTGCAAAATAGGGATAATAATAGCACCTACCTCACAGGGGTTTTTGAGGATAAAATAAGATCATACTTCTACAATGCTTTGCAAACCTTAAAATACTATATAAATGCAAGTTATTAGTATTATTATTCCCCAAATTAACAACTGATCCACAGCCATCACCGTATAACAGCCTTCTAGTGAATGAGCAGACACAGTAGTCCTTTATCCCCATAAATACACAATAATGCACAATGGTACCATTTTCCTTAGGTTTATATCTTTGTTGTTCACAAGACAGATGGCAGAAAGTCTGCC
>CM053585.1:315728486-315738486 GCA_028646515.1 Pseudochirops corinnae | reverse complement strand
ATGATCCCTACTACTTCATTTCCAGCTCCATCTTGAGGTGCCAAGCTGTTGCTTATATATTAATGAAACTCATAGCCCCTTTTGGGATATCTAGTTGATATTTAGATCTTTGGAAGAATTTTCACTGTTTTAAATGATCTCGAATTAATTTTTTTAAAGGAGTAACAAATGATTGAAGACAAAGTCCCAAGGACATGCTTAGGAATTCAAGATATATTCAAATGATTAATGGTCAGCCAAAGGGGAAATTGTGTCTGAAATGTTTACTTTCATCTTAGAATGAATTTACAGCCAGAAATTGAGTGTATTCTATTTTTGTAGGCATTATAAGAAAGCAGGATTTAGCACATTGTATGTTTTTCTTAATTTACATTCACAGCATACAACTGAAGAGGAGCCATTATTTTTCGACATATGCTGTGAATACATATTAGGAGTGAAACCTTGGAAGAGGCTGGTTTCTGTAATCTTGGTTTTGGCAATGATTTAATCGTTTTGTGGAGAAATGATTGTATGTACTCACATGCTCTTTTAAGATCCACTTTTTTTGTAGGTGGAATCTTTAAAAATATTCTTATTTTAAAAGGCTTCGTCAGGTAAAGGGAAAAATTGATAAAATAGTATGAAGCCATTCTCAATTTAAATGAATAAAAAAAAAAACTTAAAGGAAAATACTTGCCTTGTCATGTTCTGCTTATAAAAATGTCCTTAAAAATTTAAATGTGAATTAAAACACATGCCCAAAGCCTTGCCATTCCTAGACTGAAACAAAATAAGCCACACTAATGCCAAAATAGGAAAATTTTAGGGCCAGATTGGAAACCCCTGAGAGTAGGGGCTTATTATGGAAATAGTGACAGACTTTGAATTTTAGCATCACTAGTTAAAATCAAACCTTATCAGAGTTGTGGTTTACAATGTAAGGCATCTCACTGAAGAGTAATCTGTTCCAGCTGTCATATCCTATAATATAGGAAACCAAATAGCAACCAGAAAGAATTCCAGCATAGTGATGGTGTTTTTTAAGCATACATAGGACATTTTTTCTGTCATAGGAAAGGAGACCAATTTATTTTATTTGTTTGTCTTCCAATTGTCTAATAAAACTCTTGATGAGGGAGAGGGTTATAAAGACATTTGGTGGAAATAGACAATAGCAGGGGCCAATGGTTAGTCAATCCCACCAAAATAACCTTATTATTGTTCATGTCTTTGAATGACGGATTTTAACTAAAACAATTAAGGAACTGCAGCTTATTCTCCCTGCTTTCCGCTTTCCCTTAGTACTCCCCCCCTTTTCTCATAGACATAATTATAATGCTATATCATTACTGATACTGATACTGATCTGTTTGTTAGACAGTTTTCATAAATAGGAGTATTATATTACAATTTTTTAAATCATGAATCCCTGTGAAAAATCTTAAATCACTCTTATGAAAAAAAATTTGGAGTAGTATGTTTTGGGGTACTATTAGGAAAGATATGCTAATAAATTGAAATGTAAATAGGTATTAATCATTGCTTTTAAAAAAGGGCTTTTTTCTTTCAAACACTATTTTTATATTGGAAAATTCTTTGAGATTGAACTGTTACTGTGTTGCAAGTCTGAGTTAGACCAAAGGAAGGAAATTGTATTAAAGTTGTTCATCTCTGTTTTCCCATCTTGATATAACAAGAACAGTATGTGATCCAGCCTATCAAATGTTACGCAATAGCTGAAATTTTAGTGCATTGGTCAATTTAAGAGCTATTAGCTCAGAAGCTATATTCTCATGCTTGAAGACTATGTATCGGCTCTACAGAAGCAAGATTGCCCTTGGTCATTTAAAAAAGGTGTTATTAATGTCTTTGGTTTTTGCATCAGTCATTTCCCAGTAAATCTCTTCCTCCCATCATTGCTGTGGAATGATTTGCTATAAAAAAAGAAAAAAGCTAAACCAACAGACAGTGATCAAGTCTTATCAGTCAGTGACAGTTGATAGGTATATGCAACATTCTGTATCCTTAGTCATCTTCTTCACTCCCCCCTCACCCCACCCCTTATCAAAAGAAAGGAGTTGTGTTTCATAATCTGTACCATGGGACAAATGTTGATCATTATAATTATTCAGAATTTGACTTTGTTTTAGTGTTCTTTTCATTGACTTTACTGTAGTGATAATATACATTGTTCTTCTGGTTTCGCTTTACATCACTGCATTGGTTCTCTTGGGTCTTCTTATATTTCTACAAATTTCTCATATTCATTGTTTCTTACGGTACAGCTATAGTATTGTATTGACTTGATAGGCTATAATTTATTTAGCCAGTCCTTAATCAATGGACTTTCTTTGAAGTTCTTGTTACCCTAAAAAGTGCTATGGTAGATATTTTGGTATATACAAGGCCTTTCTGTGCTTGACCTCTTTGGGGGTATCTATTCAGTAGTGGGATCTCTAGGTTACAAGGGTATTACCAATTTATTTTTTGTAGGAGTTAAGTGACTTGCCCAGGGTCATGTAGCTAATAAGCATCTGAAGCCAGATTTGAACTCAGGTCCTACTGTCCAGGGCTGATACTCTAGCCACTATGCCACCTAGCTGCCCCAGTATTAACAGTTTAGTGACTCTTCTAACATTCCAAGTCTAAAATGATTGACCTAACTTAGAACTCTACCAACAATGTATTAGTTTGCTTGTTTTCTTACAACTACTTCCCCTACAACACATTTCTGTATTTCATCATCTTTGCCAATCAGATATGAAGCGGAACCTGAGGATTGTTTTAATTTACGCAGTATTTCTCACGCAGTATTAGTGATTTGGAGCATTTTTATGTTTGTTGATAGTTTGAATACCTTTTTTCAAAAGCTGTTTGGTTCATAGCTTTGACCAGTTATCTACTGAAGATTGGCTTTTGGTATTATATATTTATGTCCTATATGTAATGAATATCAAAGATATTTAGTTCAGCGATTTCCCCAATTCCAGTTCTTCTTCTTTATCTAGCTGCATTGATTTTGTTCATGCAAAAAACTTTTAAATTTTATATAATATAAATTATCTGCTTTGTCTTTTAGATAAGATAAGATTTAAAAAGATAAAATGGACGGACAATCTTCATGGATAAAAATTTTTGGTGGGAATCCGAGAATACCTTACATTTTAAAAATGACTGAACTATGGTGTTAAAATACTTTGGATCTTAGTACAAAGAAATACTAGAAAGAAAATGTAAGATAGGATCAGTAAAAAGAGAAGAAATAGATTCAGTGACAAAGATGATGCCTGAAAATGAAGCTGCAGAAAAAAGATTAAGCAAGGTAGAGATTTAGTGGCAGGGAATTTGGAGGGTAGGGGTGAACAGAAAGGCAATGACAAACAGGAAGAAATTTAGTATTGCTCTGGTTTTCATTTGTTTTGTCTAGATTTTTAATCACTCTAAGAAGCTTCATCTTTGTGAACTGTTACCACCAGTGTAGATTGCAAATAATTCACCTAGTGTTAGAATTGCATGGGGCACTGAACTGTTAAGTGACATACCTGTGGTCACACAGCTAGTTTGTCAGAGGCAAGACTTGAATGAACTGTGATACTGGCCCTCTATTACTTATGCTATATGACATCTTCCTGTAGAATAGACAAAATAAGAAAACAGCTGGAGGCTTTTTTGTCCAAAAGGAGAGATAAAAAAGATTCAAAATAGCTGGAAATATAATAGCAAACAAATTGAAAGAGAAGAAAAAACCCATAAGAGAATAAAAATGATTTTCTCATCATTTAAGAAACAGTGAAAATCTATACAATAGATACTGTGTATGTGGGTGTTTGTGTGTGTGATACATAGGAAATAGAAGACAGGATCATGAAAGATAAAATGCTTTTTCTGGAAAACTCCATTTCTCTATGCAAATGACATGGTATGAGACAAAGATGGTGAAATTATGGATCAGATTTTATTACATTAAATTCCAAACAATTGTCCTCCCTTTTTTTGGTGTAAATTTTCTGTTCATTGAATCCTGACCTCTGACATAATGGACCTATGTGCAGTTTTGGGGAGGTCTCTTACAGAGTCTCTTTGTATCATGATCCTACCCAGGAAAATCCTGGCACTGTCAGTATCTGGTTCCTCTTGCTTTCCCAGAAAGGGCCCTTAGCTCCCCCTGCAAGCACTCAGGTTAATGAGACATTGAATTTAGGACAGGTTTTATTTAACTCAACAAAAACACAATAAATTTGTGTACCTGAGTCTTATCCATCAGATAAACTTTCCTCTCTCTTCTTAAAGAGTTCAAGCAAGCCTCTCTTCTTGTGGATCCCAACTTCCTTTGGACTCTATACAGTCTACATGGCACCAATGAAAAAATCGATTCCAGTTGTTCCTCTTTGCATGTAGTCCCCCTGCCCTGCTGGTCTCTCTAGTACTTGCAGGAGCAAAGTGGCTTTTGGATTTTCTCTTTTCCTTGGTGCCTCTTTGATGTTTTGTCCCTCGTCATATGGAACTGACTTCCTAAAGATTGTGGTTTCTTGTAAGGGCTTCAGGTATGTACAAATCTCTTTCCAGTTCCTCTGTGCTGTTCCATGTTTCATCTTTGTATATGTGTGTCCTGGACAACTCCTGTGAATAAAATTGAGAGTGCATGGAATGAGAATGCGAAGGCTTTCTGTTCTCCTGAACAAGGTGAATAGAGGGGTCAGTTATATTGGTACTGAATGTTGCTTGAAATTATAATAGAGACATTCCTATACCACTTTGTTTACAGAGTACAAATGCCATATCATTAAACCTTTATAACAACCCTATGAGGTATTATACTCATTTTATTGAAGAGAAAACTAAAGTTCAGAAGGTTTTATAGTAGGGGGAAGGGAATAAGAATTTGTTAAGTACCTGTTATGCACCAAGCAATTTACAAAAATTATCTTGTTTCATCTTCACAACAACTTGGGAGGTAGGTGCCATTATTTTCACCATATTTCATTTGAGGAAACTGAGACAAACAGATTAAGTGACTTGGCCAAGGTTGCATAGCTAGTAAGGGTCAGAGGCAAGAACTGGTCTCAGGTCTCCATGCATGGCACTCTATTTATTGAACCCCCTCAGCTGCCTCAGTAGAGAGGCAGTATTTTATTTCCACAATATTTAAATGCTGTTGCCATAATAAGTGGAACATTGGCTGGGACTTGGAAACCTTTTTGTCATACATGGACTCTTACCATAACCCAGTGCTCTGCTATATGGGATTTTACATAAGGGCCCATTTCGGATGCAAGGTTTATTAATGGAAATACAAAGAGTCATCAAACATTCACAGATCCCCTAGGAATGTGCTAGATTCTGTGGGAAGTATGGGAGAGGCCCTGACTTCTAGGAGTCAGAGTAATCTGCAGACATGAAGAAGCTAAAAGAAAATAAAACATTGTATTCTTGAAAACTTGTTACTCTTGATCTTGGTCAAAAGATTGAGAAACTATTCTCTAGAAATTTTTCTAGCAATTCTATGCAGATGACAGTACTTAAGTGCTTTAAGGGCCTGTGTGGGTATTCCCTTCACTGATAAAGATTGCAATCCCTCTGTAACAAATCTTCAAAAGTTGCTAAGCCTGAAAAACTCTTCATTCTGTGGCCAACCGGGTAATGAGCTCCTCCAAACTTAGCTATTTTGGTCTTCAGCCAACAGGCCTACTAGGCCCATGTTTAAAGCCTTTCCAGCATCGTAGGACCTGCCAGTGCTTGTACTATGCTGGCATAGCCTTTGAGAACTCAAGGATACCTCCCTGTCACACTGAGGCATCAGAGGCAGATGATGAGATGAGGCAGCAGTTCATAAAATGCTGGGCTATGCGGTACATACTATAAATGGTAAAGTAATTCAAAAAAGGAAAAGCCCACTGGGGGCTAGGATTATTCATGGAAGGATTCATGGATAAATGGAAACTTGAGGTGGACTTTGAAGCGAATATAGAACTAGAACTAGAATTATTTGAAGCGCAGAGAATCAGGGAGTAGCAGTAGAAGCAATTGGGACAGTATTTTCACCTATGACCAACATGGCCCCCTGGCATGGGAACCTGAAGAGTGCATCATATTGTATGTTTTCCTTTAATAACCTATTTTTTAAAAAATGAAGCAGGATTTGACCAGTGAAGCTATTTAATATCAAGTTGCTTTTTATGGTTAATTAATGTGCTGGCTTGGACTTATGAAAGTGACAATAACAGTAACAATGGAGGTTTTTCTACTACATTTAAATGGAATGGTAGGCGTTTTTCATTCATTATCTCATTTGAACTGCAGTCCAGTTGGGTAGGAAAATGAAGGTAGCTTTTCAGCCTGGGACTCATACTTAGGACTTTGGCTTCATTAATGCTAACCACTTAAAACTACTTGGTTATTGCTGACTTTTAAATATAAAAATTCTGGATGAATACATTTTCATACTGTTTTTAATTTGAAAGATCTTGTTTTCATCAGTGTGATACCTGATGCAGCTCATGACTTGGCCACATTTTACTAGTTATTGACAGTGAATATCACCTGTTAGCCAGCCTTCTTCAGACATAGCTAGGCTGGTTGTCTGATAATAATTCAGTTTAATTCTTTAACGTTTAAGTCTCTGCTGTGTACAAAGAACTATACTAGGTACTAGGAGAAATAAAAATTTAGATGTGGCAGTAACAGTTGTCAGGCTTTACTTAAAGCCCTTTCTAATTTGTTAGAACAGTCAGATGTTTATTCAACAAGCATTGCATTAAACATTTTCTACGTAGAAGGCAAGTAGTGGCACAGTGGATAGAGTGAGTACCTAGCCTAGAGTCAAGAAGACCTGAGTTCAAACACTGTTGCAGATGCTTCCTAACTATGTGGCCTGGGCAAGTTCCTTACCCGTTTGCTTTAGTTTTCTCATCTGAAGGAGATGGCAGACCATCTCCTGGTATCTTTAACAAGAAATCCCAAATGAGGTCATAAAGTCAGACATGACTGAAGAACGTGGTATACAAGGCACTGAACAAAGCATATAACTTTTGAGAACCCAGTGTTACTTTTAGCATTTATTCCATGCTAACTTTTAGAGTTTTTTGGTTTTTATTTTTTAAGGGATTTACTGGATAGCTACTTTCTCCCTATAGCAGTGGAAGTCATAGTAGAACCTTTTCCTGGTGCTCAGCCTAATGCAAGGCATGAGATTCTGTATGCTCATCTAGTTCAAATACTAATTCCATGCCAGGAAGTAAATTGATTACAATGGTAGAGTAAAAAAAAAAAAAAAGTAAATCAGTTAAGATGATGAACTTAATGTGACCTGTAGGGGAATAGCAGTCAAGAGGTAAGGGTTTAGTCAATATACAGAAGATAATTCAGTGGAGATTTTTAGACATTGAACTTTTAATCTAAAAATTTGTTTTAGATTAAAACAAAATATTGTTGAGTTAAAAGAGTAGTCCATAGGGGATGCTACCTTGGAACCCTGCGAATATGTATTCATGAGCCTCAGTCGCCTCACACTTTTCATTAAGTTAGTAGACACAATTAACTTATAGAAAAGAAATTTGCTAAGATGTCATAGTAAACATAGTAGCTAGAAAGTATTTCCCCTTAGGATGCTGCTCTGTCACAAACATAGATAGCGTTCTTGGGAAGAGTGGGACCATACAGGTGGAGAACATGTATGGCCACACCAGCAACTCCCTCCTGGTGCTTCAGAGCCTTCTCTTCATGGAGTCCGCATGCAGCTCCCCTTGGAGTAAGACGGGTGGCTCAGATGAGTTTTCTGGGTCTGCTGGCTGTCTTCTCTGTTACCAGGGGCCATCTTTCTTGAAGATACTTTCTCACTTTATTGACTGCCTCCATTCCTGTGTCTGTATGGAGTGTATTTCTCCTCCCTCTCTTGTGCCTCAGACTTTCTAAAACTGACAGACTCTTGAATTGCTTGCTCTCTTTCACAGAGCGAGTTGTTTGATATGCCTATTGAGGGCATAAGGAAGAGAGATAATTCACCCCTCAACCTTGATTCCCTGAGACTCAAACTCTGCCCTATGATTATTTAAAACTCTGGGCTTCCAAGTGAGATGGAGCCCTTTTTGATTTCGGGGCATAGAGGTAGCTTTACAGTTAGTTTAATACCTTTCTAACCCTCATGATTGAATTCTAAAGGATTTCTGGGCTGAGGGTTGATCAAAGTAAATACAAGTTAATAATTTTTCTTTCATGGGTGGTACTGCCTGCTGGGAGGATCAGGAAAGGATTTAGGCAGAAAGTGCTTTTGAGCTGAACTTTAAGGAAACTAGGTATTCTAAGAGGCAGAGGTGAAGAGGTAGTACCTTTTAGGCATGGGAACAGAGGAGGGGAGTGAGATGGAGGGAGAAACAGCAAGAAGACCAATTTAACTGCCTCATAGAGTGTGTGAAGGGGAGTAGCATAAGGCTGGAAAGGTAGATTGGAACCAGGTTGTGATGGGCTTTAGATACCAGAGAGAGGAGTTTGTGTTTGATTCTAGAGGGAATCTAGAGCCATTAGATTGACATGGATCGACATGATCATACTTTAGGAAAAACACTTTGGCAGCTTTGTGGGAGAGAGAATGGAGGCAGAGAGACCAATTCGGATGTAGTAGTCCTGGTGAGAAGTGATGAGGGCCGGAAGTAGAACTCTGGCCATGTGAATAGAAAGAAAGGGAATAGATGAGAGAAATGTGCAGGCAGAGTCAAACAGAAGTATAAAGTCTTATAGCTAGTAAGAAAACTCACTTCGTATTAAGTGACTTGCTTAAGGTCATGTGTGACAAATTAGCAGAATTGAGACTATAACTTAGACCTTCTGATTTTTGGATCAGTTGTACCTCATTTTCAAATACAATTTTCATTTATTGTCTAGACTTACTAATTATATGATAGTCCTTCATTCTCCCTTCCCTCCCCTCACTCCCATTTTATTTGAGAGCTATTCTGTACATCTTTAACTTTTCCTTTGGAATCTCTTGTTTTCCTTATATTTCAATTTGTTTGCCTAATATAGTGAGCAACAACATTCCAATTCTTTTACAAATTTAGTTAACATGCATTCACCTCCCTGCTTTAGGTGTTGCTCACACCTAACTAAACAACTCTCTAACTTTTTTCTTCTCCTTGATTTACATTTGAGCCAGTTACCTAGTACTAACGGTATTTAGTCATGATGTCGCACTTCAGATCTTTAAAGTATTTTGCAAACACTAATTTGTTAGTGGTGAGTAAATCCCTCAGGGCTGTTCATTGTGTGGAGAGAATTTCGTCCCTTCATCTTTGCATTTCATTATAACTACAGAGTACTTAAGGGAATATGAGTTAATGAGGGGAAAAGCCCCTTTTCCAAATTAGCAGAGGAATGATGTTGGTTATTTTGGAAAAAGACTGATTATGATTCTGGAAAAATCTTTCAACATAGCACTTTCTTTGTTCCTTTGTTAAACAATGACTACATTCTTTTTTGTGCTAGTAGGCTGGGTTTTTTTTTCTTTTTAGGGGGCAGAGGCTGAGGGTCTTCTTTCCCTCTATTAGTCTATAAGCTCCTTGAAGGCAAAGACTATAATGATAGTAGCCAGTACTCACATAGTGCTTTAAGGTTTATATTACAAATATTATCTCATTTTGCCATTACAGCAACCCTGAGAGGTAGATGCTATTATGATCCTCCAGAGCTACAGGCAAGGAAATTGAGACAGAGGTTAAGTGACTTGCCCAGGGTCACGTAGCTAGGAAGAGTCTGGGGCAGGATTTGAACTCTGGTCTTCCTGACTCGGGGTCCAATGCTTTATCCACCGAGTCTGCTAATTGCCTTATTCATCTTTGTATTACCCAGCAGAGCCTAGTACAGTGCCTTCCTTACAGATGGTAATAATAACTCATTTCTTTAGTGCTTTGAAATACACAAAGCACATTCTTTTTTTTTTTTTTTTTTTTACTCATTTACTTTTAATTTACAAGATTCAGTTCCACAATCACTTGGGTTTCAGATTTTCTCCCCTCCCTTCCCCCCC
>CM053585.1:315712416-315727986 GCA_028646515.1 Pseudochirops corinnae | reverse complement strand
CGGGGGGAAGGTACATCCTCATATATCTTCTTTAGGGGCAAGGTTTGTCATAATTTAGTTTTTATTTTTGTTTCTTTTTTTTTTTAAAAATTTACATTGTATACTCATTGTACATTTTGTTTTCCTGATTCTGATGACTTTACTTTGGATCCGTTCATGTAAGTCTTCCCAGTGCTTCTCTGTATTCATAGTCTTACAGAACAGTAATATCTGTCACATTCATATGCCACAGTTTATTTCACCAAGTACCAATCTACCTCGTTTCTGGTTCTTTGTTATTATAAAAAGTGCTATTACAGAGATTCTGGGAGTATTTCAGTATATACAAGGCCTTTCTTTTTGTCTTTAATCACTTTCTTAGCATAAATACAAATGGAATTCCACAGTGTTTGGAACAATTTATAGCTCCACCAACAGTGTATCAGTGTGCCTTTATTTATGAAACCATGCCCCCAACTGCTACTACCTTATTCTTCTGCACCCCTCAGATTAGCTAGTATTCATTTTCTACATACTTATAGATTTGTGGCATATTGCCTTCCCCAAAGTAATGTAATCTCTTTGAGGGCAGGAATGGCTTCATTTCCATTTTTGAATGAACAGAGCCCCGTAGTAAGCACTTAGTTTGTTGATTGACTGATGGATAGTGGCCCTTAGTTAGGGCTATAGACTGACTTGTTGAGTACCATACAGTGCCAGGCTGACACCTGTGTCTCAGTCTCAGGGTCTCTGGCTTGGCCCTTATGGCAATACTGTCTTTGCCCTTCTTTCTTAGGTCAGAACATCCACTTCCTAAATGCTGATCGATATAGCTGGTATGACCCAACCTTGTGGCATACAGATCTAGAAAACAGTGACCACCTATTCTCTGTGGATGCTGAACGTATCCCCTGTCGCCAGGATGATGTTGTCTTCCCACCAGAAACCTCTTTCCGTGTGGACCTGGGAGCTGGTGGCCAGACCATCAGCCTCCATAGTATATCCATCCTGGGCCAGGTGAGTGTGGTTGAGTCCTGGGGCAGCCCAGTGTACAAACCAGGGGTCTGAGTCTATTTCCCTTCTCTAGGTGGGGAGAACTTTGGCTATCCTTCCCCATCTGAAGATCATCCAGAATGCATCCTTTACTAGGATGACATAAAAAGGTAGTGTAGAGCAGTGGAGAGAACCCTAAATTGGTAGTCAGGGTATAAAGATTTTAGTCCTAATACCCTTTGACTAGGATGACGTCTTATTAACATCCCTTACTAATGGTAAGTATAATTTTTCCCTACTGGAAAGAGGGATTGAAAGATAATAGGAGGATGATATAGGATTGAGGAGAGGAAGGGGAACCTGGGAGCTTTTGAGCATCTGAAAGAGGAGGGGGCCTAGAAATACAGTCATGTACCCTCATCAGTGACCAGTTAATTGCAAGTGAAGTTCACTGCTACACTGAACTGAATGTAATCAAGAGCAGCTAGAGCCATGTTCGGTTCACTGGCCCACTTAAGGACCTACTTGGATGGGAATTTTGCTGTTTCCTGACTGTTTGGACCTGGTGAATTTACTTTCTCACATGCTTCAAACTGCCTGGCAATTTATTATCTAGGTAGTTGCCTGCTCATTTAAATAGTGTTCATTTTGAGCAAATATTTATTCTAAAAGAGTACATCATGCAATAGGGATAGAAAAAAGAAAACCAATCCATGGACCAATAACCTTAGACTTAATTATAAGCCTATACTGAGTCAGAGTCTGTCTGTCTTTCTGTCTGTCTGTCTCTGTCTCTGTGTCTCTGGCTCCGTGTCTCTGTCTCTTTCCTTCTCTTTCTCTGTCTCTCTCTGTGTCTGTCTCTCTTTCTCTGTCTCCCTTTTCCTCTCTCCCCACCTCTCTCCCTGCTTCCCCCTCTCTTTCTCTGCTTCTGTCTCTCAGTATATCTTTTTGTCTCTATCTCTGTGTCTTTGTCTGTCTCTCTTCCATCCCTCCTTCCCTCTACAAAAAAGGGCTTTAGACAAGTGTCTCCACTCACTCCTCTGGGCCTCTATTTCTCCAGCTGTCAAAAGGATTATTAATATTATTGTTTACAGTAATTCTGGGGATGGGGGGGTGGTCCTTGTCCTACAGAAATTCAATACAAACCAGGAACTGGCCACCTATCTGAGCAGCAGCACTGGGAAGTTACAGTTCCATGGAGCCGGTTCTCTGAGGTTGGCTCCTAACCCCTGTGAGGACCCTTCAGGCTGTGAGTGTGGGAATGATGAGGTGAGCCTTGAAGCCCCTACACCCCCCATCTCACTGCAGAGCTGAAAGAGAACTTGGAAACCATTTAGCTCAGAAAGAACAAGACACACAAAACCGAATGCTGTATGGTTATAATAGTCCTGCTTGGTCCTGGAAAAGCATAGAGAAAACACACCTTTTCCTCCCAGATGTGGGAGACTATGTATATGGAGATTGTGTATGTGTATGAGATACCATCAGAAAAGTACTAGAATGGAGGAGGTAAGGGGAGTAGTGCTCAATAAATCTGGAAAGGTAGGTTGAAGGCCAACGAAGGAAGATTCGGAATGAAATGGAGAGTCCCTGATTGATCTTGTAGCATAGTCAGATCTGTGTCTTGGGAAGATGACTCAGACCATGTATACATGATGGTTTGGCTTGGGGGGACCTGGTGCGGAAGTATTATAGTGATCCAAGTGGGAAGTGAGAAGAGATGGACCTGGAAGGGGATGACAATCAGAACAGAAAGGAAGGAATAACATTTAAGAATGCCTTCTCACATTGCTTGAATCCTCTCCAACCCCCATGTGGCTTTTGAAATTCTTCTTGTCCTCCAAGGCTTAGCTCAGGCTCCATTTCCTTTGTGAAACTCTCCCTAATACCCAGAGCTGGACCAGATTCCTCCCTCCTCCGAACACTCACACACTTTGTCCCTCTCTCATGACTTTGATCACATTCTGAATTATTATTCCATGGTTTTACCCATCCACCTCTTATTCCCCCACATCCTGGACTAGATTGTGACCTCCCTGGAGGTTCAAGGTCAAGAGCCTTCTCTCTGTGTCCTCCTGTCCACTCCCCCACATCCACAAGCAAAAGCGTGAGGGATTTTGGGTGTTTGCTGAATGTTGATGGATCCTGTTCCAGGTTGAGACCTGGATCTGTGCCTCTCTGCTCCAGACCTCTGGAGGCCGCTGCCCCAAGCCTGCCTGTCAAGGAGCCCTGAAGCCTGTGGGCCAGTGCTGTAAGATCTGTGGTAAGCTGGGGACCCTGAGATAGGGTAGGGCAAGAATAGCTCTTCCTATAGCCAGAGGAAGGATATTTGCTCTCAAAGACAGAATCAGCCTACAAGAATTCATTCCACATTCACTATGTTCTCTCGGACCTAGGAATGTGGTTGTTGCTGTTCAGTCCTTCAGTCAAGTCCAACTTTTTGTGAACCCATGGACCTTAGCCCACAAGGCCCTTCTCTCCTACACTAACTCCTGACGTCTGTCCAAACTCACGTTTGTTGTTCCCATGACACTCTATCTGTCTCATCCTCTGCTGTCCCCTTTTCCTTTTGCCTTCAACCTTTCCCAACATCAAAGTCTTTTCCAGTGAATCCTGTCTTCTCCTTATGTGGCCAAAGTATTTAAACTTCAGCTTCAGTGTTTGACCCTCCAGTGAATAGCCTGAATTTATTTATTCAAGTATTGACTGATTTGACCTCAAAAGTCTTCTCCAATGCCACAGTTTGAAAGCATTGATTCTACAGTCCTCAGCTTTCATTAAAGTCCAACTCTCACAGCCATACATTGCTAGCGGAAAAACTTTAGCTCTGACTTTGCAGACCTTTGTCAGCAAGGTGACGTCTCTGCTTTTTAGTATACTCTCCAGACATAGCCTTCCTATACAGAATAATAGGGGGTTTGTCCTGGGAAGTTTGGATTCCGTCATGGGGCTGCACTTGAGGACCTAGAGGGCCACTTGTGGCCTTGAGGCTGAAGGTCTCCAACCCTCCCTCATTATGCAAATGAAGACACTGAGACTCTGTAAGGGGAAGTGTGTAACCATACTTGCAATCACAGTAGATCAAGACCAGAGTGGGCACAAGAACCCAGGGCTCCTGACTTCCAGCCCAAGGCTCTTTCATCTCTTCAGATGGAGCCCCAGCTCTTAGATGTGGCCTGCAATTTCTAGAAGCCTGCCACGGGACAGCTGGGGGGCAAGCACACAGAGATGGTTTGGGTGGGTAAACCCTTGTGGGCTCCCCAGAGGAGCAGGGATCCATAGCTTTCCTCTTTTCCTATTACTCAGGAGCCATACTCTTCCTCAACTACACCCAGGCTTTCGATCTCCAGCAGTACAAGCAGAGGCTGCTCCATACCTTCCTGGACCTGGTAGTGTGAATTTGGGGGTGGGTGGGATTGAGGGAGGGAGGCAAGACTGCCAGACCCCAGGTCTCTTTCCCTAGGCTCTTCCCTATTGTCCTAGGGGCCCCTCAGGTTCCTCTGAACTAGGATGTTTAGGGAAAAGTTGAGATCCAGCCTCTGGGTATAGTTCAGAAGAAGGGTCAGGATCCCCCATCCATCCCCTCCCCTCAGTCATCTGCCTCAGTTCTTTCTCTTGGTTTTTCTCCCACACTCTTTTCTCCTCTTTGTCCTCTCGAAGCAGCTAGGGGGTGCAATGAATAGAGCACTTGGCCTGGAGTCAGGAGGACCTGAGTTCAAATCCCCCCTTACTATGACCTTGGTCAAGTCATTTAATCTCTGTCTGCTTCAGTTTCTTCCATTGTAAACTGGAGAAATAATAACACCTACCTCCCAGGATTGTTGTGAGCATCACATGAGTCGTGTGTGAAGTGTTTAGCACAGTGTCTAGCATATCTGTTGTTCAATCATTCAGTCATGTTCTACTCTTCATGACTCCATGGACCATAGCACTCCAATGCTGGGTTTTCTTGGCAGGGATACTGGAATGGTTTGCCATTTCCTTCTCCAGTGGATTAAGGCAATCAGAAGTCAAGTGACTTGCCCAGGGTCACACAGCTAATGAGTATCTGAAACTGGATTTGCACTCTAGTCTTCCTGACTCTAGACCCAGCGTCCTATCCCGAGTCATTTAGGGGCCCCCAACCTAGTATATGGTGTGTGCTTAATAAATGCTCGTCTCGTCCCTCCCCTCAGCAAGGTTATGAGGAGAGAGTGGTCAGAGATCACTTTTCACATGTGGCTGACCCCTTCTTCCAGCTCCCTGGGGAGCCTTTGGAGAGAGAGGACCAAGTTTGCTGGGGTCCAGCCTAAGGTCCAGCCCAAGGCTCAGGCCAGGGCTCCTCACCATGTCCTCCTCCTCTAACCCTCACTGAGAGTGCCCACGCAGTGTCCTACTTCAGCAAAGGAGGACATGCTGTCTACCTCAGGCCACGTCACCAGGCTGTCCCCTTTCACTGCCAAGCTGACTGCCTCCACTCCCCCAAGCTGAACCTCATTCCCTACCCAGCAAATATCCTCCTTCAGGACTTCCCCTTCTCCCCAGACCTCCACTCTGACCCTATGCTCACATTTCCCCCCTCTGCCAGACAGCAGTCCATACACACACACACACACACACACACACACACACACACACACACACACACACCCCTCAAACTCCCCACAGCCTAGTCAGTCTCTCAGAGGGTGGCCTGGCATCCTGCTCCACCCCAGACCCTAGGCTGACCTCATGCCATCCTCAGCCCCAGGTTTCTGGGGTGCTCATGGCCATCTCAAAAGTACACAGGGCACCCACGCTGCGAGGGTCAAGGCACACAGGGCGTGGGAAGCGACAGACCGAGACCACGACAGAGATCCAGCTGGTGTTGACCGATGACGGAACCGGGTCTGAGGCAGGAAGGGCAGCTATAGAGGTGGCCCAGGCCATCCTTGCTGATGTGGCTGAGCAAGGTATGGCCCACCCTGTGCTCCCTCACTGCCCTCTGCCCTAATCGGGCTTCTCAAAGAGACACTGTTCAGTCCTGCTGGGTCTGGAAAAAGACCAAGCAGGGGCATCAGGGCAGTCTCCCTGTAGCACTGACTTTCCCAATTCTTAGCAGTTTCCCCAGTCCTTCCTCCACCAGGATCCTATACAATGTGTCAAGGAGCTCTTTACAGTTTCCAAAGCACTTTCCCCATCACTGGGAAAGATAAGGGAGGTGTTATTATCCCCATTTTACAGAGGAGAAAACTGAGTCTCAGAGTAGGAATGGGGAATAAAGGGTCATATAAAGCGACAGATAATGCCCGGTTGCCTGGAGCTACCTAGATCCAGGTGAGTTTCCTTGGGCACCTGCTTCCAGTATTAGAGCCTGTCTGCTAGGAGATTGGCCCAGAGTTCTCTCTTTGTACTTTGTAAAGACCATCATGGCCTAAGTCAGGAACCTCGAGTTTTCTGGCCTCAGCCTCTGTGCCTGCTGGTCCCCCTGGGCTCAGGGAGGACCTCTGAGTCCTATCTCCCCATCCCTCCCCCAGTTATGGGCAGCTGAGCAGTGCAGTGGTTAGACCTTGGTTCTAATCCTGCGGGGGGATCTCAGGCTCTGAGCCTCAGGTCATCGTCTGTAAGGGGAGGATAATGCTATCGTTTTCCTCACAGGGCTCTTATGAGGAACAAATGAGATGATTTATTTAAAGCATTTTGCAAACCTTAAAAGTGACATAAATGCTGGCTATTAATTTCCTTTTCCATCCTGTATTATGATCCATTCCTCTTTTTCTTGATGGATCATAGATCTGGAGCTTGGCGGGGCCTAGAGGCCATCCAGTCCAGCCCCCTCATTTATCACCATGACACCCCCGGAAGTAGGCACCACTATTATTTCCATTTTATGAATGAGGAACCGGAGGTGAGATGAGAATTGAGTCCAAGGAGGTTGATGAGATTTCTCAAGGAGAGAGTGGACAGAGAAGGGAAGAGGGCCCAGTCAGGCTCCTGGGGAGCCTGGGGGTCACCCACTCTTAGAAGGGTAAGGCAGGGATGATGATCCCAATAAAGAGATGGGAGAGGCCTAGTTAAATGAGAGGAGAATCAGGACACCCCAAAAGATAAAGGAGAAGAAAGGGAGAGGAAGTGGTCAATAGTGACCCGTGCTGAGAAGTCAAGAAGCATGAGGGCTGAGAAAAGGCCATTAAGAGATTGGTGGAAGCCTTAGAGATGTTTCAGAAGTCAAGAATCTGAGAAGTGAACAGAAAATGAGAGAGGGATGAGCGTTGCAATGATCAGGGAATCATTATGAAGACAATAGGATTGAAAATGGACCTTGGAGCAGTTAGCATCTTCTTCCCCAGCCTTGGAAGATCAAAGGGAGTGACCTGGATCAGAGGCAAAACAGACTAAAGTATGGGGCACTGATGAAGCCTCAGAGAGAGTCATGGGCAAGAGAACCCTTCTATCAATGTCATTGGCTAAGTTGCCCATTAGTGGTAGGCCAATGGGAGCTGGTTTTGGTGAGTGACCTAGCCCAGTGCCTGACATATGTAGCAGGAGCTAATAAATATGGATTGACTGATTGATTGATTGGTCCTCTAGCCCTTGGCCATTCAGTGATAGGGGTGGGAACACTGGTCTCTACACAAGAAGAGAGTTTTGAGCAGCCTTCTGGGATATACAGTGACCTACTCAGCTCTGGATTCATTGGACACTCCAGGATCTTCAAATAGCTGCTTGTTCTAGAAATATCAGAGCTGAAACAATCTCGAGAATAGGAGAATATAGAATGTCAAAGTTGGAAAGGGCCATTAAAAGGAGAATAAGGGGAGGTGGCTACCAGAGAAGAATGTCCCTCTACCATCCTTGGAGCAGGACAGTTCCCCAGAAGCCAAGACACAAACCTCCGCTGTTTCCTCTCCAAACAGAAAACAATCCTTACCAGACATAAGAGTCATCTCAGCTGGGGCAGTCCCAGCTCTTTGGGGATCCCTCTTGCTGTTAGTCAGGGAAGATTTCCTGGATGAGGAGGAGAGGGTATTTAGGGAACCCTTCTTTATTTGGCATGTTCTGTTTCTTCTCTCCTTTTCAGGGGCAGCCTTTGGAGTCCTGCAGGGGGATGTGGAGTACTCAGGCAGCAGTGGCTCCACAACTGAACTGACAGGAGCCAGCATGACCTCAGGGCTGGTGACTGGCCTGGCTATTGCCTTGGTCCTAGGGCTCATGGTTCTGCTTGGGGGTCTTCTGCTCCTTCACTGGACTGGACGGCTTAGGTAAGAGTGGGTCCCACCTAGAGGGACTGTCTGTTCACCCCATATCAGTCTGTCCTAAGGCTTTCCTATGTTCCCAGATCTGTGTTGTGGAAGGATATAAGAAGTAAGAACCTGCCCTCAAGGAACTCACAGTCTAGGGGAGACAGAAGAGGAATAGACCCTGGGCTCTGTCTTAAAGGAAGTTCACAGTCTAAGGAGAGACAGACCCACCCTATACAGACATTTAAGTATCATATGATGAAATGTTATGTACATATCAGGGCCATAGGGGCTCTGAGAAGAGGGAAGTCCCTGAGGTCTGTAGCTACCAAGGAATGCTTACTAAAAGGAGAAACTCGGAAGTCATGTAGGTTCGGAATGGGCAGAAAGAAAGGGATAGGGCACTCAAGATCAGAAAAGCATTGGAGCTTGGAGTGGGTCTGGTGTGTCCTGGAGATGAAGAGACCAGTTTGATTGGAGCAGAAGCACATGTGAAAGCGAGCCTCCAAAGATGAGGAAGGAAAGGTAGATTGACCAGATTGTGGAGGGTTCTCAATGCCTGACTAGAAAAGTTGCATTTCACCCTATAAGCCAGTAGGCTCCATCCATTTTGAGTATCAGGACCACTTTTTAATAATGTCAAGAAACATCATGGATGTTCCCACATAGAAAAATAGGCACTGCCTGCTCTCAGGGAGCTGAGATTCAACTGGAAAAGGGGGGATATTGCATGTAGTAGGCAATAGGGTACAACTGTTGGATTGAACACAAATACAGATAAATAGATCCACAATAATTTGAGGATGGTCAGTGTACTAAATAATAAGAACAGTACCTTAGACTGAAATCTTTGGTCTCATCTAGATGAGAAACCCTTATTTGGCTTTCTTAACTATCAATTCTGAGATAATTTCCTCAAATAAATCTGGGTTACCCCCTTACCAAAGGGATAACCACTTTTGGGGGAGCATAGGATAGAAAATTCAGGGTGAAACTCCTTTCTTCCTGAGGAAAGAATTAGGAGGGAAGAGAGACAGGACAACAGGAAGACAGAAAGACCCCTGTAGCAGGTGGCACTTAGGTCGGGTCTCAAAGGAAGCTAGAGATACAAGGAGAGAGTTCATTTGAGGCATGGGATACAGCCTGTGCAAAGGCACAAAAGACATGGAACACCAGGTTTGGGGACCATCGAGTGGGCTGGTTTGGCCGAGGCTTTGCATGTCTGGAATGATTATTGGCAACACCACGGGCCAGTTGAGATTCGATGACTTAGATTTTGTAGTTGACCTTGTCAGCATGACTGTGGTACTTAAGCAGCAGGAATACAAAGGAGAAGGAAGATGGGGGGGGCTTGGAACAGTGGGAGCCACAATGGGGTAAAGGAGCACGCGATTTGAGAAGACAGAACAGTATACCCCAGAACTGGTTAGGAAAGTGAGCTCAACCAAAGAGAAGCATTTATTAAATACCCACTCTCTGCCAAGCACCATGCTAAACAAAGGGAATACAGAAACAAGTCCTCGAGGAGTTTATAATCTATCAGGGAAGACAACATAAACACGTGTGAATATACATAATATAGTATACACACATGCACGCGTGTAACACGTGTACAAGGTTAGGATAAGGTAGCTTTGGGAGGGAGGGCTTTCGAGGCTATGAGGACCAGGGAATTGAGTGGAGGAAGGACCAAGGAAGAAGACTGCTGAGCAGGAGTGAGAGATGATGGAGTCGTACCCTTGGTATAGGGGCCACAGGGCTGTCTCAGGCAGATCTCAGCTGTCATCAGGTGCATGGCTTCTACAACTTTTTCCCCTTGTGACTCCTTTTCCCATTGGTTGGCTTTGTGTGGCTTAAGGGCATGTGCAGGCAACGTGGGTATGCTTTGTGTTCAGAACCAAGGCTGTCAGGAAAGCGCTGCCAGAAACACCTTGGGTCCATTACAATTTGATTTTTAATTAATTCTTGGTCATCATGTGTTCAGAAACCTACTGTTGCCAAATTTTTTGTGAACCCATATGAGGTGGTGACCCACAGCTTACAAAGCACTGATTTTCTAGTGCAACTCCCTCTGCCCACTTTTTCTTTAACAGATAAAGAAACTGAGACCCAAATAGGTTGTTACTCGCCCAAGGTCAAGGCAGTAAATGGCATAGGTAGGGTTCAAATTCTAAAATCCGTGTTCTTCCGTTGCACCATTCTGCTTCCCTATGGATAGAGAAATGACAAAAAGTTACTAGGAATTTGATTATATCTTTAAATGGAACTAAATTTTTACTAATCATATTAGCATCTTCACACATTAAAAAAATAGTAATGCAATCTATGTTGGAGACAGTCTTTCAACTTTTAGGAGCTATTATATTTGCTTATTTATAGAGTAGAAGAAAATTCTATATTCAGTGTTTTAGGCACTGCCTGCCAGGAGCAATTTGGTTAGCTTAGATTAAACTAATTCTAAACATTTCTGCTTAGAGAGATGTCCAAATACTGGCAGAGTTATTTCTCATTTTCTCTCCCCGCCCTGTCCCCAGTGCCTTTGAAAATACTCTCACACAAACCATTTTTGGAATTACAATTTATAATCTCAAACAACAGACAAAACTCCAGCTAGGACTTAGCAAAGGGTCGGCATTTAATAAAAGTCTCAGAACAATAGTCATTTCCAATGTCTTCGTACTGGACATGTTGGCCCGTGCTGGGCATGGTGGCGCATGGCTGAGAATCTCTGCTCCTGGGGAGATGGAGGCTAGAGCATTGAGCTGCAGTGGGGTTGGAGGTGGGTGTTTGGTCTGCCTCAGGTCACACCACAGAGCAAATAAAACGTCTGGGGCCAGTTTTGTGCTGATCAGCTTGAATTTAGGCCCATAAACTGCCTTTGCATGTCCAACCTGGGCAAGATAGGGATGCCTGCCTAGTCTTTAAAAAAATTTTAGAATGTCTGCACTCCCCAGAGAATCATTCTCCTGAAATTATTCATTTCCTCTGTGAACACTTTTTAAATGGTGGAAGGTGACCATTAGTCAAAGAACTCTAGAGATACTTCCCTTAACTGAAGTCATAAAGCCATCTTCTTTCTCTCAGTCTGATCGTTACTTCAATTTGGTCATCAAAGCATGAAAAAAGAAGACACTCTCTTAAGAGGATCAATCTAGGGTCTCTCACCCTTGTACCATCAACCTCCCCTCCAAGTCTTTCAGGGAGAAAGGAGTTTCCCCCTGATTTTTCTACTTAAATTCCTCAAAGAAAGTGATTACCTTTTGATAAGGAGGGAAACCAGATTTAGTTATCTTGGAATTGAAGGTTAAGAAAGACAGGTAAGGATTTCTTATTTAGGTAAGACCAAGAGCTTCAGATTAAAATGCTGTTCTTATATTATTCTGAAATATGTAACCAAAAGAGAGAAGGGAGGGCAGGGCTCAGTACGCTCTCACAATGTATTCTTGAACTGCTTGCATTGCTCCATGACATCCCAGGAGTCCTTGGTCCACAGACTTCAAAATCCTTGTTCTAGGTAATAGGGAGGGAGCCACTGAAGGTTTTTGAGCAGTAAAGTAACACAGCCAGAGTTGTACATTAGGGAGGTGGCTGCCAGTGTCTTCAGTGTTGGATGAGGGTTGGATTGGAGGTAGCTGTTTTTTCAGAATGGCTCCAGTGGGTTTGGGATGATCAAAAGGTCTCTCAAAAGTTAAATGATTTGCCCAAGGTCACGGAGTGGTGATGGTGATGAGAGGAACCTCCCTAGTGAACTTGCTGAAAGACCCTACTCCTTTTCTTCGGATAAACAGGGAGTACTAAGGCTTAGGAAACAATGAGGATAAAGGAAATGTCTCCTTTCCCACCTAATTCACATGTATGTAGGGTGTGTTTTACAACTCACACAATGTGATTACAGGTTACAAGTGGTTTTCCATCTAGGCACAGTGATTTCTTAGTTTGGGGTATCTAGGTGGTAAGGTGGGTCAAGAAGATCTGAGTTCAAATCCTGCCTCAGACACTAGCTATGTGACCCCAGGCAGTCACTTAACCTCTCTTATCCTCAGTTTCCCCATCTGTGAAATGGGGATAATGATGTCACCTTTCAAAGGGCTGTTGTGAGGATCAAATGAGATAAAGTTTAAAGCACTTATCATTTCCATCTCTCTTCCTGTCCTATCCATCTTTGCCTCCCCAAGGAATGAAGGGTGGAAAGGGCAGGAGATTTTGAGCCGACAGGATGTGGGTTTGGATCCTGGTTCTCTTCCTGATAATCAGAGGAATGTTGGAGCTGATCTTTCCCCTTCTGGACCTCAATTTCCTCATCTGTAAAATGAAAGGCATCCAGCTAGAGAAGACTTTCTCCTCTTTCAAGCTACTCATTCTCTAATTATCTGTATCTTACAAAAGAGGAAACTGAGTTCCAGAGAAGGGAAAGGTCTGTCCAGGATCACAGAGCTGGGGTCGGTCTCTCTGGTGTCCCTGCTTCTTACTGTTGGAGGGGACTGAGGGGGGAAGGGAGGTTGGGAGGGCCCCTCTAAGCATGCGCGTTTTCAAGGCTCACCTGCCCTGCCCCTTCTTGGCCTAGGCTGTGGCCCCTGCCGATCCCCATTCTGTGGCAGAGATCAGAAGCTGCATCAGATCAAGGGAATCAAAGCTTCGACAACCCCATTTTTAGCAATCCTGCCCTTCCCTCTGTCCTGGATCATGACCCTGCTGTGAAAGTGGTGAGTAGATATTTCCACAGTGAATTACAGGGTCACATAATTTCAAAGAATGAGATCAGAGATCAAGCCCTTGATTGCTAAAGGTTGCACAGCTTGGGGGAGACCCAGAAGTTATTGGTGGTCAGATTTGGGAGGAAGTCACATAGTTGAGAGAGTCAAATGTGGGAGTCACTGAGGACCACACAGCTGGGAGGGAGTTAGCCCTGGAAATAACCAGGGGCCCTTCCCAGGTCTGCCTCCCTTCTCCTTGCCCCCCACCCCAGATCAGTGTTTGGGGTGGAATTTTGGAGAGGTGTGTTCTGTCCTTTGGCAGGAAACTATCCTCCTTTTCCCCATTCTCATTTCCCTCCACCAAAAACTTCCAGGGTAAATTTTGGGAGGCGGGGAAGGTGGTTCTGCCCCAATTCCTTGGATGGTCTTCCTGGCCACAAGGCTGGAGGCACAGAGGTCGTGGTGTCTGGCCAGGAATTTTGGTTTCTGAACAGCTGGGAAGGAAATGAGGTTGTCCTCAGGGCCCTGGGAGAGGGGGCGGGTCATGAAGAAGAGACAGACTGTCAGAGCTATGATGGTGCTGAGCTCCTCTACAATCCTCGTCGCCTGGGATCTTTCCTCCCTGCCCCTGCCCCTTGCTTTTTCTCTGTCTGGGTGGGTGGGTGGTCCTTTCTCTGATTCTATGTCTGGCTCTCCATTTGTGTCCCTGTGTCCCTCAAGTTGCCTTTGTTCTGCTTCTCTGGGCCTTGTTCTGCCCTCTTTCTGTATCCCTGTGTCTTTACTCATTCTTTCTGCACTTTCCTCTCCCTCTCCCTCCTTCCCCCTCTCTCTTTCCCTCCTCCTTTCCTCCACCCCCCTCTCTCTCTTTCTCTCCCTCTCCCTCCCTCCCCCTCTCCCCCTCTCCCCCTCTTACTCTCTCTTTCCTCCACCCCCCCGCCCTCTCCATCTCTGCCTCTCTCGGTCTCTCTTTCCCTTAGGTTTTTGAAGATGCCTCCCCTCCGACGATCCCCACCAAGATTAGTGGCAGCTACTTCACCAACCCCTTGTTCGAAACAGACATCTGAGGCCCTCCCAGACTTAGCCCTTGGCTCGGTGAGGCCCTGGGAGCCTGGCTTGTGTAGGGAGGAGGGAACTACCTGAGCTGATGTCAGCCCTCTTCTGGCTCTTGCCTTGTCTCCACCATGAAACCCGGCCCAGGGCTCTCCCCTTCCTCCTCCTCCCTCCTCCCCCCTCCCCCCACAACCTGAGTTTCAATGGCTGGATGGAGGGATGAGCAGGCCGGCTCTCATGATGACGGGCAGCTTCTGAACTGCCTTTCATCCGTCTTTCCCCAGCATAGGGCACCGTCCACGCACTCTCCTACCAGGGCACACCACAAAGTATGTCTTAAAATGGAAGCCAGACCTCCCAGCTCTCATCTCAGACCAAGCTGTCCAGCCCTCTGTCCATCCATCGTTCCTTGAGTTGGCTTCCTCAGCCTGGGCAATGCCCCTGGTTGGCCCTCCCTTCCATGCAGTGGAGGGCTATTCATTCCTTCCCCACAGGAATTACTCCTTTCTCTTTCAACCTCACAGTCCCTCGACTGAATATTGAGAGATCCAAGTTCAAGTCCTGACACTGACTCACTGTGTAACTTTAGGCAAGTCTCTTCCTTTCTCTGGGCCTCTGCAAAATGATCTTTGTTTCCCTGCGGCTCTGATGATGGCACAGAGTTCCCAGTGTGACCCATCCTTCAAACAGAGGGAGGGGGAGGGATAGGGAAAGGGAAGTCTGCCTTGTAGACAGATGGTGGAGACGGCTAGTTTTGCCATCACCCAGGGAAGGGCTAGAGAAAGAGCCAGAATGGGCCTTTTTCAATGAAAAATGTCTGACAACATGCTTCAATATTTTCTAAATACTGAGGAAGAGTAGCTAGAGGGCTAAGTCACTTCTCCCTGATTCTTTTCTACCAAAGGGGTGGTCATAGAAATATCAGAACTTTATTAAGTAGAAAAGTCATGATATCCCCAGAGCAGGCTGCTTCTAGCAATTCAAATTGTATATTGGACAAAGCATTCGACTCAGAGTGAAAGACCTTTTTCAGATACTTATTAGCTGTGACCTTGGACAAGTCACTTAACTTGTTTGTCTCAGTTTCCTCATCTGTATTGGAGGGAGATGGTGTTTTTCAGAACTTCTGAGGTTCATTCCAGCTGTAACTCTATAATCTTGTGATGGGGCAGGTAAGAGGTGCCAGTGGCTAGTGTTGGGCCTGAAGTCAAGAAGACTCATCTTCCCGAGTTCGATTCTGGCCTCATACACTAACTGTATGACTGGGCAAGTCACTTAACCCTGTTTGCCTTAGTTTTCTCATCTATAAAATGAGCTGGAGAAGGAAATGGCAGAAGGAAATCCATTATCCTTATCAAGAATACCCCAAATGGGAAGACTTTATGACCAAACAAGAGTTAGAGAGCATTATAAAATGCAAAATAGATAATCTTGGTTACATTAAATTGAAAAGTTTCTGTACAAACAAAGCCAATGTAACCAAGATTAAGAGGAAAGTGGGAAACTGGGAAAGAATTTTTACAACCAGTGTCTTTGATAAAGGCCTCCTTTCTAAAACATACAGGAAATTGAGTCAAATCTATAAGAATACAAGTCATTTCCCAATTGATAAATGGTCAAAGGATATGAACAGGCAATTCTTAGAAATTAAAGAT
>CM053585.1:315691518-315712316 GCA_028646515.1 Pseudochirops corinnae | reverse complement strand
TGGCTAAGATGACAAAACAGGAAAATGACAAGTGCTGGAGAGGATGTGGAAAAATTGGAACACTAGTGCATTGTTGGTGGAGTTGTGAACTGATTCAACCATTCTGGAGAGCAATCTGTAACTATGCCCAAAGGGCTATAAATAATTGCATACCCTTTGACCCAGTAATACCACTTCTGGGGTTGTATCCCAAAGAGAGCATAGAAGTGGGAAGACACACATATACAAAAATATTTATTGCAGCTCTCTTTGTGGTGGTAAAAAATTGGAAATTAAGGGGATGCCTATCAATTGGGGAATGGCTAAAATAGCTAAAAGTTGTGGTATATGAATGTAATGAAATACTATTGTGCTATAAGAAATGGGGAAGAGATGGACTTCATATTTATGTGGAGATACTTATACAAACTGATGCTGAGTGAGAAGAGCAGAACCAGGAGAAATCTGTACACAATGACAGACACAACGTATGTGTGACGGCTAACTTTGATAAACTTGACTCTTCTCAGCAACGCAAGGTCATAAGACAACTCTGAAAGACTCTGGATGAAAGATGTCTACATTCAGAGAAAGATCTAGAAAGAACAGAGTTTAAATGCAAACTGAAGCAAAGTACCTGCTCTCTTTCTTTTCCATCTTTGGTTTTGTTTCCTCTTTCCCATTGTTCATTCCAATGGTTAAAACCCTTCTATACAACCAGACTGTCTAATGCGAAAGTATTTGCAGATCCTGTACTTGACTGCATGCCGCCATGGGGGAGGGGAGAAGGGAGGGGAGAAAATTTGAAACTCGAGGGATTGTGGAACTGAATCTTGTAAACTAAAAGCAAACAAACAAATCAATAAAAACAAAATTTGAAAAAAAGAAATGCTAATAACAGCAATAAGATAAATTAAAGATGTAAAGAGAAGATAATAAAACTAGCTCTATTTGCTGGTGAAATTATGCTTTACTTGGAAAATCCTAGAGACTCAGCAAAAATATAGACAATTGATAGATTCAGCAAAATCACAAATACAAAATAAACCTTAAAAAAAAAAAAAAAAGAAAACCCAAATGGGGTCATGAAGAGTTGGACAAGATTGAACAAATGATCTCTTCCATACCTTAGAACATAGGTAGCCTATGTGGCAGCAGGCAAAAGTATAGGCTGTGGCCAAACCCACGTCTCAAACCTTGCTAGCAAGGTAGGCAGTGGCTCACTCAGCCCTTGAGAATTCAGGGTCCCTTCAAGGCTACTGCATTAGAGAAGACAGATTCATCTCTTTTCCCTTTTCTGCCACGGTTACTGGAATGGTAAATCAAGTGAATGGGGGTGTGCATGGGTGGTGGGGTATGCATATGGGACACCGTGTGACCTCAGGCAACTCTTTTCCTTCTCTTTAAAATGAAGAGGTTGAATCACATAATCTTTGTTTCCTTCCAGATGGCACACCTTTCAAACAGTAGGAGTGTGGTAAAAATGTCTGTTGAGTTCATGCGGTAGGTTATGTCAAGACAGACCACTATGAACTTTAAAACCTCCCTCTTCTGCTTTATTGACAAGTAAATTGTTCAAAAATGTTCTCACAGTTCAATAATTACAAAGACTCAGACTTACATTAAAAAAGTAAAAACCAGATTCCCCCCCACCCCCCAAAGCAGTAGTGTCCAGCTCCAAAGGAGCCCCTTTATGGAGAATCTGAGGAGAGAGCCAGTACTGTCTGTCAGACACTTAATGTTACAGGACTAAATGTGGACTAGAACACTCAGTTTCAACTAAAAACAAGTGCACATCATAAGAGTTTTGGGGGGGAAAAACCATTGATGTCGCATTATTATCCCATTAAAATCAAATCTTCAATAAGTGACATCCAACTGTCATATTGGGGCAAAAGGCACACTAATGGGTCAATGAAAAACTGGACATACCAGCTGTGGGATTAATTACAAGCTTTTAATGAGATGAGGTCACAAATATGGTCACTAAATTGAGAATATAAGGAAGTGTGAGATTAAATAGCCACACAAAACACCACCACCGCACATGGGCCATCGGAAATCTTTAGGAGGGTGCCGTGTGTTTTTCTACATGATCAATACTGGTTTAGTAATCATGGGGTCTCCATGCAGATGAAAGATGATGAATGAGAAGCGCTGCTCTCTCATGGGAACACAGATGTTTCATCTGTTTCATATGCAATGTGTGTGAGAGAGTGCTACTCCTCAAAAAAAAAAGGGAATGAGAAATAAAGGAGAAAGTTTTCACAACAGTATTTCTGATGCCTCAAAAGTCCTGATCAGTGCCATCACTGAGGACGAAATGAAGAGCAGCTGGTGGGGTAAAAAGGGGAAGGGGCAGACGTTACTGGTAACAGTCCTATATACATGACTAAAAAGTTGGTAGAAAGATGTTTCTGCAGCTGAACACATAAAGGCCACAAAGTAACCTCAGCTTTCTTTTGACTTCAGGATTCTAGTGATGCTGGAACAATGGATAGTTTCCTATTGTTTTCCTAAAGTTTTAGGAAGAGTTACAGGAGAAAGGGAAAAGTATATTTATCTGAGGAGGTAACAGGTCCTTTGTGTGTATTTCCTATGCAAAGGGCCGTATTTGCCTAAAAGGATCTCCGGCTAATGAGACATTACATCATTCTATAGAAAAATAATATTGTCAGTACTGTTTAGCATCAACACTACCAGTATTTTCCCCTCTCATTCTTTCTTGGCAGAAGAGATTATTTATTGGTTTTCTTTAATGCTTACATGTAACAGATTTATATCACAGCTGTGCAGAAATGAATACATCTTAACTATCGCAACTGCCCAACGTTGCAAAAAAAAGTGATTATTATTGTAATAATAATTTGTTTTCATTTCCATTTTCTTATCTACAATCTGGATATTTATTTTCTTGTGCAACACTAGAGACATTCAGGTGACGCGCTTGCTCCATCTGTTTCTGAACGTGCGGTGCAGTGCTGAGAATGGGAAGCTGAAGCACTGGAGTGTTAGGCATCACAGGTGGATTGATCTAGGCCATCTAGTGTAAGCTGATTTCTGTGTGGAGAGTTGGGGCTGGGGGGACCACTTGGATTGGAGCTGTTCGATGGAGTAGAGTGTTTGGTGGAATCAGAATCCGGCTGTTAGAAAAGAGAAGAAATGATAATGAGCATTCCCAAAGACAATCTTCCATGTTCTTACATATACAATGCCTTTTATCAAAGAATTTTAAACTTTAGATCTCCAATTCTAGGCTAAATGGTGAATTCTGAACTTATCCAGCAAATAGGCATAGGAGTTCAAAGCTGTCACATTATATGAACAGGACCCCAAAGTTCTGGCCCTGCTGCTCCAGCAGTGGGGAGCTTGAGGTCTCCAAGTCACCTGTGTCCTTGTAGGTCCTTGGGTGAGGCCTTTTGACTGAGTCCAAGTTCTACAGAACAAATCCTTTTATTAAGGGGATTTGTCCTATGAGGTTCAGATTCAAAGGGCCACATGTGGCCCTAGGCCACAGGTTCCTCACCCCTAGCTTAGACTGTGTGGAACATGACTGTAGGGACATTATTTCATAGGGGAAAAAATCCTGGAGATCATCTAATCCAAACCCTTCATTTTATGGGTGTGGAAATTTCTTTGGGGAGCTGGCATGAAGTCTAGTTTTATCTTTTCAAAACCAAGGCTTTTTCTTGAGCTTACTCAGTTTTGGGGAGCTCATACCAAGCTGGAGGCATGTTGAGAATTACTGGGGAGTAAGGGAATGAATCACAAGTGAATAAGATGCCTGTGGGCAACCGTATGTAGTAGAGTGTACTGGATATGAAGTCAGACCCAGGTCCCTAAGCTGCTGCTAAAGACCTCTGGAGATGACTTAATCTTTCTGGGTCTCTGTTTCCTCCTCTGTAAAATGAAGGATTGGATTAGATGCTACTTAAGGTCCACCCAGCTCAAAATTTATGGCTTTATGATCTCTAACCAGCCCTAAGACCACATAACAATTAGTCACTGAAAAAAAATGGCTGAATTCACACCCTGCTAGCTGTAATGGGAACGGGACTTTAAAGACCTCCTCTGCTTTGAAAGTAAACTCTTGCCCCCCAATAGGCTGAATGTGGTCACATGAAGCCTGTGGTGGGGGGAGTTTGCTGAAGGGAAGCAGAGCCCACAGGAAGCTGGTAGTCAGAGCTAGTGAGACAGTGGGGGGGAGAGACAACCTCAGGCAAGGAGTCAGATAAGCTCATGAGTAGATATTGATCTTGTATTGGTTTGTGGGAAGGCTGAAGGATGCTGGGGCTCTCAGTGTTATGGCTTCTGAATCTCTTTGGTACTATGATGGAATCAGCTTACTGGTTTGGGGATTCGGTTTTCTGGTATCTAAATAAATGCTTCAGTTCTGTCCTCTATCTAGAGAGTTTGGCATATTTTGCGACTGAATGTCATGTGGTACTTATAGTCACAATCTTTATTGTGATCATGAGAGCTATAAATATTGCATTGGTGCTACACTAGCCATGACAATTCAATGACTGATAGGATGGAGGGGGCAGGGGGAAGTCTCCTTATAGGTTCTTTAAGGGAAAAAAAATCACTATTTTGTTATTATTTTGTATCAAATTTTTCCCACTGTGAAGGGGAGGCAGGATTCATGGCCAAAGAGTCCATCCATCTTTCCCTTCCTCCCTCAATAATCAGAAACCTGTAAAATACTGAGAAATTTACTCCACAAGTACCCGTAACAAGCAACCCAGGCAGAATGAATGAGGTGCTTATTATTCTCATCAGTTTAATAAACTCACTGCTTCCAGGCTCATACCCATTTCTCTTCAAAAGAGACACTGAATCTGAGCAGCAATGGACCCCAACAAATCTAAGGACAAGCCTTTGTATTAACATCAGCCTCTGCTTGGAGACTTGAAGACAAACATTAAACAGAAACATAATCTGTATTAAAACACATTTGACAACTTTATTTCTGTGTTGTTAAAAATTAATATGCACAGCTTTTACTTTAATCAGTAAATAGGAAGAGTGTGATTACGCATACAAAAAGTTATGCTCTTTCTGTAATGTCTTGTTGAATCATTTCCTTTTGCCACATGTGTTTTGTTTCTTTTACCTGTTATTGTTCATATCTGAATGAACATGGCTGAAAATGAAAACAAACTGCTGAGCCTAAGCTCCCTCTCAACACCTCCCTCCCTACTCCTCTGGGAAGGGGGTAAGGGGAGGGGAGTAAACATCTTCCTTATGACCCAAGTGTCTTTCTTCTTAAGGAGTGACTCTTAGTATTCATGCAGTATGGAAAAGCTTTGGTTTGACAAGGCAAGTTTTACCTCTTTGTCAAAATCTTGGTCAGGATCAGACATACTTCTGAGAGGTATGGCCACTCCCAGTTCACCTCCACCTATAGGAAAAGGAAAGCTTATAACTCAAGTAAAAATTTAAACATTACATTAAGTCCTGTGTATTTTCCTTGCCCCTTTTCTCCCACAGTGCTCATGGATATAACAGGTAGTGCATAATTAATGTTTATTCATACAACCCACGTTTATTAAGTGCCTTAATAAGTCCGAAGACATGACACCCAATCTCTCAGCTCTGAGCATTTTCTCTGGCTGTTACTCATGCCTGGAATCATCCATCTCTGCCTCCTGACTTCCTTCAAATCCCAACTAAAATCTCACCTTCTACAGGCAGCCTTTCCCAGACCCCTCTTGATTCTAGTACCTTCCCTCTGTTCATATTTCCTATGTGTCTGGTTCATGGCAAAGATTTACTTGCTTGTTGTTTTCTCCATTACGCTAAGCTCCTCGAGGGCAGGGACTGTCTTTTGCCCCTCTCTGTATTCCTAGGGCTTAGCGTGATGCCCGGCACACAGCAGGCACTTAATGAATTCTTACTGATTGACTGACTACTGCGCAATGCACTACTGGAGATACAAGGTAACAGATGGCTTCTGCCCTCAAGGAATCAAGTCTAATAGATAATTCCTAAAATTATCTGGATTGCAGTTTGTACCTGAAGAGGGCCACGATACGTAGGTCTTACTTCTTGACTGTGATTGCCGGGAGAGATTGGCTGGGGAAGGGCCAGCCTTTTCTTCTTGTGAGGAAGGCAATACACTCTGTATTTGAAAACGCAACATTAAAACAGATGTACAACCAAATGCCCACACCACCGTCATTATGGCCTGTTTAATGAAATAAGCATTGTGGGTCAGGGGCAACAAATGATACAAAGATCAATCTGGGAAAATGTCAAAGATTGCCTTGGCTAGGCAAACATAATTTCTAAGCTCCACAAAAAATCGGAAGATGACCTTTGCCGCAGAAGAAGCTGAAGTCAACTACAAAACGCTATGTGAATATGTAGTTATCACCACCAGCAGCATCACATCTGGATACTATCTAAATCCTCAGGGTTTTGTGGTCGGTCACCTCCAAGAGAGGTCACAAGGAAAGCATTTTGTAAATCACAAAGCACCACAAAAATGGAAGCTAGTCATTCATACCCACCCAGTCTACATGTCTCTTGTTCATGTCCTCCCATTGATCTTCCACAAGGGGTTCATCCAGAATGATAGAGCCCCTCCTATGCCTCCTGACAGTGCATGGATAGCAATGGGACACACAGGTCAGCTCTTGCTCTCACCAGGTTGATAACTGGTGGACACAGCATATAACTAGTATTTTAATTACAGAAAACGCATGTGGTTTTATTAAAAGAGGGTTGTAAAAGGATACGCCACTATCCCCTCCTGTTATTTAGGACTTGATACTTGGCACACATTTTATTTTGCAAGTAAAAGTCAAAAGAGCAGAAAATCTAAGAGTACAGACGTCCCGAACAAACTGGTTAACAACAGGGTAAGACTTTCCAGACTAGCTCCACTTCCTCAACTACAAATCAGCTCTCAGGCACTTTCATTCTGGTTTCTAAGCCCATCAACTGACAGAAGCTACTCTCTTAATTGCTGGTTATATCTTTCTCAGCCCTCATCCTTCTTGATCTCCCTTATAGGTTTTGGTTACCTTCCCTGCAAAGAAAGTAAACTCCTTTGAAGGCCAAATGGTTTCATTTTTTAAATCTTTATATTCCTGGCAGCAAGTTATAATTTTTAACTGGGCTGGATAACCCCCACCCCACCTTCTTCGAGATACTCCTTTCCCTTTGGCTTTTGTAATGATGCTTTCTCCTTGTTTTTTCTCTACCATTCTAATCACTTCTCAGGCTCTTTTTCTGGATCCTTAAATTATCTAATATCTACGTATCTATTTATATGCTATCTGCTGCAGGGCAGTAAGCTCCTTGAAGGCCAGAATGCTCTAATGTGAGCTCAGTCTCTCTGTGTCTACACTGCAGAATGATATATTGGCAGACCAATCTCAGAATCAATGAGGCCAAGAATCAAATGCAGCCTCTGTCCCGTTCTGGCTTTGTGACCTGGGCAGACCACTTAGCCTCTCATCCCTAAACAATTCTCCTAAGAATTTAAGACCGAGAGCAGCTGTTCCTCTGCAATGGCAGAAGGAGTTTCCTCACCAGGAGTTCCCTATACCAATGAAATCACAGGTTTGGACGCCCCCCACCATTCCTTACCCTATAAAACCCCCACACCAGTGCCTAGCCAAGCACCACACACACAGGAGGTATTTAGTAAATACTTGGGTTGAATGGTTTTCTTTCTCATTTTTACTGAGACATACACCTACACATTTTAAGGCTTTATATTTTTCACAGTGCTTTTTTCTGAACAATGCTCAGAGTGTGCAGTTTGAGTATTATTCTCTCAGCTCTAAAGCCAAGGGGCTGGGCCTGGGAGAGGCAGTGGACCTCATGGCTATTGAGGAGGAGAATTCAAACTTGCAGGCAGGTTTCAGCCCATGACCTGCCTCTTCTCATACAGCTCCAAGCCTGAAAAGGAGCATCAGCTCAATTCTTAAGTGTAAATGTGTTAACGATTGTGTGTACTCTGGCCAGGGAAATATGAGAGAAGCAGGAAAAAAGAAGCAGAGGGATGCCATAAGCTGAAAAACGGTGATAATTCTGGAGAAAAATTTTGGCAGAGAAAGTTTATGTGATAGGCGTGCTTAAAGTTTGTCGGAGGTGGTATTGGAACAGATTGCTACAAAGAGGAGGGGGAGGAAATTTAATTCTGTTATCTTCATCATATAAAGAAAGATGGAGAAAGATAAGTATTTGCAGAATGCTTATAAGGCTGCTAGCAGGGTGGACTGGATTATCTTTGCAGATGCAGTCTTTCATTTTTTAGCTAGGTCCCCTTTTCCTTGAAGGAAAGGCTTCCTCAGAAGCCTCATGTGTAGCTTCCTCTGGCAAAAGCTGGTCAGAAAAGCAGATACTGCAAGTGCCAAGAGATTATATTTTGTGATGATGTAAGCTCCATTCCCATGCCTCATCCCCTGCTTATTGGGTAAATTTATTTAATTTACCAGAGGGAGATCCATGAGCACTTGCATTCCATCTCCTGGCCCCATATGAGCAACGTGGTTGAAATTGGTTGGGTTTGATATCATCTTTGATCTCAGTTCTGGGTCTCTAAGCATCTCTCTGGGGAAAAGGAAACATTGGGAAATTCATTCATATGCAAAAATACTTTTGGCTGTTACTATTAACCTATCAAGCTCTGAGTGATTAAACTCTTACCGCCTCTGCTGTAATCTCTCTTCCTCAGGAACCTTAAAGACAAATCGCTTTTTACTTCTAGTTCGAAGCATTTGTTTTTTGCTGTTATCAGAAGTTTCTGGAACACTGAGTACAGCTCCTACATGAATAACAAATAACACTCAGTAATTATGGCTGTAGCCTACGTATTTGAAATATCACTTATTCTCAGATACAGCAGCACATCCTAGGTGCACAGCACAACTCTGAAGCATATGGATTTGCTAAATCTAAGTAAATGAAGCCTGTTTGCTTATGACATGTAGTAATATATACATCTATTGAATGGAAAAATATGCTAAGCTTGTTCTTTCTCTGCCTACCTGAAAACTTATTCTTGAAATATATTAACCGTGGAGGTTCCCAGTTAAGGAGATTAAGTGTTCCTTCCATGTTAAGTGGTCTGATCTGGTTTGGAACAAAAAAGCAATTTTGATTATAATGTATAATTTGTAGAGCTCCTATGTGACAACAAAATGACAAGGAATGGATTCCCTTACCTTCCTCAAGCCAATGGTCTGAACCCATTCCATAGTATGAACATCAAAAACATCAACTCCATATTCACTGTATACTGTGATGTAAGAAGAGCTACAACCTAGTATAAACAGAACAAAAAACAAAATAATTAAGTGAAAAATTTAGATACTGTTAAACAAACTTTATAAAAGTGAATGGTAAAGGGCTGTGTGTGTGAACTGTGAAGCTTTCAAAAGTTATAGGGACGACAGCTCTACACCCAATTTGAAAAGCGTCATTGCTGTTTTTCAATTTTAAATGACTAAAATGCAAAACTGGCTCCATCTGAAGTAACAGGCTAAAAAACATATTCCAAATTCCTATTCTAGATCTTTCCTTTCAAGTTCAAAAAAGTAGGTGCTGTAAATGTTTAAATGCTCAATTTCTTTGTAACCAAAGAAAAGTAGAACACATTTAAGGAAACATGATATTTTCTTTTTTTCAGAAATATTAATACAAAAGACCTGTGGTATTTTGAAGTCACAATATGGAATCTGGACGGGTTCTGAAAAGCATAATTTTGTTAACAATACAGAAAATTAACTGGCAATAGTAAGATGATTTGGGAGGGGCAGTGGTATAATATGTAAGAGAACCACTTATTTTCAATCACTTCAGAAGCAACTACTTTAATTAATAAACATTATCTCCTTTATTCTCTGAAGGCAACCTGACTAGTTGAATGTGAATATATCTGAAAGAAACAAAAGTGACTTTCACTAAATACAGATCTTATATTTCAGAGATTTTTCCTCTAGTACAAAAGCGTAGAGGAAAAGCAGTAGACAAGGAGTCAGAAATCCAGAATTCTAAGCACTGGCTGGGCCACTAAATAGCTTTGTGACCTTGGGCAAGTCCTTTCGCCTTTCTTGAGTCTTAGTTTCCACCTCTATAAAATACAGGGGAGAAAGACAGACTAGCTCTCACAGTTTCTGACATTCTGTGACTCTAAGACACCAAATGCTTACTACTTCACTGTGTAACACTGCAGAAAAGCTACACAGAAGTACAAAGATAATACTGCAAGGTATTTAACCCAGACCTCTTCGGCATGTGAGAAAGCTCGCTCGCTCTCTCTCTCTCTCTCTCTCTCTCTCTCTCTCTCTCTCACACACACACACACACACACACACACACACACACACAAAACTATTAGAATCAAGGCTTTTCTAAAAAAGTAGTGGACAAAGCATTAAATTAGAAGTCAGAAATGAGAGTCTTGTCTCTTCTCTGCCACGAGCTAGCTGGAATGGGGGGAGTTCTTTTTTATCTCTCTGACCTCAAGGTTCCTTTACTGTAAAATAGCTAGAATTTTTATAGCACTTTTAGGTTTGAATTGAAAAGTGCTTGACAAATATTATTTCACAATTTCTAAGTCCTCTTCCAATTCTTAAGAACGGCTCATTACTTTATGGTAATTTCGAAAGGCAATTTCAAATGTCTTTCTAATCATTGATAGCAAAGGTGAGGTGCAGTTTGTTGGTAGACACAATTCGCACTGGTGGCAGCATTACTTTGAAAATGTTTAGTACTGGGGAATGCTGCAAATAGTTGTGAACGTTGTGTACTTTTAAATTTCAGTCTCAGTCATTCTTCTTTATCTTGAATTAAAACTTCACTTCTGTTATATTGCAAAGGGAGATAGGTACCACTATCTTTTGTGAATCTGTAATAACTGCAGAACAAAATTCTTCCCATTGAATATTAAAAAAAAATCAAAATGTAATGTATTTAAATGTATACTCTCTTTAGAAAGATGGCTTAGATCAGCTGCAAAAGTTCAACAGTAACATTATGAGGGCAGCTAGGTAGTACAGTGAATAGAGCACTGGCTCCTGGAGTCAGGAGGACCTGAGTTCAAATTTAGTCTCAGACACCTGACATGTTTACTACCTCTGTGGCCTTAGGCAAGTCACTTAATATCAATTACCTTACCTTCCCCTCTCCAAAAATAAGTAACATTACTGGTAAGGGAATGACAGAATTTAAAGACTTAAAAGCCCATGTCTGAAAAGGACTCTTGACTGCAACATACCTGGTAAGTGAGTCTTTTTCTGCATCCTCCAATGAGGGGAATATACACCAAAACTCCTGAAGCTGTCCACTACACTTCTGCATAGTCCTACAATTGTTAGGGTATTTTTCCTTATATCAAACCTAAAATTGCTTCTTTTCAACTTGGCCCCAGAGTTCAGAACATGTCTCATTTTTTTTTTGCTATATTAACTACCCTTCCAAATGCTTGAAAGCAGCTAGTATGTCAGTCTCTCGCCCCACCACACCACCCCTCAACAAAAAAACCCAAACCAAGTAAAACATTTCTCTCATCGAGGTTAAACATCCTTAGTTCCTTCAATAGATCTTCATATGATATGGACTCGAGGCCACTCACCATCCTGGTAACCTTCATCTGAACACTCTCCAGATGATAAACATCCTTTGTAAATTGTGGTGCAAGGACTACACACGATATTCTAGCTATGGTCTAATAGAGAAAATGATCAGCTTCTTATTCCTGGAAACTCTGCCTTTAAATGGAGTCCAGGACACCATTAGCTTTCTGGGGGGGCCTTCATATGGCATTGCTGGCTCTTATTTACGCACTAAAACCCTCATTTTTTCCAAGACTAACTAGTTAAACCTTTTCTCTCTAATCTGGGTCTGTAGAATTTATTTCTTGTTCCCAAACTGAAGACTTTACACTTATTCTCTATTAAATTTCATCTTATCAGATTCATCCCAACCTTCTAGATCTCTTTAGTTCCCGACTTTCTCATCACGGCCCGCCTAGTTTAGTGACATTTGCCAAGGGTTTTACTGACATTACTGCAAAAAATATTAAAGAACACAGGACCAAGCATAGATCCCTGGGGCACTCCACTGAAAATCTTTCAAGCTAACATCAAACCATTTCACCCTGTTCTGAAATTCAGCTAGTAGTACTGTCAGCTAGCCTGTATCTCTCCATCTTTCCCACCAGAACAGTACATGGCACTTTAAAATATAGCATTCCCCAATCTCCTTTTTTAGTGTCCTTGTCAAAAAGGGAAATTAGTTTAGAACCAGCATGCAGGACTTGTTGTTAAGTACTTTTCATTTCTAGATGTTCACTAACCATCTCTTAAGTAATTAGCCTAGATTTACCAAGAATCAAAGATAAGTTCGTTGCCTTTTACAGACTCCATTCTCTTCCCTTTTCTGAAAACTGGGAAATTTGTCCTTCCTTCAAACATGTAATAACTTTCCCATTCTTTATAATGGAAAATCGTAATCTCAAATATTTTCAAATATGACTAGCTTAGCAACTATATTAATTCCTTGAAAGGATAGGATAGGGAATCAAGACGATGGAGTGGTGGGTGAGAGGAAGCACTATAACTAAGTTCTTCTAATCACTTTAAATTAATTTCTCAAATCAAATTCTACAAGCCCAGCCTAAGACAGGAGATCAGAAGGAGAAGTTTGTGACAGTATGGTAGGGTGGAGACTGGAGCACACCAGCTGTAGGCCTTGGAAGTAGCTTCAGGAGTTCTTGGCCCTAAAATAGTAAGAGATTGGACAACTGATAAGAAAGAGATTACAAGAAACCCCTGTGCTAGAAATAACCACAGGACTGGGCAATGTCTGGCAACTCCACTGCCCACACCCACTTCTAGGTCACAGTTCCACAGCAAGATAAGAAAGAGATTACAAGAAATCCCTGTGCTAGAAATAATCACAGGATTGGGCAATGTCTGGCAACTCCACTGACCACACCCACTTCTAGGTCACAGTTCCAGAGCAAGAGGAGTGGTTTCAGTCACAAAAGATCAGAGGCCTTTCCTGGGTAAGGACCAAAGCACAGATCAGGAAAGCATCTCCCTAGATTACTACCTCAGAAACACTGAAAAAACTTCCAGACTCCCAGAACTAGTTCTGAAAATAGCAGTGCCAAAAAGCCTGAAGATCAGGACATTGCCCTGCACCCCCAAACTCACTCTGGGAATTTTGTCCAATTTTAACATAAAATTGAAAGTCAAGAAATAGGCTGAAAAAAAATGAGCAAACAAACAAAGAACGTGACCACAAAAAATTACTATGGTGAGAGGGGAGATCAAGAACCAGAAGATGACAAAGATGTCAGAAAAGCTACAAGCAAAGCCTCAAAGAAAAATATGAATTGGACAAAAGCCCAACAATTCCTGGAAGACTTAAAAGATTTTAAAAATCAAATAAGAGTGGTAGAAGAAAAACTGGGAAGCAAAATTAGAGCAACAAAAGAAAATTAGGAGAAGACGATTAACAGCTTGATTAAAAAGAGGCACCAGAAAATAACAACTTTAAAAAAAAAAAAGAATTGGGCAAATGGTAAAAGAGGCACAAAATCTCTCCAAAGAAAATAATTCCTTAAAAATTAGAATCACTCAAGTGGAATGGTAATCACTCCATGAGACATCAAGAGTCAGTCAAAAGAATAGAAGAAAGTGTAAAATATTTCACTGTAAAAGTAGCTGATCTGGAAAACAGATTGAAGAGAGATAAATTTAGAATTATTGGATTACCTGAAAGCCAAGATCAAAGAAAGAGCTGAGATATGATATTTCAAGAAATTATAAAAGAAAACTGTCCAGATCCCCTAAAACCAGAGGGTAAAACAGAAATATAAAGAAGTTGCTGACCACCTCCTGAAAAAGATCCCAAAATGAAAACTCCCAGGAATATCATAGCCAAATTCCAGAGCTCCCAGATTAGAGAGAAAATACCTCAAGCAGCCAGAAAGAAACCATTCAAATACCATGGAGCCACAGTCTGGATCACAGAAGATTTAGCAGCTTCCACATTAAAGGAGCAGAGGGCTTGCAATATGATATTCTGGAAGGCAAAGGAGCTAGGATTACAACCAAGAATAACTTACCCAGGAAAAATGAGTATAATCATTCAGGGGGGAAAAAGGACATTTAATGAAATAGAGGATGTTCAAGCATTCCTGAAGAAAACATCAGAGATGAAGAGAAAATCTGACCTTCAAATACAAGAGAAGCATAAAAAAGTAAACATGAAAGAGAAATCACAAGGGACTCAGTATGGTTAAACTGTTTACATTCCTATATGGGAAGGTGATACATCTAATTCCTAAAAACTTTATCATTATTAGAGCAGTTAGAAGTATTCTACATAGAGAGAGGACACATGAGTGAATTATGGATGAGCAAGAGAAATACGCTAGGAAATGGGAGAAGGAAGAGAAAGAATGGGAAACTTATCTCACATGAAAGAGACACTCAAGGAAGAACTTTTACAACAGACGGGAAAATGGTAGGGAGGTGAGCAATACTTGAACCTCATTTTCCTCTGAATTGGTTGAAAGAGAAAAGAAAAAAAATATGTGCATGTAAGTATATGTATATATGTACTCTCTCTCTCTCACTGTCACTGTCTCTGTCTCTCTCTGTCTCTCTCTCTTGTTCAGAAATCTATCTTACCTGACAGGGAAGTAAGAAGGTAACAAGATAAATGATGTAGAGGAGTGTTAAAAGAGAACGAAGATTAAGGGATGCAGTGATAAGAAGCAAAACAGAATTCTGAGAAGGGATACAGTAAAATTAAAGAAGAATAAGCAGAAGAAAATAGGATGGAGAGAAATGCACAGTTAATAATCATAAGTATGAATGGGATAGCAGGATGGATTAGAAAGCTGAATCTGACAATACACTGTTTATAAGAAACACATCTGAGACAGAGATACACACAGAGTTAAAATAAGGTGCTGGAGCAGAATCTATTATGCTTCATCAGAAATTTAAAAAAAGGCAAGTGTAGCAATCATCATTTCAAGAAAAGCAGAAATAAAAATAAACCTAATGAAAAAAGACAACCAGGAAAACTACATCTTACTAAAAGTACCATAGACAATGAAATAATATCATTACTAAACATATATCTACCAAAATGCATAGCATCCAAATTTTTAAAGGAAAAATTAGTTACAGGAGGAAACAGTAAAACTCTACTAATGGGGATCTCATTTTTCCCCCTCTCAGAGACAGATAAATCTAACCATAAAATAAATAAGAAATACTTTAAGGAATTGAACAGAATTTTAGAAAAGTTAGATATGATAAACATTTGGAGAAAACTGAATGGGAAGAGACAGGAGTTTAATTTTTTTCTCAGTTGTAGGTAACACTTTCACAAAAACCGACTACAAATTAGGGCATAAAAACCTCACAACTAAATGTAGAAAAGGAGAAATATTAAATGAACCCTTTTTTAGATCATAATGCAATAAAAACTGCATTCAACAAAGGGCCATGAAAGCATAGATTAAAAATTAACTGAAAACTAAATAATCCTAAAAAACATGAGTGGGTCAAAGAACAAATCAGAGAAACAAATCAATAATTTCATCAAAGATGAGACAACAAGACAACATCCCAAAATTTGCGGATGCAGTCAAAGCAGAACTCAGGGGAAAATTTATCTCTCTAAATGCATTTATCAATACAAGAAAGAAGAGATCAAGGAAGTGGGCATATAGCTTAAAAAAAAAACCCCTAGAAAATGAATAAATTAAAAATCCCCAATTAAATACTAAAATGGAAATTCTGAAAAATTAAAGCAGATTAATAAAATCTAATGTTAAAAAAACCTGAACTAAATTAAAAAAAAAAACAAGGAAATAAAACTAGGAACTGGTTTTATGAAGGAAAAAACAATAAAACAGATATAACCTCTGGTTAGTTTGATTAAAAAAAGAAAAAACTAAATTACTAGTATTGAAAATGAAAAGGGTAAACACATTACCAATGAAGATGAATTTAAAGTGATTATTAGACAAACCCAATTATATACTAATAAATCTGACAATCTAAGTGAAATGGTCAATTATTTACAAAAATATGAACTCCCCACATTAATAGAAGATGAAATAGAATATTTAAATAATCCTATCTTAGAAAAAGAAATTGAAGAAGCCATCCATGAGCTTCCTAAGAAAAAATTCCCAGGCCCAGATGAATTTAGAGGTGAATTCTATCAAATTTTTAAGAATCAATTAATCCCAGTATGATATAAAGTATATGAAAAAATAGGTAAAGAAGAAGTCCTACCAAATTCCTTTTATGACACAAATATGGTTTTGATGCCTAAACTAAGGATACCAAAAAACAGAGAAAGAAAACTGTTGATCAATTTTCCTAATGAATACTGATGCAAAAATTTTAAATAAAATACTAACAGGTTATTACAGCAATATATCACAAAGGCATACCACATGACTAGGTGGGATTTATACCGGGAATGCAAGGTTAGTTCAAATATTAGGAAAACTATATACATAACTGATCGTGCTAATAATAAAACCAACAAAAATAATTTTGTTGTTATTATCAACAGAGGCAGAAAAAGCTTGTGGCTAAATATAACACCCATTCCTACTAAAAACAGTAGAAAGCATAGGAACCAATGGAGTCTTATATATCTAAAATCAAGAGCAAGCATTATCTGTAATAGGAATAAACTAAAAGCCTTCCCAATTAGATCAGGGGTGAAACAAGGATGTCCATTTTTACCACTATTATTTAATATTTTATTGGAAATACTAGATATAGCATTAATAGAAGAAAAGAAATTGAAGGAATTAAAAACAGACAACAAGGAAACAAAACAAATCACTCTTTGCAGATGATATGATTGTATACTTAGAGAATCCTAGAAAATCAACTAAAAAATAGATTAACAACTTTAACAAAGTTGCAGAATATAAAACAAACCCACAAAAATAACCAGCATTTGCATATATTACCAATAAAGTCCATTAGGAAAAGAAAGAAAAATTCCATTTAAAAATAACTGCAGAAAATATAAAATATTTAGGAGCCAAGACAAACCCAGAAACTATATGAACATAATTACAAAACAAAAAACAACAAAGATAGATCTAAATGACTGGAGAAATATTAATTGTTCATCGATGGGCTGAGCCAATAGAACAAAAATGACAATTCTATTTAAATTTATTTACTTATTCAGTGTCATACCAAACTGCCAAAAAATTATTTTCTTAGAGATAAAAAAAATTTTTATAAATCATCTGGAAAAATAATAGGTCAAGTATATCAAGGAAATCAATGAAAAGAAAATATGAAGGAAAACAGACTAGCAGTGCCTGTTTACAAAATTACAAAGTGGTAATCATAAGAACAATGGCTAAGAAGCCATACTGGCTAAGAAGCAGAGTGGTGGATCAGTGGAATACATTAGATACGTAATACACAGTAGTAAATGACCATAGTAATCTAGTGTTTAATAAAAATCAAAGGTCCAAGATTTGGGGGCAAAAATTAACTGCTGGACAAAACTTGCTAGGAAAACTGGAAGGCAGTTTGGTAGAAACTAGGCATAGAACAACATATCCAAATTAGGTCAAAATGGGAAAAACGATTTAGACAGAAAGGGTGACATTTTAAGTAAATTAGGAGAGCACGGAAAATGTACTTGTCAGATTTATAGCTAAGGGAGGAGTTTCTGACCAAATAAGAGACAGAATCCTAAGAAGTAAAACTGGTAATTTTGATTATATGAAATTAAAAAGGTTTCATATAAACAAAACAAATGCAGCCAAAATTAGAAAGAAAGCAGGAAACTAGGGGAAAAATTTTACAGAAATTTCTCTGAAAAAGGCCTTATTTCCCAGATATATATGGAACCAAACCAAATTTATATATGAGTCATTGAGTCATTTCCCAATTGATAAATAATCAAAGGACATAAATAGGCAGTTTTCAGAAGAAAAAATCAAAACTGAATATCAGTCACATGGAAAAATGCTCTACGTCACTACTGATTAGAGAAATGAAAATGAAAACAGCTCTGAGATACCACCCCACACCTGTCAAATTGGCTTATGTGACCAAAAACGAAAATGATGAGGTGAAAAAAGGACACTCATGAACTTCTGGTGGAACTGTGAGTTGGTCCAACCATTCTGGAGAACAATTCAGAACTATGCTAAAAGGGCTCTAAAACTGTGCCACACTTTGACTCAGCAATACTACTTCTAGGTCTATATCTCAAAGAGATCAAAGAAAAAGGAAAAGAAGATCACACACACACACACACACACACACATTTGTAACAGATCCTTTTGTGGTGGCAAAAATTGGAAATCGAGGGGGGATGCTCTTCAGTCCATCAACAGGAGAATGGCTGAACAAGTTGTGGTATATGATTGTGATGGCACCCTATTGTGCTATAAGATATGATCAACAGGATGTTTTCAGAAAAACCTGGGAAGACCTGATGCAAAGTGAAGTGGGAAGAACCAGAAACATTGGATACAGTTACAGCAATATTATACAATGATCAACTGTGAATGACTTAACTATTCTCAGCAATACAATGTTTTGAAGGCCTTATGATGAAAAAACACTTCCACCTCCAGAGAAAGAACAGTTGGCAGCTGAATGTAGATTGAAACATACTTTTTTACTTTCTTTATTTTAATTGCTTTTTAAAAAAAATAGGTTTTATATGACTTTACATTTATAGAGGATATACTGCTTTCCTTCTCAGCGGGTGGTGGGACAGGAGGGTAGGAGAGAATTTGGATCTCAGATTCTAAAAAAAAGTAATATTAACAATAAATAAAAAGAAGGGGAAAAAATTTAAGGATTGGATAGGAACTCCTGAAAATAAGGAAAGCCTATGGTCCAGCACTTAGGACTCTCCTAGGCAAACTATTTTCCTAGTCAAGCCTGGCTTCCCACTGCCAGAAGTATATCTTCCATAGAAGTGACTTATGCCCAAGGTTCCTATTTCTAGTGACAGAAGTGTGTCTTAGTGCTTTTCTGAGGTCTACAGGCAGAAGTTCACAAACTTATTTGGCCTACTGCCACCTTTAAAAAAAATTACTCAGAAGCCCCCTGGGGTTAGGTTAAGGTTAAGCCTTATTTTTATCTAATGCCCCACAACTGTACCTGAGGCTACTAGGTAGGGTCCACTTTGGGAATGTATGGCTTAAGAGTAATAATAATAGCTGCATTTCTATGGTATCCTTCTGTTCATTAGGTGGTTTAAATATTTTACTTGGTCCCCCTAAAAATCCTGTGACATACACTGTACAAGTATGACTGTTTTCACTTTACACATAAGCAGCAGACAGAAAGGATCAAGTGACTTACACAGAATCACTTAGGTCATAAATGAAATCAACGTTACAAATTCCTTTCACTGTTACTAGATTGTGATGTCCATGTCTTCCTTTATTCCTCCAGTGTTTATTAAAATGGATCTAGAATCTCTATGTTGCAGTGTAGTCGAAAGTTAGAAAAGTTTACAAAAAGCTAGAAAAAGACTGGTGGGGGGTAGACCATTTGGGCCATTAGGACCCTTCCTAAGCCCCTGATTCTTAGAAAACACAGTAGTAAACTTCTCAAGCACTGAATTTTGCTGGGTGTGCCATTTAAAGCTCTCCAAAATCCAATGATTCACTCATTTTTTAATCCTTCCCCTACACATGTAACATTCTAAAGAAACTGTCCTCAGATGTTTGCTCACCTTATATATGATTTCCCATGTCCTTCTAAAGATGAAATGCATGTTACCCCTCCTTACGTCTAACTCTAAGAATACTTAGCCTCCTTCAAGGCTAAAGTCAAGTATCTTTTCTTATGTGGAGCCTTTCCAGATCCCCTCAGATATCAGTTCTTCCTTTTTTCTAAAATTCTTTCACGTGTACTTTTTTGTATCAATGTTACAAAAAGAAAGAATTATGGAACAGTGCATAGAAAACTGACCTGAGAGTTAAGAAGACCTAGCTTCAAACCCTATCTCTGACAGGTAGTATATACTAGCTATGTGACTCTGGGCAAGTCGCTTAACCTCTAAAATAGTCCCAAGAGGTGGGGGCGGAGCCAAGATGGCGGCATAGGAGCAGCAAGGTACCACAGCTCCCACATAGCCACCTCAAAATACCCATAAAATATGACTAAACAAATTCTAGAGCTCTAAAACGCACACAAATATACTTTCCGCTGAAGGCAGCTAGGCTAGGAGGGACCATCTCAGTGTTGGGAGCTGAAACCAGCCCAGCCTGAAACTGTGGCTTGGCCCTGAGGGTGGCCTGACGAGCGGAGCCGCAGCTGGAGCATCAGGAGAGCGGATCTGCAGCAGCATTGGCAGTTTCCAGAATTATCAAGCCATAAGAAAAAAAGGACTAAGTGAAAGGTCAGTGGAACTCAGCTAAAATTGGGAGAGATAAGCAGGTCGGCCAAACTGCCTCCAGGGCAAGGAAGCAGCAGAAGCAGTGGCCTCCACGTTGCTGCTTCAGAGCTCCCAGCCTGCAGACTGCAGGCAGGCCAAGCCATTGTTCAGAGGCCAAGTACTGTTGCGTTGAGTGGCCTGGATCCAGATCGTGGTCTTGGGTGGTAGTCCTGGGGTGCATTTTTAGTGAGCCAGAGCTGGTGGGAGCTGCAGCAGCCACCTAAAAGCGCCGGCAGCTGGGAAAATCCCAGCGATTTGGGACAGAGCTTTCCCCTCTGGAAGCAGAGTTCCACAGAGCGAAAAAATCAGTGACTGGCCAACCATGAGCAAGCATAGGAAGCAAAGTAAGAACAGCAACCAAACTCTAGATTCCTTCT
>CM053585.1:315641740-315691018 GCA_028646515.1 Pseudochirops corinnae | reverse complement strand
CTCTCACTCTAGGTACATTTATATTATTTGTGGAAAGCCTTAATGGTCATATTAATAACAATATACTTTGGCTTTGATGATATTCTCTATACTGTTGTTAGTTATACATTCATTCTCTATCTACAGTTTTAAGAAATATAACCTTTCATTTTCCTCTAATTTTGGATGGCATAACTTTAAAAAGTATTTAACTCACTTAGCCATATGGAATTTATTGTGGTATTTGGTGAAAGGTACTAGTCTAAAGCTATTTTCTGTTGAACTGCTATTTAGTAGAAACTGCCAGTAGTTTCTACCAACATAGAGTTCTTCCCTAGTACTTTGGGTTACTGGGTTTATGGAAGACTACAAGGCTGTATGGATTTCTTGCTAAGTGCTTATATATCCTTATATAAATCTATCCCACTGATTAATTCAGTACCAGATAGTTTTGATGAGTAAAAAACAAACTCATCCTTCTGTTTCCCTAGATACTCTTGACCTTTTGTTCTACCATATTACTTTACCTAATTCTAATAAGTATCCCCTTGGTAATCTGATTGGCATAGCATTGAATCCTTAGCTTTATTTGGGTTGAACTGCCATACTGGTCATAGTTTAACTTCTTCACTTATGTAAGGCTTCATTTATTTTTGTAAAAACTAATTTACAGTTGTGTTTATTTAAGTCCTGTGTATCATGTCTTTTTAGGTTACTTCCCAGGTAATTAGTATAACATTTTTTGTCACTCTGATAAAGTGATTTTTCTTTACATTTTTTTTCATGGAGCAGTTTCTACAAAAATTGTAGGAAAGTTACAGATAAAGAATTATCTCCTTTTAATGTTTATACCTTTAATTTTTTTGGTATTATTGCTATAGCCAGAATGTTTAGTACTATATTTAAAAATGATAATGGTGATAATGGACATTGTTGTTTCATTCTTATTCTCATCAGGAAAGCTGTCCATATTTCCCCATCACAAAAAATAATTCTTGGTTTTAGACAAATGCTTTTGAATTAAGGAACAGTTCTTTTTCACTCCTTGATAGTATTTTAAAAAATCCATATGCAGCATTCCACACTCATAGTTCTTCACCTTTCGAAGGAGGCATCTTATCATATCTCTTCTGTGAGTCCACACTTGTCCAGCATAATTTCAAAACATCCATTTTCAATTCTTTGTTGTTATTATTTCCATATACACTGTTATAGCCATGGTATGTTTTTCTGGTTCTTGTATATTTCAGTTCATTCTGTGTTTCTCCAAATTCTTTATATTTAGCATTTCTTACAGCACACCAACATTCCATTACGTTAATGAACCAAAGCTTGTTCAGCTACTCACCAATTCCAGTTCGTTGAGACTATAAAAAGTGCTGCTGTAAATATTTTGGTATATATGGCACCCTTTTTGAGTCAATGACCTTATATCCTTAGTGGCAGAATCTTGGGGTCAGAAATTTCGAAATGTCTCCCACAATGGTTCAACAAACTGAAGCTCCACCAACACATCCCTTCAACATTATTTCTGTCCTTTATCATCTTTTCTAATTTGTAGGAAATAAAGGGAAACCTCAGGGTTGTTATGATCTGCATCTTTCTTATTGGTAGTGACTTAAGAGCACTTTTTCACGTGATGAAGAGTTTGCAATCCTGCTGAGGGCTGTTCATTCATTTGAGATTTTGGGGAATGGCCTTTGCTTTTGCATATTTCTCTTTGTGTCTATATATGTTGTATAGCAGACCCTTACGAGAGACACTGATATGAAGGTCTTTTCCCAGTTGACTGCCTCCCTTCTTATTGTTGTTGCATTAATTTTGTTAATGCAAAAACTTTTAAATTTCATCTAATTAGAATTATAAATCTTATCTTTGTAATTACTAATATCCTTTGTTTGAGTAAGAATTCATCTGCTACATACCAAACTACCAGGGAAGTACTTCAGAGAGTTAGAAAAAACAAGAAAACTCATCTGAAGGAATAAAAATTCAAAAATCTCAATGAAAAAGTTAGGGGATGTGGCTATATCAGATCTTTCACTATGCAATAAGGTAGTAATTATCACAACTATTTGGAACTGGCTAGAAAAATGAAAAGTTAAAATAGATCAGGCTGATTAAAAAGAAGCAAAGAAGCACTGTAACAAAGTGTTCAAAAAACCCAACTACACCAAAGACTGGAATAAAGGCTCACTACTTGACAAAAAAATGCAGGTGAAACTGGAAGATTTGGGAGAAATCAGGTTTGGCCAAGATCTAAATGATTTTGTACATAATAGAACCTTTTTTTTTTTCTGCTATCTATGGGAAATAGGCTTTGAATCAATGGATCAAAGAGCAGGCACAGTTTAGTGACTTTTTGGAAACAGTTCTCATAATGTTTTTTGGAAACACTGGACCAATTCATAGATCCATCAAGGGTGCAGTCTTGTAAGATTCTGATACTGAAGCTTGGGAACTTAGTGTTCATATTTCTAAGTCAGTTAATGCTTGTTTGACATCTCATGTATTCTATTTCTTTGTACTGTGGCCTGTTTCTGATACTTCTGGGAATTTGGGGTAGAGGGCTTCTATAATTTCTTTAAATACTGTATTCAGACTATTTCTTTATATCTGTCTTGGAGACCAATACTCCATGGTATTTATTCATTTTATTAAAGCTTCTTTGGCTTGGTTTCCTGTAAGGGTTTTTTTTTTCTTTCCCCACTTCTGGGGTTCTTTTAGCACCTTTATCTCTGTTGTAAGATAGTCTGGGAGAACTTAGCTTAATCAAATTTAGCCATTTTTTGAGAACATCTGAGAATCTATAAACTTTTAAAAAATGGACAAGATGATTTCTAGAGTGCCTATGCTTAAGAATAACATATTTGTTTTATACTTCCTTGGTTTTCCCTTATTATGGTGAAAGGATAGATTGCTATTAGGAGGTCTTCTGATTGGCTCAGAATGAGTTTAAGCTGAAAAGAATGATCAATGAACTTCAACCAGGTGAGCCTAGTGGGGGCAGATCCTGGAACAGAAGGGCATATTCATGCAGTTTCCAACCACTTGCCCAAAGGATGCAAATCTACTATCAAGTGAGCTTGTAAACCCCATTTCCAATAACTCCATATTTAAAAAATTTCATCAGTACAGCGTATGTTCTGAATAAAGACATTAGCCACCAGTAGGCCAGATTAAAACATAGTTTAATCTCTGAAACAATTTAGTACCCTGGTAGTTCTAGAGTTGGGTCACCACCCAAGGTCACTCTAGGCAAGAGAATATCCTCCTTGGCTTACCCACCAATAGGCTAACAAACAATCTGGGGCTAACCAATTATCAACTTAACAGGCTGTTAGGAATAAAAGATGTAAATTCATGCTATCTAACCATACTAATACATACTAATAAATTATCAGCCCTGAAAAAAAAATTCTATATGCTTTCTAGCCCTGTGGCTACAGATAATTCTGTCATGCCTGTCTGTTTAATTGTGCGCCCTCTCCCTCCCTCCCCCCGCAAAGTACACAACAAGAAAAAACAATTTATTTTGAGAAAGTCTCCAGGAGATTATGGTACTGAATATGACAGTACCATAGAACAAGCAACTGCATAATTCTGATAGGTGAGGTTTTTGTCTTGGCTTGCTGAGAACCAGGCCTCCATGCCACTTCCCACTCCTTTCCAGAACGTGTTTTCATGGGCTGTCTCTCCCATTAGAATGTAAGCTCTTTGAGGGTCGGGCGTGGCTAGCTTGCTTATATTTGTATCATATTTGAAGCAAAAGCTCTTCTGTCTATGGAGGCCATTTCTAGATCGTGTGTGTGTGTGTGTGTGTGTGTGTGTGTGTGTGTGTGTGTGTAGTTTTCATGTTGGCACATTTTGGGGGGCACATTTCAAGTTGGGGTTAAAAATCCTCAGTCCTTGGCTAGTGGGATAACCAGGCGGACTTGATATAACACACAAGATTACTCACATGGAGTTAGGATGAACTTGACTTTTTCCTCTTCTGATTTCATTTGTAATTACTTTTAGGTCATCAGCTGAATGACGGTGTATTTTACACCGAAGTATCTAGACTGGAGATACATTACTATTATACCCAAATCCAGATCACAGGAACTTACCATCACGAGTTAACTCTATTACATACAGTCCTTCTTCTAAACCAATGGCTATCCTATCCCGATCTGTATAAAAAAGAAGAGTTAAGAGACAAATAGTTAATACTAGTAGTTTATTACAAAAAGTCCTATATTCTAGCAACACTTACGATCAAATTCCTTACAGAATATAAAATCTTAAGATCTAAAGGGGACCTTAAAAATCATCTAATCATATCAGTAAATCATCTACTGTATCACAGAACAATGGTCATCTAGAATTTGATCAAATGTGTCCATTGACAAGACACCCACTATCTAATAATTCAACCTGTTTCATATTTGGGACAGTGTAGAGAGCTTTTCATAAATTTTTTCTTATACTGAACTGCAATTTGTCTCCCTGTAACTTTCACCCATTTCTCCCAGTTCTACATATTTGAAGACAACTAAGTTGACTCTCATCCCATAGAAATGCTTCCTTTCTAGTCTACATATCCCCAATTCAGTCAACCATGTCTCACATGACAGTTCAATTATATCCTCACCATGGTTTGTCATTTCCTAAGCATACTGTCAATGTCCCCATCAAAATAAAATACCCATAAATGAACATAAAGCGCCAGATGTGGTCTCACCAGGGACAGAGGACAGCAGGTTATCATTCTCCTTGCAGATAAATACTGCTTTAGATATTTTGGCACCCTTATTGTTTTCTCATGCTGTGCCTACAGTTCACTGAAACATCCAAGTCATATAACCTGCTATATAACTACAATGCAATTCATTAAGTTTGAACTTGTTAGGATTGGTCCGTGATGTTAAAACTGCTCAAATCTTTTTGGAATAGTCTGTCATAAATTGTGTTAAGTATCTTCTCTCATATTACTTATGAACTTGATGCCACTTCAGATTGATAACGAAGGCACTGATAAAAATTTTGAAGAGAACTGCAACATCAGAAGCCTCTTTCCAGGGTAACATCAATTCAATAATCAACACCATTTAGTTAATTATAATAAAAGCCACATTTTTCTACTTTGGTCCACAATGATATTTTTGGAAACAAACTGCCTAGCTGAAATCTCCAACTACTATGTCTACAATTCGAGTCCTGTTAAGCTTGGGAGAATCATTTTCCTCATTGTGGAAAAGGGGCCTACCTTCCTCACCACCACCACCAACTGCAAGCCAACTACCATCAATAGGCAGATAAGCTCAAGAGCTATGGGAATGGCAGAACCTCTCAGATCACAGTCCACCTCTGAGAGCCACCATCTGGGGAAATAACTTCTGTGCAGAAAGGGTCACCATCCCCACCAACTTGGTGATCACAGTGTCAGGTAAGTCAGGCAAGTCAAACCACTACTACCACCATTACTACCACCCCCAATAGGGAAGGAGATTATTCTTCCCTCTCTTCTCCACATCACAGCCTAGTGGAGACAACCCAGGGCCCTGAATCTATAAATCTGGGTAACAGCAATGCTTCCAGAACACTGCTGGTAGCTACCATCCTAGAAAGCAAGCCTTGTGGAGATGTGGCATGATAAATACCTCTGTAGGTGCTACATTCACAGCTAATGAAGACCCAGAAAAGAAAATTTCTTGCCACTGAAGTCCTAGGCACTGTCAAAGGATTCTCCATCAGAAACTGACATGATTTTATCAGTAAAAATGACATTAAAGAAGAACTGCCATCTGTTTTGCTTCTGTACCCTAAGGACCATGGGACGTTTCTATTTAACTTACAGCTGAAACCTTCCATATGTGTTATTTCCCCTATTAGGATATGAACTCCTAAAGAGTAGGAATCGGATCTGTATCCAAATAGCACCTAGCATAGTAAAATCTCTTACTATATGTTTTTGTCATTTATTCATTCACTCACCTCTCTGGGATTCTTTCCTTGTGTGTAAAATGTGAGAGCTGAACTCTATTATAATAATGACATTTACATAGCACTTTAGATATATGTTTTCTTGTTTAAGCCTCACAACAATCCTGTAAAGTAGTTATGAGGCAGAATGGTGCAAATGGAAAAGCAATGGATTTATAAGAAGAGGCTCTGGGTAAAACTCCTAGGTCTGTAAGTTACTGTGTGACCCTGAGAAAATAATGCCCTCTCTGGGCTTCAGTTTCTTCATCTGGAAAAAGTAAAGATGAGACAAGATGTCACCTAAGATCTCTTCAAATCCTGATCTATGTGGGTAAATACAGATAGAGACTACTAATCCCATTTTACAAATGAGGAAAATGACATCCAGTGAGGTTACATGACTTGTTCCTGGTCCCACAGCTAGTAAGTGTCAGAGGCAGGATTTGAAAACAGGGACTCAGTATACTATACATAATGTCATGCTATTCTTTCCAGAAATCCCATAATGCACACATCAATACTAATTTGGCACTCAAATATTTATCAATCTAGAAAAGATATGAGAATGGCGTTTAAATCAGTTTAGCAAACATGTCAGAAGGTTGAGCAATGAAGTTTTAACCTTAAATGATTTCAACTTGTAAGCATGCAGTTTTTGTATTTATGGAAGAAATACTTTAAGTCTATGAGCACTGTTTAGAACATGCGCTTTTCTAACGACATGGAGAAGGCACTTCTTTAGACTGCAGCTTCCAAGGTACGTACCTACTATTGCCGCTGTTAACATGGTTTTAATAAGAGGCAGTGTGCTGTCATAGGCTTCCTGTGGAACATGTACAACTTGATTTTTAAGTCTGTTTTTGTGCAGAATAGACTGCAGTCCTTCTAGGATCCCAACCCATTTTCTCTTCTCATTTTCATTCTCTGTTAGAATTAGCAGTGAACTGGTCTTAGCAGGTGTGCCTAAGAGAGAAGCTGTCACCTTAATAATATAAAATAAACAAAACACAAACATAAGACAAACAAAATAGACAAAGTACACATAGCTATACCCCAATAATACAAAGCAATTGAACTATTTAGAGAAATCAATGCAGTACATATATTTAGAAGCAGAAAATTGAGTTCTTTTCAAGGGTGCTTTCTGATGAATGCTACAGTCTAATCTTGGGGTTAAAATTTTTTTTCAATTCAGTTTTCTCTCCTCTAATGGCGAAGCAGCTTTAGGTCACAGGCTGAACTTTGAAAGCTTCTCATTCCACAAGCTTTCTTGCTCAGTTCTTCTATTAAATACTAAAAGGGAAACAGTAATAAAAAGGGTTGTATGTAGTCCTGTTAGTTTATGATACATAAATTTCTAGTTAGTTTAGCTCTTGCCAAAACCATAGCTTCCTAAAAGTATATTTAGGAAATGTTTACTTGGGTTATTAATTAAAGTAGTAATTAAAGCAGTGTCTGGAGGGAGTAATTTCTCAAATAGAACCATTTAATTTTAACACAAATTACATTAGAAATGCTATGAGATTTTCCCTAAGTCCTCATTAATGAAGCCTGAAAAACTATTTGATGTAACTTTTTAGTCATGTATGACTGCAATTCTCCCTCTATTGTATACACTAGGAGATCTCTGAATAGAGAAATAATATTTTGTCCAAATATTGCTGAAAGGAGTGTTAGTTTCCTGTTCAAAACAGCATTTCACTGTGATGTTTCTCAGTGTTATATTAAAAAAAAAAAAGGCATGCCATTAAAGAAAAGGCTAAATGTGGAATGCATGACTTCATCATTTACTATTTCTGCTCTAACTTAAAGATTATTATAAACAACAGCAACAAAAAGAAACTGATGCCACATATTGTCACATGACATGCCCCCTTACAAATAATATCACAGTTTTTCTTTTAAATACACTGCATATGTTTTTAATATGTTTTTTAAAAGTAGTATGGGGGGGGGGGGGGTAGGTGGCACAGTGAATAGACCACCAACCCTGGAGTCAGAAGGACCTGAGTTCACATCCGGCTTCAGACACTTAACACAAAACTAGCTGTGAGACCCTGGGCAAGTCACCTAACCCCAATTGCCCTCCCCCCCCCCAAAAAAAGTAGTATAGCAGAGATGCAGACAAAGGAGAAAAGAAGTTTTAGGTACACAAAGAAAAGGAGCAGAACCAATAAAGAAGAGAAAAAGAAGAGGGATGTTTCAGATGAAAGGAGATAGAGAGAAGGGCTCACACCAAAAGTGGCACTCCTATGTGAAGAGAGAATGATGATGCTGCCATGTGGCAAGGATGCTGGAAAATGGGATGGACACACTGAAGGAATGTGGAATAAGACAGGAACATTTAAAGGTTAGATTACTTTTATCCCTATTAAACAATAAAAGGCTTAAATAGCCAAAACATAAATGAAACAAGTTATCAAATTTCTAAATCTGAAATTTCAGATATATGTTAAAACATCTTTTGGCTACAGTTCTGGAAAATCTTAAAAATTTATATTTAACTCTAAATTATGATCATTTTAATATAAGCATTTTAACATTTTTAAAACTATGAAAGCACAAGCTTTAAAAGGCTCTCTTAAATACAGAAGAAATAAGAAAAACTATACCCTAAATATACAAGGAATATCTCGGCGGGTAGCATGTATAACATCCGATGCTAAGACACAGCTCACAGAAAACTCTTCATCTCTGGGAAAAAACAAAACAGGACAATAAAACTTGGTAGGGAAAATGGAGGGAAATAGTATTCTAGTATACTTTTATATTCCTTTACATTTCTGGCTGTAAATGATTTGTTCTTTTTATGAATATGTTTTCTAAAAACCAAAATGTATCTTTTATTTCCTTCCCTTTTTTCTTTTTTTTTTTGATCTGGACTTATGATTTCACTGTATAACAGAGTTTTTGGTAAGGAAACTCCCTATACCAATGCAGACCAGCAAGTATAATCCAATTTATAGTATTAGAGTCAAATTTTTTGGTTTCAGGACCCCATAACTCTTCAAAATTTCTGAGGATCCCACCACCCAGAGTTTTTGTTTATACGAGTTATATCTATTAATATTTACTATATTTGAAAGTAAACATCTTAGTAATAAGAAAATATTTTTGATCTTGCAGACACTCTCAAAGTGTCTCAAGATCCCTGGACCATGCTTTGAAAACTGCTGTATTAGAAAGTTGCCTGGATCACTGAGAGGTTAAGGAGCAGGGTCACACAGCCTATTAGAGGGAGGACTTCATTGAACTTAGGTTGTTCTAACTCCAAGGCAAACTTTTCATACGCTAAAATTCCACAAGGTCCCTCTCTGTCCTGGAAGAGGCAAAACAGGTAAAAGGGAGTGAACAAGATGAAAAAAAAATCACCAGTTTCTCTCTTAAGGAGAAATGAAATGGTTTTGTATTAGCTACATATGAAAGGTCAGAGAGGAACTTGAAACTGGGGAGGAGAAGGAGAGAATCACTTCTAGGTGGAGAAGAAAGGAAACTGACCTTTGGAAGGAAAAGGAAAAGGAAACTGATCACAAGGAAAAGACCTTGTGGAAGAAATGACAACTGAGCTGGGCCATCAAGGATGGGGAGGGTTTCAACAGGTGGTAGGTGATGTGTAGGGGAACTTGTTATAGTATGCTTTATACTATTTCATAACTATAATACTTAAAACATTATTTAGACTACACTTGGCTAAAATCAGGCCACCATTTCAAATGAGTGGCCATAGGACCAATTTCCATTTAATTATGGAATAAACTGCATCTAAAAGAGCTATACAGTAAATACTAAATACTGCTTTGAAAACAGGTAAATTCTTTTCTATTTATGACAAATTGATTTTAGGGAAAAGGCACATGTCTGAATTTTTATATGCCAAAGTATCTTCACACATAAAGTATGGTTAAAATGCTACTATTGGTGAGCAGGGACAAACATTTTACATCTGGTTCACTGGGTTACACAATGCTCAACATATGCAAATTCAAATTTACATTAAATGCTTACAAAGGCACATATTAAAATTTCCTAATAAACTTATATAAGGGAAAACGTTTACCATAATGTGGGAGGCATTTTATCCATTGCATGGAAAGATCTAGAAAAACTGAATAAAAGTTAGCCAGAAAGGTTTAAATTCCAAGCTTATAATGCAATGACACTATAAGCTCCTTAAGATCAGGAGCTGAATCCCTTTCTGAATGCCAAGCACACAATTGTTTAATGTTTGTTAAACTGAACAAGGTAGATACTAAGTTTGCTCTCTGTGCTTAACTCCAGGAAAACTGAAAAATACTAGGCCAGAGCAGGACAATGGATATTTTGGGGTCAGATTCTACATTTCCTGGGACTAACTTTTGAGTACATAGTACATTTAAGTACATTTTAAGTTGGTTTTTCCAACTTTTCTACTTTGCAAGAAAGGTAACTAGACTCGAATGTACTGTATACAGACACACACATTTTTTGGAGATTGCTTGTTTTGAGACAGTTTAGTACTTTTACCTTAAATGTCTATTTGTCCAATTTTTCAAAGCAGAGAAATTAACATTGTATGTGTTAGCTAAATTTAACTGCCTTCTAGAATACAATGATCAAGGTATAACTGAGGTCATGGTAGCAATGACATAAAACAGCACTCTCATGATAAAAATGAAAACAAAATTAATAAACCAAGTCAGCTTTTGTCACAAACCAACCTGAGATCTAAGACTTGACTTGCAACAACACCAGGCTGGGTTGATTTTCCTTCAGGCAAATCATATAAAAAGAGTTTACAATCACAGACAATTGCATATGCTCTCTGCCATCCTTTCTTCACCCCTGTAGGCTTTGGAATCTGCAAAGAAATATATTTTACTATTATTCAGAAAGATTTTTAGAAAGATATTTTAAAACTGAAATTAGTTCAAAATTAATCAGAAAATATAACAGACTTGATTTCTGACGTCTAAACCTGGAGTTAGTGAACTACGCATGACTAGGAAAAATTATGGTATTCTATCCCTTATCCCATGTTTTCTAGTTACAGACAGGTACCTGGGCTACTTCTTTCTATGATTTTTTTTTCAGAATTTTGTGATGAGAAGTGCTGGCCTAGAGGCCTTCAATTCCGGTTTGAGACAACGTATCCTGATTACCTCACCAGCATACCAGGGTTGCTGTCTACTGTTTGTCCTTCATTCTCAGAGAGGACCATGACATCAGGGAGGTGATCTCATGACATGCAAGTGAATTGGATTTAAGTGAGGGAGGGCTGTGCAAAGTCTCCAGCCTCATTTTCTCCTCCGGAGCCATCTGGGTCCAGTGGCAAAACATAGATCAGGATGACGGGAGATGGCCCCCATTAGGGAAGTACCATGCAAAATGAACAAATTTAAATGGAAACAATCGCAAATGTATTTAGTTTCTTATCTCATTTCATTATTTATTAAAGAAATTCAGAAACAATTTGACTATAAATAGCTGTAACCATTTTCCATCAAAGCTCTAGTCTAATGTCTCATTTTGGCACTGAGGTTACCTGGATCCTAAAAGACACTGTAGGGGAACAAAAACTCTGGTGAGCTCTAGTAAGCTGGAAAGACTACAAATATGGACCTGGTAACAGACCATATGACTGGTATTTAAGAATGACAGGCTGGTAATCAATCAACTGATGAGAAGGCTGGGTACCACGTAAATTTTTTTTTGGCCACAGAAAGTCAAAGTGACTGTCTATGAAGATTTGGAAGCATTGGAAATTCCAGTGGCAGTAATAGTACCCACACTGTGAAGTCAAAATATTCTCAAATACATTTTGGCAGATTAGACAGACTCATGATAGTTCACGGTTATATAATCCTTTGTAGCTACAAAATGCTACATGTATAATATGTTATCTTATTTAATCTTCACAACAACCCTGAGACGGATAAAACGTATTATTATCTTTCCTTTAAAGATGAGGATTCTAAGTCCCCAAAAGGCTTAGTGACATAATCAAGATCACAAAGCTGTCAGGTGGAAGAACTTAGATTAGACTCCAAATCCATGACATTTCTGGAGCCCAGGGCTTTTCTTGTCTCTACTGCTGCCCCAGTCTTACCTTGACATAACCTTTGTAAGCAGTACCAATCCCTCTCTGTACATCTACTCCAAGAGGCCTTTTGGATTGCTCAGGAGGAATTGGACAAACCTGAGGAGCACTGTCTTTGCATGAAACATGGCATGAGAAGGAACACACTGGAAAAATGAAAGTCATCAATTACATTCTAAAAAGAAGTCACTACATAAAATTACATGGAAGACAATTTAAAGATGAATAGCTAGCACTGCGAAAGAGCAGCAAAATTTAATATTAACTAAAAGATGTTGTGCATGAAAGTTCAGAAGTTTATCTGTTATAATTTCTGCAATCACACTTTCTCACCTAAGAAATACATGCTTACAATGATAATGCTGAACTGTTAGTTGCCTTAAGTTACTGTCAATATATGTATTTAAAGCAGAGGTCACTTTTATACTCCTCTGAACATTCTTTCAAGGACGGACAGAGATTCAGGTACCAAGCAACAAAGGGCTGCAGAGGTACAAAAGGTGGCATCAGTAGAAAGTGGACAGGAAATGTCACCACGATGCCATCTGTGCTGGGGAGTGTGTAGAGTCTCTTCTTGCAACAAAGGCTGGCTTGGTTGACTTTAAAAATCCTCACAGTAATTACTTTTCACTGAGGTGACTAATGCTTCAAGTACAGAGATTTCAATAATTTAATCTCAAAAACAACTTATATTTGAATGACTCACCCTCACAAGCATAGCCTTGTCGAATCAATCCAACCATAAGGGAAGTGCAGTGGCTACACTGTGTAGGGCTTGAAAAGGATTTGACACTGAACTGGTGAGCTTTAGGCTGAAAGAGACAGATATAAAAATGAAAAAAAAACGTAAAAAAAAAAAAAGAAACTGATCAGTTTCCTAACAAAACTAAAACTTAAGACGTGACTGACACAAACCCGGCACAGACCAAGAGAAGGTCAAAATAGGTACATGATTTAGATAAAAAGGGTGACAACATTAGCAAATTAGGGGAGCATAGAAAAAAACCTGCCTGTCAGATCTGTGGATAAGAGTTTATGACCAAACAAAAGAGAGGATCATGAGAAGTAAAACAGATAATTGTAGTAACATTTTATTAAAGAGGGTCTGTATAAACAAGCACAGTCAAAATTCAGGAAACCAGAAAAAAATTTAGCAAGTTTCTCTGATAAGGCCTCATTTCTCAAATATATAGGAAACTGAGCTAAACGTATAAAAATAAGAGCTATTCCTCAACTGACAAATGGTCAAAGGATATGAACAAGAAGTTTTCACAAGAAATCAAAGCTATCTATAGGCATAGGAAGAAGTACACTAAATCACTACACTAAATTAGAAAAACGAAATTAAAACAACTCTTAGAGTACCACCTCACACCTATCAGATTGGCTAATGTGACAGAAAATGAAAATGACAAACAATAGAGGGGATGTAAAAAATAGGGGCACTAATGGCTGGTGGAGTTGTGAACTGATTCAACCATTCTGGAGAACAATTTGGAACTATGCCCAAAGGCTATAAAACAGTACACAGCTTTTGACCCAGCAATATCACCATACTAAGTTTGTATCTCAAAAAGATCAAAGAAAAAGCAAAGAGATTTATGTGTAAAAAAATATTTATAGCAGCCCTTTTTGTGGTGGCAAAGAATTGGAAATCAAGGGAATGCCTACCCATTGGGGAATGGCTGAACAAGTTGTGCTATATGATTGTGATGGCATACTAGAGTGCTGTAAGAGATGACAGGCAGGAAAATGGCAGAGTAAGCTCTCCCCCAAACCTCTCCAAATACCTGTAAAAAATGACTTTAAACAACTTCCAGAGCAGCAGAACCCATAAAAAGACAGATTAAAACAAATTTCCAGCCCAAGAAAACCTGGAAGGTCAACAGGAAAGGTCCATTGCACCAGGCTGTGAGAGGAACGCAGTGCAGCACAAACCACGCTAGCACTGATGGCCCCAGAGAACCCAGAGCAGGCCTCAGGGACTGAATCATAGGCAGCTGTGGTGGTTTCCAGACTTCCCAACCCACAAATACCAGAGACAACTTAGAAGGTCAGTAGGAAAGGACTCTTGGACCTAGGTGAGAGAGGAGCCCAGTCCAAGCCCGGTCCTACCACAGCCCTGGTGTGGCAGTAGCAGTAGTCGCAGTGGCAACAGCTACTTCTAGAGCTCTCAGCTCACAGATGGTAAGGGGATCAAACAACTGATCAGAAGGAGATTACAAGAGTCTTCTTACTAGCACTGACTGAGGCAGGATTCTGTTGCTTTGTCCATATTTGGATCTGGCTGGCAGTCCTGGGGCAAGGAGGAACACTAGTATAGAAGAGCTAGTGGCAGCAGGGCAGAGGGAACCGTCATCACAGCTTGTGGTCACTCACAGACCAGGAGAGGAGTAAACACCTCTCCTTAGATCATACCATCTTGGAAGAACTGAAAAACTTACATATTCCTAGAAGTATATCTGAAAACAGCTACACAAAACCCCTGAAGCTTCAGACAGTACTCCCTCCACACCAGAAGCAGAGCCTGACCTTAACAAAGAATTGGCTGGGAAAATGAACAACCAGTGGGAAAAACTCAGACTACAGAAACTTACTTTGGTAATAAGGAAGATCAAAACACACTCAGAAGACAACAAAGTCAAAGTTCCTAGGTCAAAAGCCTCCAAGAAAAACATGAATTGGTCACAGGCCATGGAAGAGCACAAAAAGGATTGTGAAAAGCAAGGAAGAGAAATAGAGGAAAAACTGGGAAGAGAAATGAGAGTGATGCAAGAAAATAATGAAAAGTGAGTCAACAACTTGCTAAAGGAGACCCAAAAAAATAACACCTTAAAAAATTGACTAGACCTAATGGCCAAAGAGGTCCAAAAAGTCAATAAGAACAATGCCTTAAAAAGCTGAACTGGCCAAATGGAAAAGGAGGTCCAAAAGCTCACTGAAGGAAACAATTCCTTAAAAATTTTAATGAAGCAAACTGGAAGCTAATGACTCTATGAGAAATCAGAAAATTATAAAACAAAACCAAAAGAAGGAAAAAAATAGAAGACAATATGAAATATCTCACTGGAAAAACAAATGACCTAGAAAGGAGATCCAGGAGAGAATTTAAAAATTATTGGACTGCTTGAAAACCATGATCAAAAAGAGCCTAGATGTCACCATTCAAGAAATTATAGAGGAAAACTGTCCTATATTCTAGAATGAGAAGGTAAAATAGAAGTTGAAAGAATCCACCAATCACCTCCTGAAAGAGATCCCCAAAGGAAAACTCCTAGGAATATTATAGCCAAATTCCAAAGTTCCCAGGTCAAGATGATAATACTACAAGCAGTCATCACGAAACAGTTCAAATATTGTAGAAAGACAATTAGGATAACATAATATTTAGCAGCTTCTACATTAAGGGATTGGAGGGCTTGGAATATGATATTCTGGAGGTCGAAAGAGCTAGGATTAAAACAAAGAATCACCTATCCAACAAAACTGAGTATAATCAATGAGGGGAGAAACTGGCCTTCAATGACATGGAGAAACTGAATGCGCTCTTTAGGAAAAATGAGAGCTAAAAAGAAGAACTGACTTTCAAATACAAGACTCAAGAGATGTATGAAAAGGTAAACAGGAAAGAGAAATCTAATTAAAGTTGAGCTGTTTACATTCTGACATGGAAAAATGAGATTTGTAACTCATGAGACCTTTCTCAGTATTAGGGTAGTTGGAGAGAATATATATAGCCAGAGAGTACCGGGTGAGTTGAATATGAAGGGAAGATATTTTTAAAAATAAAATTAAGGAGAGAGGAATGTACTGGGAGAAGAAGAAAGGGAGAGGTAGAATGGGGTAAATTATCTCACATAAAAGAGGCAGGAAAGTTTTTATAGTGGAGGGAAAAGGAGGGAATGAGTGAACCTTACTCTCATCACATTTGGCTTGAGAAGGGAATAACATACATACTTAATTGGGTATGAAAATCTATCTTACCCAACAGCAAAGTAGGGGAGAAAAGGATGGGGGAGGTGGTGATAGAAGGGAGGGCAGAATGGGGGAGAGGTAATCAGAAGCAAAGACTTTTGAGGAAGGATTGGGTCAAAGGAGAGAACAGAACAAACGGGGCAGGATAGGTTGAAGGAAAATATAGTCTTCCACAACATAACTATTATGGAAGCGTTTTGTATGACTATACAGGTATAACCTATATTGAATTGCTTGCCGACTCAAAGAGGGTGGGTGGGGAGGGAGGAAGAGAGAGAATTTGGAACTCAAAGTTTTAAAAATGAGTGTTTAAAATTGTTTTTACATGTAATTGGGAAATAAGAAACAGAGGCAATGGGGCATAGAAATCTATCCTACCCTACAGGAAAATAGAAAGGGAAGGGGATAAGAGAAGGGGAAAGGGGAGAGGGGGGTTGGAGAGCAGAGAGACAGAAGGGAGGACAGATTGGGGTAAAGGGTAATCAGAATGCTTGCAGTCTTTGGGGCAGAGGAAGAGGAGAGATGGGAAGAAAATTTGGAATTCAAAATTTTGTGGACATGAATGTTGAAAACAAAAAATGCAAAATAAAGTGAGCATAACCAGGAGAAAATTGTACTCAGTAACAGTAATACTATAATGATGATCAATTGCTAAAGACTTTGCTACTCTAATTAAAACAGAGAGCCACAACACTTCCAAAGGACCGATGATGAAAAATGCTCTCTCTCCAAAGAGAGAACTGATGAACTCTGAACACATAATGAAGCATATTTTTTCCCATTTTTACTGCCCTCCGCATCCCCTTCTTTTTGCAACATAGCTAATAAGGAAATGTTTCACACGACTTCATGTGTATAATGAGTATCATGCTGCTTTGCTTGCCTTCTCAAAGGGTGGAAGAGGGGCTGGAGGGAGGCAGAGGATTTGAAACTCAAAAAAAATTTTTTAATGAATTTAAAAATGGATAAAGAAAAATGTAAAGAAAAGTTTAATAGGATAAAAACAAAAATCAAGAGTTGAGATATACCTCTCCAGGGTAACCTTAATTCCAGTTCCCCAAACCCCTAAACAGTCTGACATAGAAAGTAGTTTCTTCTTTACCTATCTTAATTAACTTAATTAATGGTGAGGTATCTTTAAAAATTATCTAAATGAATGATAACAGGCACATATACCATTTTAAGGTTTGCAAAGCACTTTCATGACTGTTATCTGATTTGCTGTCATGACAGGCCTACATTTACTGTCCCTGTTTTACAGGCCAGGAAGGAGACTGAGGCTGGCAGATGTTCGGCAATGTGCTCGTGCTCACAGAAGTACGTGAGGCCTCTCCTGACTCCCTGTCCAGCCTGCTTTTGGCCATACTTCTCAGCACATCTGGCATAAAGAATAATACCCCTATTAACTGAAACTAAGGGGAGTGGCAAAAATGGAATATTTGCCATCTATTTGGTGACCTGGTATTTCATCATAGAAGAAGGCCTGATGACGGCTTTTGGCAGTAATGGGGAGGACACTGACCCTGACCTCCAGACTAGTCACTGAGGATTTCTTTAATCAGGTCACACTCAGATACAGTAGGGGTGGGTGGCAGTCCCTCTATCTCTGCTACCAACATTTCCTTCCTGGACTTGGGGTTCCTTAATTTTCCCAAGCTTCCCTGGTTTAGGTGAGGATAAAAGTTTTCACTGGCATTCGATGGAGGCAGGGGTGAAGGGTTTGGAAGGAAGGGAAAGTGGTTCAGGGTTCAGCTCTCTTCTATCTGCCTTCCTACACAGTACATTTCTTTATAAGAATCCACATTCCTTCTAATTACATGCTGGGTTTTGTTTGTTGTTTTGGTGGGGGAGCATGTACTAATACCAACAGTAGCACTTATCTTACAGATGATCTAGACCAATGACGTCAAATTCAAGTAGAAATGTATCCCTGTGGGACGTACACTTAGTTAGTAAACCTCAAATTAACGTGATCTCTGTTGCATTATATTTTTATGTATTTTGTGCGGGGACCACATTTGATGCTGGGATCGAATAATAATAGCTAAAATGTATTTAGTGTTTACTATGTGCCAGGGCCCTGGGCTAAGCCCTTCACAATTATTATCTTATCTGATCCTTACAACAACCCTGGGAGGTAGGGGCTATTATTATTCCCATTTTGCAGTTGAGGAAAATGAGCCCAAATAGAGATTAAGCAACTTGCCCAAGACTACACAACTAGGAAGTATCTCAGGTCTCATTCAAACTCAAGTCTTCCTAACTCCAGGCCCATGACTCTCACCCACTGTGCCACCTTCCTTACTTCACAAATGGGGAAACTGGTGAAGTTCTTTCTGCTTCTTTAAATTTTCCTACAGCATTTTTTCTGGATTTCGTCTCTATTCTTAGATGTATACATGCCATACACTCCCCAGGAGAGAAACCAACATCTCCAATTACTTTCTAAAAAGAAGGTCCTAAATAAGATTTCCTACCTTTGGTACAGCTAGAGAAAGAGACTGGATGATGGGAGAAGAAACAGCAGGTCCCCTCTGTTGAGGACGAGTGGTTTCCTATAATATAAAAAGAGATGCAATTCCTTTTTCAATATTTTCTTTAATTTCCTATATTGAATAGTATTTATTTCTTTCTAAAATTCATTATTTTTTTTACAATTACACTCCTGATTTACTATTTTAATAAAAGTACTCAAAGCAAGTTCACTAACAATTAGAGTAATAACAAAACACGTTAACATATTTGTTAAACAGCCTAAAAACAGGTTCTACAAACTGCCTATAAAGCAAAGAACTAAAGCTACAAAGAAGTACACTTAATACTAGAAGGTGCTTCCTTTCATGATGGGAAGTATCTACAAACAAACACTAATAGATTATTAATAATCATATTAATAATAATTAGTATTAATAACAAGGACTTGGTAAAAAGGACTTGGGTGAATCTCTTCGCAGAATAAAGTCAGAGAACTTACTTCTTGCTGTTCTATGTTAATGGAAACTGAACTGGATGGTGAAACTTCTGGTTTGGGAACTTGTGTTTCTTGATCACTAGTTGAGCTAGTCTGTGAAAAATAAAAAAGGAGAAGGAACGATAATTAGGAATTTTTTAACTCTGATTCCTAAATTATATACTGTTAAATAACCTGGGTACTGATGAGACTTTGAAAAGGTCTCAAAACTGTATTTCTTTTAAAGTTCTAACTAATCTCTTTTTACTTCTCTCAGTAGGTACAATACTAAAAGTTTGATTTTCTTAAATCAACTACAAACCCCTCAGCTGTTGTAAATTAATTATATTTCATAGTCTCTGAAACAATGTGATGATGTGTTTACAAGTAATAATAAAAATGACTGGACATGGTGGTGTATTTCTGTAGTTCTTGTAATAGACTAGGCAGAGACTTGTGGCTTACCTCAGTTTGGGAGTTCTGGGCTATAGTGAGGCTAAAGCTGATCTGATATCTATATTAAGCTAAACACCGGTATGGTGAGCTGCTGGGGGAGAGATTAAATCATCCAAGTCAGAAACAGAACAGGTTAAGCCTGTGTGATATTTAGCAGTGGGTCAGGCCTGTGAATTGCTACAAGGCATTATGCAGGCAAATCTAATCTTAAAAAAGCAAAACAAAGTAAGAGAAAATATGAAGACAAATATTTTAAATATACAAAATTCTTTGTAGTCCCCTGTTCCTATAACCTGCCTTCTGCAGGACACCCCTCCCCCACAAGCTGAGAATTCTTCCCGCTAGGATTACCTTCCATTTACATTATACTCTATACTATTATACCCCCTGTATGAGAAACAGGCAGTGAAAAGGCAGAGCTGGTAGATGGAGTGTCAAGGCCAGGGTCAGTGGATCATATTACACAGAGTTGAGTAAAACTGTAGGGAGATTAGGAAGGGAAAGAGTGTGTGTGTGTGTGTGTGTGTGTGTGTGTGTGTGTGTGTGTGTGTGTTTTTAGTTTTCTAACTTAAAAAAATGGAATTTATCTGACCTTTCTCGTCTGACCTGCTTTATCATCCCCATATATAATAATCTGACTGTACCCACAGTGAGTCTGTCATGCTCCCTGGTCTTTTTATTCTGGGTTGTAACTTTAGTAGGTTCCTCATAAAGCCAGAATTTCTACCCTGAAAAATGAATGAGGCTGTTTTATCTTAAGAGAAAGCCTAGTCAGAGGCTTATGAATATTTTTACATTGTAGGAGAGCCATTTAGTTTCTTATCCAATTTAAAAAACTCTCTAAATGAATTCAGCAAGATTATTTGTAATTGTGTAAAGATCCCAATCATTTAAAACTTATTTTAATAAGTATTACTAAAGTTAAGATGCCATTACTAAAACATTAATATTTACTCAAATTAGTGTCTATTATTAGCATGAGAATAGTATACTAGTTTCAAAACTATAGTACAAAAACCCGGGGTGGGATATCTATAGCAATACATGGCTGGACTCTTTGAAATACAAGAGGAATGTGGTGACTATTGAATCTAACATTATTAAAAAGATGAATGTTACTGACTTGTTATAATTAATAGGCTACTGGTGTAAGAATCCAAATTCAGACAGGACGGAACTCATACAACCAACACTCAAGCACAATTATTTATTTATATCTATCTACAAATCTATCTATCAACATTTTAAAATGTTTAAAAATTTAGAAAACAACTACTAGACTGCTTGCTAATGGCAAAAGCTAAACACAGTGATTTTTGTCCTATGAGATATGGCAAATGAATTAGAGAACTTTATCTTCAGATACCTGCATCTCCAAAGTAAACTAATTTTATTTTAAAGTATTTTTTTATGAAACCCTAATAAAAGTAATTTTCTTTAGCTGGTTAAATTAAATTTAATATAGTGAAGAAAATTCACTAGTTTAGTGGTGCCATTGTAACTAAGATAGAAAGCACAAATTACTGACACAACCTTACTGCTTCCCAAAAGGCTAACAGAGAAGATGTTGATGAAAAAGAAATAGAAACCTTGGTTGTAAACAGATAGAAGGAATAAAAACAATCCTCTTCTACCCAATTAAAAAACTTTCATGAAAGGTAGTAGTAGCAAATGGAACAATTTTCAGTTTTGGGGGAAAGTATTTACCAAGCTGGCCAGCAAATTTAAAAACTTGCTTAAACTTCTGGGAATGTTTCAAATATAAAAGCTTTGTTTAAAAAAAAAAAAAGGTGAATTTTCCTTCTACTGAATTCTTTGAACTAGATATGTATGAAAAGCAGGAAAAGAAAATATAAGAAGGTAGATCCATCCAAACAGGGGGGGTCGGGAGGGGGGGTGTCTGATGCTTGGTTACATGAAATTTCTGATTTTGCTTTCTAAAGATGGCAGGAAACATAACAATGAATTTGGTTTGTACCTATTACACACTCCCATATTACTTTGCTATTCTGTGTGTCATGTCCTTCTATCAGATTATAAATGCCACACTGGCAGGCACAAAATGGTATCTAATCTGGGTGTCTGTGCTTCAGAGTCTAGGACAGTACCCTGGACAGAGCAGGTACTTAGTAAATGTTTATTAAACTAGTGTAACAGCATTTCATTGCCATGTGTAACCTCTCAGAGTCCCAAGTGTCACCAGTTTTAATCCAGATATTACTCCTTCCTGAAATTACTGTTTTTATATTTGTCAGTTTTTTTGGTTGTATCTTCTTACTAGAATACAAGTTACTGGAGCACCAAATCCGTTTCTCGTTTTGTCTTTATATCTCATCTAGTACAGTACTTTGAACACTGGGATCCCTTAATAGTTTTTGAATCTGATTAGGCTAGAAGATCACCTAATAAGTACAACACTTACTAGTTTAAATACTTCCTAATCACTCAGTCAACAAGCACTTACTATGAGCCAGGCACACAGGCCCTAGAGACACAAAGAAAGGCAAAAACAGAGTCCTCGCCCTTAGAGATCTCATGTTCTAATGGGGGAGACAACGTGTAAACCTCTATACATAAATGACATACGAGTACGCTCAAAAGTCCCCAACTCGGCCTTTGCCGGCAGTCCTACAGATCCAGAATGCTCTTCTTCCTCACTCCTGTTTGCAGGCTTCCCTGACTTCCTTCAACACTTGGCTAAAACTCATCTTTTGCAGGAGACACCCCTCCTCCACAAGCTGTCAGATCTGTGCTTCAAGAAAACCACTTTGATAATGAAGTGGAGGACAGATTATAGCAGGGCAGGGAGACCAACCAGAAACCCACTGTAGTAGACTAGGTAAGAAGTGAGAAGAGCTTGAGTAAGGGTCCTGGCTAGATGAGTGGAGAGAAGATAATGGGAATGTTGTAAAGATAAGAATGACAAGACTTGGCAAGAAATTAGATATGTGGGGTGACTATAGGTGAGGAGCCAAGGTTAACACTTAGATTTTGAGCTTGGGTGACTAGAGGGATGCCCTAGTAGTACGGACCTTTAGAAGAAAGAAGGATTTGGGTGGGGAGAGTGGCGGCAGGGGGAATCACAAGTACCGTTACTGTTGAGTGTAAGATGTCAACAGGATATCCTGTTCAAAACATCCAAAAAGCAGTTGGTGATGTGAGACTGCAGGTTAGGAGAGAAGATATACAGATCTGGGAATCAGATAGGAGATGACAACTGATCCTGTGGGAACTGTAAAATCATGAAGTGAGAGAATATAAAAGGAGAAGAGAAATGGGCCCAGGACACAACTATAGTAGAGGTTTAAGATACAGCAAAGAAAACGCCAAAATAGACAGACACGTAGGGAAAGAATCAGGAGAAAGGGCTATTGTGATAACCTGAGAGATTTTTAATGTATTCTCTATTAATTCTTAAGGAAAGCTGCTTTTCTTTCTATCTACCATTAATATACCTAAACAAACTGCTGACAATCTGAAAAGCTTAACTGCTGGCAATTCTCTTCTCTGTTCCTCTATCAAAGGAGTGTTTGTGATTAGTGAAATGAATGGAAAACACATATAATTCAGTAAGTAGTAAGGTTTATAACAGAACTAGTAGTCATTGTTTACTCTATGTTTCACATAGGTTTTTTCCAGGGATATGGATGGGAAAGAACTACTATCATTTGGAAAATGTTAAATGAAAGGGATCTGGAAAACAGAGTTAGCCAGATATATAACCAGAATGATACTGAGCATTAAAAAAACAACTTAAAGATGCTACACCTCCCCCACCCCGGGCAATGAAATTTATTTCCATCACTAAACTTCTGAGATTGTTCATGGATACTTATTCTTTTGTTTTGATTTTGTGAGGCAATTGGAGCTAAGCGACTTGCCCAGAGTCACACAGCTGGCAAGTGTCAAGTGACTGGGGTCACATTTGAACTCAGATCCTCCTTACTCCAGGGCCAGTGCTCTATCTACTTCAACGTTTAGTTATCCACACAAGTAGATGGCTACTTGTTTTTAAGAGTCCATTTTGATTGTTTTAGATAAAGATGGACTGAAAAAATGTGCTACCCCACATACCCATTTAGAATTCACAACATATGAAGTAAGGAAGCATGATTCATGTCAGCATTTAACAGATACTTCCTCTGAAGTTATGCAGTTCAGTAACCCTGGAAAGTCTGTTCTGAACTCCTCATATTATAAATAAATTTACTGAAAAATTTGTCTGCAGGGAGGAGAGGCTTCTTAATGAGAGACTTATAATGATGAAGCAATTTTACAATATCAATAAGTCTAGCTAGAACTTATTTTCTTACTTTCTCTCTGCTACCTCAACCTTAATTACATTACCACCCCAATGTTTTGATCTTAATTCCATCAATGAAACCTGATTGTGTGGTCATATGGAAACAGAGTTGTTTTCTGGATCTCGGGAAGTCAGCACAGTGCAGTACATGCATAGTCAGCTGGGGCTTAAAAAATGTTTGCTGAGCAAACTAACAGGGCACGATAGTTCATTAAGGCAGAATGATGCCAGCCTGGAAGCATAAAACCAAGTTCAGAGAGTCAGCCTCTGGGACAGGCTAGCATTCTTTGAATCTGTTATTGTTTACCTTGGGAGAGTTAATCTCTGGAAAGATTTCAACTACTTTTGAAAGAAAGTTTATAAATATACCACCATAAGTCAATTTCAAGCTCAGAATACACTTGGGATGCTTCATCGGATGTGGATTTATTACATTTTTTCCACAGACAGCTTTTGAGTATTTGATCATATGATTTCCACTTATTAAAAATGAAAAACCCACATATCTCTGCAATGAAATCATTTGGCTTATATACTTACTCTAAATGTCAGATCATGTGCAAGAGGTGAAGTGTTGAAATACTCAAAAATTGATTCTTGAAAATCTGGAAGTTTTAGGCCTGAAAGGAAAATTCAATTAATAAATTTAAAGTTAATAAAACACATTATTTGAAAGTAATTTACTAGAAACTTCTATTCATCATTTACCTGTGTCTGCCTTAAATTTCTCTTCCATCTTTTTCCTCAAATTCTCCATTTCTTCTAATAATTCTCTATTTCTTGCTTCAGATTCCTTTAGTTTACTAAAATATTAAATGTAATTAATTTAGTGTTATGGAAAAAAGACATTTTACATTTTATGTTGAGATTTAGTTGATGGGTCAGTAGATTTAGGATCATGGCATAATGCTAATTGATATCTATTTAATAAAGGAACTCAAACATGCTTTAAAATTATAAACATATACACAGAACTTACATTAGAGTCATTATAATTCCCAAGCTGTTTATTACTATGAAACTTTCTATCACAGAATTCTATGTAATCATTGTAGTATTATTAGTCTCATTTTTCAGTTGAGGAAGAAGACAGTATATATGCAAATTAAGAGATTTCACAGCAAGGTTATAATTTGGTAATTTCAAGTTAATTTTCAGCTTTTTCTACCAACACACACTATATCATCTTAAATTAAACATTAAGATTTCAACCATTAAGACTCTGAATGCTAACAAGTGGTAGACTTTGTCAAAGGAGACAACTTCATCCTTTCCCCACGAAGCAGAGATTGGGCAATCATACAATTCCTTCAGGGATTTGTAGTAAAAGTTTGTGGAGGGTACAGAAATATCCTTTTCCTCCCCAGGTCAGGATTACAAATGTCAGCATGCACATAAGAAACAACTACCCAAAAGGTAGCTGGTGTTGGGACTCAAGACAGAGGGAGAAATCAGTATCTTTTCTTAAGGAAATTGCTTTGGGGAACAAACTAAAAGAATGCTCCTCTGCAGGAGGTGAAGAAAAGTAGTTTTCTGAAAAAAATTTTCTAATCAGTGGCTAATAAGAATATTTTAGATGAAAGTGATGAGGCAGTAAGTCAGCAATGCTCACTAGCTGCAGAATGTTGTTGTATTGAGTCCCATGGAGATTCAAAACAAGCAAAATAAGAGGGTCTTAGTCAAGTCAAGGTCATAGAAATCTCAGGGCTAGAAGGGACTTTAAAGACCATCTAGTCCAATTTATACATGAACAAGAATCCCCTCTCTCCCTACCCAACCACGGGCCCCCCAGCCTTTCTTTGCATGCTGACATCCACTCAGTAAGCACTGGTTAAACAACCACCATGTGGCAGGCACTGGGCTAATTGCTGGGAGGACAAAATGAGAAAAGAGAGAGCTCCCTGCCCCCAGGCAGCTGCTCACAGCTTAATGAGGCGGCCATCCCTGCCTGGCCGGCTGGTCATAAAGACCTTCAAAAAAAAAGTCCAAGCTACAACAATCAAGCCTTCTGATCACCATAATAACTAAAACAAATGTATGAAAGAAAGTTTTATAATTATTTAAATTTCTAAACAGACCAATAACTTTAAATCTGTATTTTAAGTTTTATAGCAAAAGGAAAATTATAAGCAGATAAAAGGTATAAAGAAGCTATATATAAAAGAAATGAGAATGATGTGGATTTCTACAGTGATTTGTGAAAAACTTCACAGAAAAAAAATTATAGCTGCCTTTACCTTAGATTATACTACATAGAAAATGAGTGTAATATGCAGCACAAATGAAGAAAACTTAGCCTCCTTCAATATGGGTAACAAATTTTTCATTACTTCTTTAAAATGTCAAGAATACAAAAAGTTTTAAAATGGAAATAAAATGCAGAAAAATGGGGAAATCAGTGTTAAATTTAAGTACCTTTCAAAGGCTAGATTTGTTTCTTTGACTTTCCTTAGCTCTTCCTGAATGAGCTGTTTGGCACGTATCTCTGCATCAAGGGCGGATTGCAACTCCAGGCGGGCAGACATATCTAATTTTTGACTACGACGAACTTTCCAAAGGGGATCCTGTAGAAATGGGTTAGTTAATACTGGATATTAACTGAAAAAGCAGCCTTTTATTAACACTAATGTGGCTGAGATTTTCAATTTATATATTTAATTTTACATGTATTCCAATATTCAAAGGTAGGAAAGGGAATCTTTATTTATTTATTTTAAATCTTAAATAAACCTCTTTAGATAAAATACCTTAGCCTTCATGGAAATACAAGAGAATTCATTAATAATAAGGGTAACAATAATAACTGGCATTTATGTAGAACTTTAAGGTTTGCAAAGCACTTAACAAATATCTTATTTTGCCCTCACAACAAATAAGGGAAGTAGTGTTACTGTTATGTCTTTACCTTTCAAATGCTAAAAAATTATATTCATATGATCCATATTACTTTGCAAAATGGCTGCATCGCTTCCCAGCTCCACCAACGGCACATTAAAGTATCTGCTTTCCTATGGTCTCTCCAGGACTTGTCATTTTCCCTTTTTGTTGTCAATTTAGCTAATCTGATGAATGTGAGGCCATAGAGTAGTTTTAATTTGCATTTCTCTTAATTATTAGTGACATAATTCATATAACTATGGATTTCTCCCTTTGAAAACTGCCTTGAACAGGAACACGATTTATCAGTAGTCATACAAAAAAATAAGTAAGAATTGGAAATTAATGCAACTCTGGGGAATGGTCAGGAAAGGTTAATTCATAGAGGAAGTAAGGATTTCAGTTGGGTTTTAAAAGATGGATAAAGTTCAGAGGTAAAGTTCAACTTTGTCAGAAGGAGTGAAACGCATCCGGTGCTGGACTTGTTAATAGCTAGCATTTAAACAGCACTTTACAATTATAATCAGTTCTGATATAATACTTGTTTTGAAAATACCAATATATCAGGGAACACTTTGTGCACAGCTCAAATTGTGACTTGTCTTTGTCCAGGTAAAGTGCTGTATTTATGGTTTATGCTCTGGGGCAGGAGGAGCTGTAGTCAGAGAAGGGCTGTTCCCTAGCTCCTAGCTGGGGCTCGACCCCACTTCTGTCATGGCCTCTGGTGCTCCTTCCTCTTAGGGCCTGTCCAATATGCTCCAGACTCTGCTAACTCCAGACTCCTCAGGACCCAGACACAGGCCCAGTAGCAGACCAAGACTGCAGTATTTATGTATGTATTAACCATTTAACATGTATAAAACTGTGCTAATATTTTTATTTGGTCCCTATCTTTTCTGGATATGTCACTGATGAAGTTTTTGAGCATCATGCTGCCAATCTTATTTTCCCCAAACACCCTGTGGTTTTTATTGTGCAATTTTGCTTTCTGGGAACTCATATGATGAGTTCTAACAGAAATGATTACTCATTTTAACCTCAGAAGTACCCAAAGAGATAGGTGAAGCTATGGATCCCCCTTTTAAAGATGAGGAAAATGAAGCAGGAAGAGGTTCAGTGACTTGTCCAGGGTCATAGAGCAAGTAATTGCCTGAGGCTAGATTTCTAGGTACAGAGTTCTGTCCATGTGTCACCTCGCTGTCTCAACAGCAAAGGAAGACAATTAACAATAATGAACTAATAGCTTACCAGTGTCCTTGAGCCTAAACTAGAGCTTCTTAATGATTCAAGTTCTTCTGTCATCTTGGAAGCTAAAGCCTGAAGATATCCACGGGCATCCTTTTCATCACTTACCCTGGTAGGACAGCAGAACACAGTTAAATCATTTAACCACTTTATAACAACATATATATCACTAATACTGACATTCAAACAATTGTTAGAAAAGAAAATACCTCTTTCCCCTAATATCTGGGACAAAGTCACCTCAACTTTTACAGTTACAGTAACTTGGCCAGAACATATTAATAGCAAGTGAGTATAACAGATATTCATTGAGTAATGTAGTGGAAATTTCTGAGAAGTTTATAGAGTTTCACAGTCCTCCATTCCTATATGCAAAATATCAGATATATGCTAACTCTATTTTTCATATAGGAACTCGAAATAAAAGTTAGGATTAGAATATTAAAAATAATTTTATTCAAGACTATAATTTAAATAGGGCAGCTAGGTGGTGCAGTAGATAAGAGTCCTGGAGTCAGGAAGTCTCCCCTTACTGAGTTCAAACATGGCCTCACACACTTATTAGCTATGTGACCTGTAGCAAGTCCCTTAGCTCTCTTTGCCTCAGTTTCTTCATCTGTAAAATGAGATGGGGAAGGAAATGGCAAACCACTCCAGCATCTTTGCCAAGAAAACCCCGAATGGGGTCACACAGAGTCAGACATGATTAATATAATTGAACAAATAAATAGCTAGAGAAAATATGCTTTGGCCTTAAAAAAAAAAAATCAAACCTTGGTGTTATGAAAGAATTAAATAAACTAGATGTAAAAGCTAAAGTAAATCAGAACATGAGAGGTAATGAGGAATGGGAGAAAAGGTTCGGAATTTGGAGTCAAAGGATCAATGTTCAAATCTTAGCTTTCTTACTTGCTGCTTGTTTTGACTGTGGAGAAGTAACCATCTCTCTCAAGTCTCTTCATTTATAAAATAAAGCAGATAATGTATTAGGTCTCTTCTAATTCTAAAGTCCTATACTTCTTATAACAGCATAACTTTTCTGACAACAACTCTCCTATGCTTTGTGGGAACTCTGCTCTTGAGCCTCACAAAAAAAAAAAACAAAAAAAAAAACCAACGACCCCTAAACCCTATAATCCTGAACATTATGTATGTTCATTCCCTTGCCCTTCCTCTCAGTAGTAAGAAAGGAGGAAATGTTGTTATACAATTTGCTCCATGTCTCTGCTCCATATTAAGTCTTAGGGAAGTGAGGGGATCAGGAGGCAAGTAGTTAATTGAGTAAACCATTCTGACTCCACCTTGTGACTCAATTCTGGAGCTAGCTCAGTTCCCCTTCTATTCAATTATGAGTCTAGTCCAACATCTGTCTGTTGAGAAAATTTTATTCAATTGTGAGAAAATATTTTTGACTGGTTGAACCTAGCTCTGCATGGCTGGGAAACTGGGCCACCCTGCTATTTAGAGATCTTTAATCAAGCACCTAGGTTATGCTGACCAGAAACTCGGTCGGATCCAAAGACTGATTCATGGAGTTTTCAAACAATTGTACATCTCAGGCAACTTATGTGTCTTATCTGAAAACTGGACCCATACTAATGAACCACTTATTATGTCCATGTTCCTCTGATTATTTACAGACACTTAGGAGGAGTAGGGCATCTTTTTTTCCCCTGAATTCAGGAAATTGTACCTGTTCACTCTCTCCTCTCAACCTAGAAAGTCTAATCTTTCTTTCAATTAGAAATCAGGTTATCTAATAGTGTATTGTTTCCTTTTAACTAACCAGCCTTATTTGATTGTTTTTAATGTACAAAAAATCTGTCTCCTTCTGAACTCGGGGTTCAGGCCTAAGCTGGATGTCTGTTCCCACTTCCTTAACCAACTGGCATGCACTGTTTAATAAATTGATATGCTCAGAAGATCGAATCTTTGTGTCCTTAGTCATTTCATCTTTTGCCTACCACATTTCTTTCAACACTATTTCTTTCTCAGTAAGTTTCTCTGAACACTATTTCTCAGTAAGGTCCTCTGAAGTACATGCAAACTATTCGTGCCATTTTTTTCCTTATCTTTGTTGACATATATATCCCAACTTTCTTTACCAACTTATTATCTGATACACAATCTTCTCTACCCCAACTTGTGCTATCAGCCTCGAAGCCTTCAGACAGTTCCTTCTCTGTTCCTGTTATACGCTGTCATGTTCACACATAAGCTCATAGATTTTTAGCACTTCTAAGGTTCTGAAATTTCAAACTCCATATCTTGTTATATCTCCCACCCCATCATTTACATTACCCTGCTGTTTGTCCTCCATATGACCTCTCTAGTCCCTTAACCTAGTCCTTCTCTCCCATTTGTCTCTATTCCCAGCTTCGGATTTATGACTTTCCACTTTAATGATTCACTGGTTACAACTCTGAAATCTGTTATTCCTTTAACTCTCTTCCTCTCTGTCTATTCCCAGACTACTCATCACCAATGAAGAATCACAAAATTGAGGTGATTTCACCAACTATAATTTTATGTTGCCTAACTTCAGTGGAACCAATGCTGGTGCCTCGCAATCTTAAGCTATTCTTATTGATTCTCCATTTCATTACCCAGTGACTGCAGAATCTTTTCTTCACTGCTCTAGAGACCAACTACAGTTCTACCTCCAATACTTATAACAGCTTTCTACTTCACTAAAGAAGATGCCCTATAGGAGTGCTTTCAACTCCCATTTTCCAAACTTCAACACTGTCATCATCCTATCTTCCCATGTTCACTTTACCTCTGTCCTTGTAACCATCCCTGACTACTTCTGGACCTCACTGTCCTTGCAGCCTTTGCTGACTGCAACTCCTCCAAGACAGTTTTCTTCTTTGGCTTCAGAAAAACCACATTCTTCCAGTTCTCCTCTGACTGACTACTCCTGTTTTTATGTCCTCTTCATAATTCCTTAGCATGGATGTTCTTCTAAGTTCTATCTTGAGTTCCCTTTCTTTTCTTTCTCTATCTCCTCTCCAGTGAAAAATGTCATCCACTGCAATGGATTCCATTATCATTCCTATGCAAATGACTCCCAAATCCAGACTTTTAGCCTTAGCTGTTCTTCTAAGTTCCAGGTTCACATCTCTAAAATGAACATCATTACCTGAGTGTCCTGGCAGGTAGGTGGCACAGAAGACAAGAATGCTGGGCCTGGAGTCAAAAGACCTGAGTTCAAATTTGGCCTTAAGCACTTACTAGCAGTGTGATTCTAGGCAAATCACTCAATCTGTTTCAGTTTCCTCAACTGAAAATGGGGATAATAACTACATTACAGAGCTGTTATGAGGATTAAATAATATAAAACGTGTAACGCATTTAGCACAAAGGCTGGCACGTAGCAGATGCTATATAAGTGTCTATTCTCTTTCCTACCTGCCTCCCTCAGCACCTTAAACTCAAAAGAAAGGATAATGGAGCTTCTGACTTTACTATTTCAGTGGTTCTAATCATTTATCTCCTCTTTCTCATATACTTTTGTGTAATCTTTGACCCTTCTATCTTCTTCATATCACAGATCTAATTCATTGTTAAGAACTGTTGTTTTTACACTCCTAATGTTCTTCCCATCCATTCCTGTCTCACTAGCCAAACTACCCAGCAGAAGGCCCTCATCATCACCTACGAGATTATCACAGCTTCCAAAAGCATCCCTTCACCATCACTTTCTCCCTCCGTGTTATAGCATCTTTCACATAACTGCCTGAATAATTACATGCATCTAATATGTCAAAATACTCCTTGATACCATACCACCTAATGGATAAAATTCACTCCCTTGAATTACATTCAAGAACTTAAACAACCCAGGACCATTTTACCTCTCTATCTTTCTCCACATGGTTTCCTACATCTAGAACTTCCCTCTGCCTACGAATTCCAATTCAATTTAATTCAACAGGCATTTACTGAGCAGCCACTATGTGCGAAGTATTGTATCAGCCCCTTGGGATACAATGAGAAACAAAACAAAACAAAAAACTTCTCCCCTAAGCCAGACTCAAACAGCACTTCTGTATAGCCACGTTCCCTGATATTCCCAATCAATAATGATCTTTTCATCTCCGGACTTACATAGCACTTGGTCTATACCTGCCTTTACGCACCTACTATGTGTTAGTCTATAATAAGTACTTTCTATGTACAGGATAAAAGGCCATGTAGGATAAGTGGATAAAGCATCAGCCTTGAATCCAGGAAGATCTGAGTTTAAGTCCTACCTCCATCACATCCTGAGTTCCCTATAAACAAAGAAATTACAGCTTTAGTCCTTATCTCTATATACTGAGTACTGAAGACACAAAGACAAATGAATTAGTCTCTGTCCTTAAGGAACCTACATTCTACAAGAAGACAACATGTACACACAGAAAAATATACAAAATAAATTAAAGGTAATTTTGATGATAAAGCAGCTGAAGGAATCAAAAAGCTTCATGTAGAAAGCAGAACTTAGGCTGAAGGGAATTAGGAAATGTTAAAAGGGGAAAGTGAAGAGGGGCTATATTCCAAGTATAGGGAATAGTAAATCAAAGGCACAGAGTTAAGAGAAACAGTATTGTGTATGGGCAACAGGCAAACCCAATTTGTAATGCAAAATAAGCCTGGAAAAAAATGGGTTGGAACAAGGTTTTCAAATGCTAGAGTCTCTTACTCTAGGAGGGCAGGGACAATGTCTTCTCTAAGTTTTCTATCTCATCTACAATTTAGCATATTACTTTGCACAAAGTAGGCACTTAGCAGATCTTTCTAGAATCAAACCCTTTAGGGAAGGTTGTACAAGTACTACTATCCCTATTTTTCAGAGGAGGAAACCAAGGCACCAAGAGGTAAAGTGACTTGTCCACTCCCTTAATTCCTCTCTCAGCTTTGCTTCAGACTTTCTAGATTTCAAAGCCACACCTGAACTGCTAACTTATTCTGGAACTCCCCCCCCCAGTACCTGGGGTCTCTTTACCTTGAAACATCCAACCACCCTGTGGTCTTCTTAACCTGAAGTATCTCTGTGTCAGTCTCTTTTCTTTCCTCCAGGCAGGAACCCAGGCCAGCCGGCCTTCATATCCCTCCAGGCTTTGTTCTTTATTAGCTAGATTTCAAAATCTCAATCCTTCTCCCTTCTCTCCACCTTTTAGCTTCCTCTTATACGTTGTTTTTCCCCTTTTGAATGTAAGCTCCATGAGGGCAGCCTATCTTTCTGCTTCTATTTGTATCCCTAGAGCTTAGCACCTATCACACAGTCCACTGTCACATGGCTAGTAAGGGTTAGAGATGAGACTGAAACACAGAACTTGTGACTCCAGGTCCAGTGCTCATATTCATCAAGATAATTTTAATTATTTTTTTAATGTTTGCACATTGTTTAGATCTCTAGCAGATCTTGAGTTACCACATACCACTGAATAATTTCTGCAATCTGAGCTTCCCAGTGGGCAACTGAATCCTTCTTAGCTGCCAAATCTTGAAGTTCATCTTCTAGTTGCCTGTTTTGAGCTGTTAGTTTATCCACAAATGCACAAAGCTGAAATGAAATTATTTTCACTATAAAATTAATCAAATTGATGTGATTTGAGCATAGGCTCAGTACTAACAAGATGGCTTTTTCTGCAACAACTAAACTAAAATTTAAAATAATTCTTTCCTTAATTTTCACTATTAAAGTTTCCCAAATAATGACAAGCCATGTTTATTTTCTAATTCAAGTTTAATTGGCTGGATTCTTTTAACGTTAAACCAGAACAGTTCCTCATAGACTGAAAATGTCTCCCTTAAAGGCTAATAAATCAGATGCTCATTTGATTCTAAAAATTAGTACCATTAAAACAATAACAAGCTTCACAGATATTAGAAGACTAAAACATTCATGAAAAGCAATCATTATAAAACTTTAATTACCCTTTCAGTTTCAGTTGTTAATTTCTTATTCTCTTCAAACAGCATTGCTCTTTCTCGTTCATATTTATCCTTTACTGTCCCTACTGCCTCCTCCATCTCATTATGTCTAAGAAGGCAAAGAAGTGAAAATATGAAAAAGCTTAGAACTTCAATGTCAATGAATGTTTTGCCCCCCCCTTTTTTTTTTTTAGCAAATCATAGCACTTTTCACATTAAAAAAGTCAATATTATTCAGGGTCAGCACAGTGCATTGTAAAGACATTTCTTAAACGAACTAGAAACTTACCTTTCCCGTTTTGACTTTTCCAATTTATCTTTCAACATTAAGATCTCTTTCTGAAGCGCTAACTGATGGCTTTCTGAATCATGCACTTCCTTTTTCACATTTTTAACTTCTAGGACATGGGAGGCCTCTCGCCTGACCAGTTCCTCTTCATAAAACAAAACTTTCTTCTCAAGTTCAGATTTTATTTTGGAAATTTCCTGCTGCTGTTCTAAAGTAACACCTGATCCACGGACTCCTTGCTTTACCTAAGGACAATGGTCGAAATGTCAGAAAATATAAAAGAGGCTGCCTGGTGCAGTATAAAGAGAGCTAGAACTAGGTGATACATAGTTTCAAGTACCACTTCTCACACTTGCTAGCTATGTAACATACAAATGATCACAGCTAAGTCTCAAACTCTCTAAGACTCATTTTCTTTTGTGAGACTTTGCAAAATGCTGATAATAAATGCAGTGACTAATGCTCCACTCACCATCTACTAGCCAGCTCCAGTTTGCTATTCCCCAAATTCATTTAAAGATTTTTCATTTTCCAAACCAAAATATGCCTCCTGGGCTACCATTTTCCTATGTGTGTTTTCTTCCCCATTAGGATATAATGTCTTTGGGGACAGGGACTATCTTGCTTTTGACAGCCGTATCCTTAAGGCCAAGTACAAAGTAAATACTTAAATGCTTTCCTATTTATTCAAATGAGGTAATATATACCTTAAAGCATGATATAAATGTCAATTATTATGATGAAATAAATTTGTCAGTCCTCATGCACAATTTTATAAAGGTGTTCTCTGCACCCTTTTCTCCACAAGGCAAAAATCTTTCCTATTTTAATGGACTCTGAAGCACTCTTAGTCCTGTGCTGTGTCATATGACCATCGGGATCCTGAATTATCATACTATAGCATGGGCTCTAAACTGTTCTTCTGAGTGTCTTTGCACTGAACCGATCATTCCTTTTTATGTGGTCCTCCAGGGGCATATAGCCTCACCTCAGGTGAGGTATTATATTAGATGACCTATGGGATCATTTTAAAGTCTGAGATTCTATAAGTTTAAGGGTAAAGTCTGTGGCTATATAACTGTTTTCCCTGAAAGTAAAACTAAAATGGCTCTTGCAGATATAAATCTTTCCCCTTGGCCTCAGTTCCGTACTCTTACCAACTAAATTATCTAGTGCACACAGTCTAATAGTGAATCACTTCTTCCTAGCCTTCCACCAAAGCAATGATGAGGCTAGCCTCAACTTTGTTTGCAAGGGCTGTGTATTTAGGGTAACTGCATTAGTTTTAAACTTAATACAGTTTAATATAAACTAAATTAAAATGTTCTGACAGTAAATTAAAACAGCAATTATAAAATACAATTTTGTATAAAAAATGAATTAAAAGCATTACAAACAGATGGGCTGACTATTTATATAATGTGTAACAAGAGGAAATTAAGTGAAGGCAAGGACTGTCTTTTCTATTTCTACATATCTTTCAAAGTACCTATCTACCACAAATGCCTTGTGGATCCCTGCAAATGCATTAATATGTCCCTGACTTTACACAACCAACAATGGCAGAGCCAGTTATCGATCTCATTCTGTCCTTATTTCCATTTAAAAACAACCACCATCACCTTAAGGGCCTCCAATTCACTTTCCACTTGTTTAGAGAAGCTCTCACTATGTTCACGAAGCTTACGTTCCTTTGATGCTTCTGCAATTGCATCTTCAAGTCGAGATTCCAGCTAACAAAGAAAAAGAGCAGCTTGATATTTATTTATTATAAAGTAATGTTTATTACACCAATTCACTCTCTCTTCCAAGGGAAACCAAAGACACAAATCCCAAAGATCATTCTACCTCCTGCCATAGCCAAAGACTGAGAAATATACTTTGCAGCCCACAAAGAATGGCTTATCTGAAGTAAAACAAATATTCTAATTTAAGTCAATAATCTATATCTGAAGAATAAGTTTCTATGGAAAAATGACAAATAAGGAAAACAACAATTTGCCCTACAGAACACCGATTCTTAACTGAAGGTCAAAGGTACAAGGCAGATGATTCTCCAAATTTCATTAGATTACAATAAAAATGTATGAATGTGAAGCAAACAACAGCTTTTGAGGTAAAGAACAGGAGATTTTGAGGTAAATATTGACACATAAAAGCATTTAAAAGAAAGTATAAGTGAATTTCACAAAAAGATCACAGCAATGCAGAATATCTATAGTAACCAAATGGCAGGAGCATAAATTTCTTATTTCTTATTTTTTCCATCTTCCTTTTTATACAACTTTAGCATACTTTACTGGCAAGTAAGTATTTTTGCTACATACTAAAGTATGTTCCACTTACTTAAAAAAATTTTTTTAAAGGCATTATAGTATAAAGAACACTGGACTGGAAACAAGAAATATGAAGTCTAGCCTTGGCTCTACCATGAATTCACTATGTGATCTGGGGCAAGTTATTTTCCCTTCTCTGGACCTAAATTTCTTCAACTGAGCAGCACTGTGGTATATGGATAGAGCATTATGAACCTGAAATCCAAAGAGTTGGGTCTGAATCCTGCTTCTGCAACAAACTAGCTATGGGACCACAGAACTGGTCAGCTCACCTCTCTATTTCCTCATCAAAAGGGCTGAGCTAGAAATGATCTCTAAAGTTCTTTCTAAGTTGAACTTCCTGGGCTTCTGTGAAAGTTATAAAGTTGAAGTAAAATAAACTCTAAAAGTCCCCTTTCTAACTCTAATCTCCCTGATTCTATAACTAGTTTTAAATTTTTTTTTTTTAGTACCTAGGAACTACTGTAATAAGAGCTTCAAAATGGAAAATTTTGATGAAATCTATAATATGTGTGTTATATATGTACATGTATGTGTATATATACACATTTTTTTACTTTGGCAAACCAAGGTGTTTGGTTTCAAATAAAATTTAAGACACTATTTAAAAACTGTTTACATTGCATTTCTTAAAAAGAATGTTTTGAGAATACACTGATTAGAGACAATATATGATATTTAAACATATGCCATGCTACCTCCTTTCTGACTTTCTCAGATTTACGGATTTCTTGTCTCATTGAATCAATTTTCTGCATGATTACTTCCACCTCCTCTTCTTTGTCACGAAGTTGTCGAGATATCTTCTGCTTTTGTGACCGGAGGTCTGCCATTCGTTCATTGAGCTCTGAAAACTCCTGCATGGCCAACTTTCTTTGCTGATGGGCATCTTTGAGTTCTTTGGTTTGAGATTTTAATCTTTCTGAAGCTTCAACCAGTTGCTAAAAAAACAATAATATACAACATTCATTTAAAAAAATCTCTCTAAAATGCAGAAAGGTGCCAGCCTGCCCTACCTGCTCTTGACTCATACCAGCAACCTAACTCAAGTCTTCATCACCTCTCAATTAGAATACTGCAATAGCTTCCATACTGATCTCTGTGTTTCCAGTATCTCCTTTTTCCAATCTGTCCTCCACTAAATCGCTCAAGTGATATTTTTTAAAAATTCCATAAATTAACCCATTTATTGTTGTACTATGGACTACAGATATTTGATAAGAAGATTTTACTGGTCTTTCAATTCCTTTAGTCTTCTGATGGCAGATTTGACTGTGACTGCAGTGGTGCTATTGTAAGTCCATGCATCACCAGCTCCTGTTTTCATACAAGATCCACAATGCCAGATATCCAAAGCCCGTCTCTTCATTTTGGGCTTGCCAGAGAAGGAGCAGGTATACTTGGTATGCTGGTTAATTTCAATTTTCTTCACCATTTTTCTAAGGGATGCCCTATAACGTGTTCCATATTTACCAACAATTCTGACCTTCTTGGTACATTTAGCCATGTTACCCATTGCAGGGCTGGATCTTGGGGAGGGCTCAAGTAATATTTCTAAAGCACATATCTGAACTGGTCATTCCCCTGCTCAAAAAGCTCCATTGCTTAATAATGCCTCTAGGATCAAATACACTTGACACTTAAAACCCTTCCGTATCTTGATCCAGAAGATCTTTTCAGAATTATTACAAATTACTCCCCTTTGTGCACTCTATAATCTAACCAAACAGGCTACTTGCTGTTGTTCTGAACATATGACATTTTACCTCTTTTGTACAAGGAGTCCTTACTGATGTGCCTGGAATCCACGCCCTCCTCCCTTCTCTCTCTTAGAATTCCAAGTCTCCTTTTAAAGATCAACTCAAGTGTCACCTATAGTACGAGACCTTTCTTGAGCCTCACAGCTAGTAATGCCTCTTCCCCCAAATTATCATGTATTTATATTGCATATAGTTACACATGTACATGTTGTATCCCACAGTGCAATAAAAATTCCCTACATGTAAAAACCATTTCTTTATTTTCTTTACACTTCTATGTACCTAGTATGGTGCCTGACACACAGTGGTCACTTAATAAATCCCTAACTGATAAGAAAGCAGGTCACAAGACGATCACAGGGTGACTGGGAAGGTCATAAGGAAATAGGAAGGACCAAGGGTCCACAAAAGGTCATGTGCATTAGACTTTTAACTGAATAAATATGCAAAATTTATAACATCAAATATGAACATTACTTACTTCGAAATTAAATTTGATTAGAATTTTATGGGTAAAAGAACATATCTGGGGTGGCTAGGTGGTGCAATGAATAGAGCACTGGCCCTGGAATCAGGAGGACCTGAGTTCAAATCCAGCTTTAGACACTTACCACAAAAACCTAGCCATGTGACCTTGGGCAAGTCACTTAACCCCAACTGCCCTACCTTCTGCTCCCAAAAAAAAAAAAAAAAAAAAAAAGAATATACATCTTCTGTGTTTCGAAGGAGAAAAAAAGATGGATTTTTTTTCTTTTTCATAAGGAGCTTCAACCACTAAAATTTCAATGAAAGTCTGCCAAAACATTCAATATTTATCACGCTGTGCAATAATTTAAAATGAATGGTGCAATTAGACAATCATCTGTAATAGCCGTGTCAAGCTCAAACAGAAACAGATCACTGCAACCCACATATTACCTGAGAAAACCACAAATTAACATTATTTATACTGCATTGCATTTTTATTTATTTTGTTGAACATTTCTCAATTATATTTTAATCTGGTTTCCTCTGCAGGAGCTTTGGTTGAGGCCTAAGGACCATGAGTTTGACACATCTGACCTACAGGGTACATAATCTATGATAATTACTATGGCTAAACAATTGAATAATGTAGTTGAAGTAAAAACAAATTTAGCAGATAATTTCTTGTATAAGCTTACTTCTACAATGAAGACAAATTCATAAGAACAATTAAAGACAGAGTCAGGCTTTGTGTAACAAATGTGGACAAAACCAAGTTGTAGCTCTACATAAACCTTGAAGTTTTAATATAGCCATGGGAGAAACTTTGAATGCTAAAGAACATTTTCTTCTTCCCTACTAGAACTTACAAATGAAGCCTAACTACAGTAACAACATATCACTTTAAAATAACTACTGAGCTAAAAGATAGCATGATATAGATAGATACAAAGAGACAGCATGGTATCCTACCTCTGACATTTGCTATGGGATCCTGAGAAAGTCAATCTCTATGTGCCTTGAGCAACTCTGTAGAATTTAACTACAAAGTCATAGATAAGTCTTCGAACTGGTGGAAAATATTACTAATTCTGGAACTGTCCATGCTGATGAAAGCATAGATCCTTTGCATATCCACACAACAAGCTTATTTGACTGCGTAAGATTTATGGATTTCTTATCATTATTAGAAAGTGGTTTTTTTTTTGTGATAGATTTAAGTGAACTCAAATGGAGAACTGCTTCTTTAGGTGAGTGGCTATGCTGAGAATAACTTGAAAGCAGTGGTCGAATACTTATAGATTACTATGGAAAACATTTTTTTTAAATTTCTAAAGAACATGCCATTAAGTAGTTATGTAAATCAATCACTTTTCAAATGGGTTTGGAATGGGTTTGTGTCTCCCCCCCCAAGAGCTAGAAGCCTGGCTACCTTCTGCATATCCTCCTTTTCTTGCCGCAGCACTCGGAGCTGCTTTTCTAGGGCCTTCAGTCTATGTGCAGAATCTTCATGCTCCTGACGAAGTGTCACCGCATCCTCAAGTCGTCGCTCCAGCCTATTGGAATCTGGACAAAAGTTAAAATCAATTTTGTGTTCCTTTATATAGACTGAACAATATGTATGTACCCATTCATAAATACACATGAGTATCTACAGAGAGAAGCACATGTAAATCTACATTCTAATGGGCTATTTGTAGTAAATTTTATTCCCTATTCCCAATAATGTTTATTGGACTTAGTAAGTCAAAATCTTGCTCTTAGCCAAAAATTTTCAGGCTAGAAAGGCTGCTGGCATGCTAGTCATGTTCCAAAAAACAGAAAGGTGTGGGGCCATCTCCAGTTGTCCTTATCTGTATTTTGCCACTGGATTCAGATGGCTCTGGAAGAGAAAATGAGGCTGGTGACTTTGCACAGCCCTCCCTCACTTAAATCACTTCCAAGTCATGGCATCATCTCCCTGATGTCCTGGTCCTCTTTGAGAATGAAGGACAAACAACTACAACAAAATAGAAAGGTATATAAATGCAAATAAGCAACCTTATCTAAAAGTATTGATTAAAATAAAGACTTCTTATATCAGAATAACCATGTGGACATCCATGTGTCCATTCTTTTGCATCTAAACTGGCCTAATAAGTAAAGATACTGAAAATATATGCAAAGTACTCTTTGCCCTGTTTGAATAGTACATCAATCAGAATATCTGCTGAGTTCCTATTATCTATATGTGCTCAAAACCAAAGAAAAATCTGAAAAAGGCTACTGAGAAAAAAAAACAGCTTGCAGACAACTGATTTAGACTAACTTCTTATTATCATGATAAATTTCAAATGGATATGCAGTCAAAAATAAAAAGCTACACCATAAAAAATTAGAAGAGAATGGAAGTCCATATCTTTTATAACTGTGATCAGGGAAAAAATCCAATTCTGAACAAAGAACAGAAGAGATTATAAAAGACAAACAATTCTGATTTTAAAGCTTCTAGATAATCAATGCAGCTAAAAGAAAAAAGATATGATTAATGAAAAAAAAAACTGTCATATAATATATCCCTGAGAAAAGTGTGACATCCATAATCTATAGATAATTGATAAAATTTTATATGCCAGACAATTCATTGCCTAATAGACATATGGTCAAAAAGGTAGGAACATTTTTCAAAATAAGTAAAAAAAGATTTACAATCATATTTTTAAAAAAATTATAAATCAATAATAATTAGGGATATATAATTTAAAACTCATCCCTATCAAAATGACAAAGATTGTGAAAGATGGAAAAAGTCAATGCCAAAAAGGCTATAGGAAGATAAACAAGATAATTTATGGCTGATAAAGCTGTGAATTGGTCCAAATGTTCTAGAAAACAAATTGGAATTATGTAAGAAAAGTTACTAAACTGCCCAGAATTTCAGATCCAGGAATTTTACTCCTTGGTTTTACACTCCAAGGAAGTAATTACAAAACATCAACAATTTAAGTGTCTGCCATGTACCAGGCAATGTTCTAAACAACCAGGATACAAAGACAAAAATTACACTAGTACCAGCTGCTAGGGAATTTACAATTTAGTGGAGGAAGACAACACATAGGTATACATAAAATACATATAAGGTAATTAGGCAAGAGGTAGGAGGGGAAAGAAGACATTAATATGTAGGGGGATTTAGGAAAGGTCTGGGGAATAGTAACTGACACTGTCTGAATCTGGATAAGGTGATATAATAGGATGAAGTAAATCTCAAAGGAGTAAACCTCAAATAATAAACTAATGCTACAGACTCCTTCTCAGAATAATAATGTTTTTAAAATATATAGGATCAAAAAAGAAGCCAATATTTATTCTTATTTCAATAACTACATTTCAATAATTGGCTTCTTTTTTGATCCTATATATTTTTAAAACATTATTATTCTGAGAAGGGGTCTGTAGGCTTCACTAGACTATCAAAGTGATCCATGAAACAAAAAAGCTTAATATTTGTACTATACAGTCATACTATTTTCAATAGCATCAGATTATTATTCCCTAAGAAAAAGTGAGGGTGGATAAGAGGGAAGGACAAATGACAACAAGCCTGTGCTGGCCAGGACAGTGTCCTAGTGTGACAACTGATTGGGGTAAGCTTGAATCACTCACTCTCTAAGCCAGGGCAACTCTGCCCTAGAAGGAGCACCAACACTGAGCAGATTAACTTCCTTTGGAGAAGGAGGAAAGAAGATGAGGGGTGTGGGGATAGAGAGGGTCTCTTGAGGAAACCTCCAGATCAAAGGAAGGATGATTTCCTGACTCCCATTTCAATGTGCCATTTGAAAGATGAAGTCAAATTTTAGAGACACAAAAAAAGTCCCTACTTTAGTCCAGGGTTATTTCAGTTAGGTATAGACAAAACTGACTTTTTCCCTTTCTGAACCCTTTTACACACTGCTAGTGGTCAATTTTTTTCCCCCTCAGTCACTACAGAGCAGGCAGGCAGATTCAAAACGGCCTTTCTTCCAACTTTTAGCTAGGTAGTTTTGGGCTTCTATTCTCTCTGTAGTTTAAATGCTGGTAGGTAAGACTTGAGTTGGGTCCAACACATTTTGCCCTAGATAAAAGCAATGCAATACTGCTAATCAGGCACTGGTGGTTGTAAAAAAATTACTTAAAAATCCAAGAGGCAAACAACAAGTGCCGGATACAGTCAGGGGCTCAGCTAGCCTTTATTAAGCACTTATTACATGCCAGACACTGTGCTAAGTGCTAGGGATAGAAAGAAAGGCAAAAAACAAACAGTTCTTGCTCTCAGTCTAATTAGGAAGACAATATGCTAACAATCATGTAGAAACAAAATAGAGATACTCAAAATGAACAGTCTCAGAGATAGGGTACTAAGACTGAGGAGAATGGGGAACAGCTACTTGCAAAAGGTAGGATGTGAGCTGACTTGAAGGAAACCAGGGAATGGAGGAGGTGGAAATCAGGAAGAACATTCCAGGCACGATGGACAACCAGGAAAATACACGTGAGCAGACAGTGGAGTACTTTATTTGGAAGAACTTCAAGAAAGCCAATGTCACTGCAGCCTGTATGTGGAGGGAACAAGTTGTAAGAGAGACCAGAAGGTAGGAAGGAGGGGAAGGTTATGAAAACAAGGTGCTTTATATTTGATCCTGAAGGTAACAGGAAGCCACAGGAGCTTGTTGAATTGGAGGGAGGAGGAAATGTATGTGTAATGTGGTCACATTTGCACTGTAGGAAGATTAATTTCATAGCTGAGTGGAGTGGGGAGAGATTTGAAGATGGAAGACTAATCAGCAGACTATCACAGTAGTCATGAGTCAACGAGAGCCTGCACTGGAGGCTAACACATAGGCAACACAGAGAATCAAGGGCAGCTGGATGGCATAGTGGATAGAATGCCAAGACTGGGGTCAGGAAGATTCATTTTCCTGAGTTCAAGTCTGGCCTCAGTCATCTCCTCAGCAGTAATAGGGAGCTTGGGAAAAGAGGAAGGTGTGGGGGAGAAAGTCGACAAGTTCAGTTTTAGCCGTACTGAGTTTAAGGTATCTACAGGAGATTCAGTTCAAGGTGTCTAACAGACAAGACTTGCTAATAAGAAACAAGACTGGAGGTCAGAAGTTATGGCTGGACAAGGAGATCTGAAAGTCAACTGCATAGAGATGATTAACTGAAACCATGGGAACTGACGAGATTATCAAATGAATTAGTGCAGAGGGAGAAGAGAGAAAGCCCAGGACAGGTGTGATGTGGATGAAGATGCAGCAAAGAAGACCAATAAAGAAAGGTCAAATGGATAGGAGAGAACAAGGATAGAGTAGTCAAGTCAGAGAGGCCAAGAAAGATTAAGGATTAAGAAAAGTTCCTAAGTCTTTCTAATTTCCTCTGAAATCATATTCATCATTTCTTATGGTACAGTAAAGCCCCATTATGTTCATGTACTACAATTTGTTTAGCCATTCCCAAATTCCTAAAATGGAAAACAATTTTGTTTTTAACTTTTTGATAGTACAAAAAGTGGTGCTATAAATATTCTGGTTATCTATGAGACTTTTCTTTCTAACTTTGGTCTCCTTGAGGTATATGACCGTGATTTTAGTCACTGTCTTAGCATCAATTCAAAATTTCTTTCTTTCCATAATGAATGGGACAATTTACAGCTCCACTAACAATGTATAAATAACCTATCTTTCCAGAATTCCTTCAGCTTTCTCTATTTCAATCTTCAGTCATCTTTGCCAATTTAGTAAGTGAGATGTGAAGTCTCAGAGTTGTTTTGATTTGTACTTCACATTTTATTAATGATTTGGAGCAATCTTTTATATGGTTGATGAGAGTTTCTGATTCTTCTTTTGAGAATTATGTTCATTTTCTTTGATAACTTACCCATTGGTAAACAGTTCCTGGCCATTTGGGTTAGTTCCCTGTATATCTTGGATATCAGAAGTATTTGATGTGAGGATTTTTTTTTCTGAATTGACAGCATCTCCTATCCTCGCTACATTGACTCTGCTCATGAAAAAGCTTTTCAATTTCATGTAATCATAATTATTTATTTTATCTGTTGTGTCTTGTTTTAATTTTTATGAAGTACTTTGTGTGTGTCTGTATGTAAATAAAAAACCTCATTGGGGTAGTTTTTGGTAAGTCAATTTCTCTTTCCCAAGCCTATAATAAACTGTATTTTATTGCAATCAAAGCAGTTGGAGATAAAACTACTTCAATCTACTGATGAATACCACCCAAATTTAAATAACTGAGAATATTTTTCATTTATTTTTTAAATTGAGAATTTAGTATGCAATTTTTATTAATCTGGACAGACTGTTGATGCTTAACACTCTGATATAGAAACCAGTGCTACACATTAAAACCAAAACACATACCTGCTATTTTATTCTTTAGCCGTTCAATTTCCTCATTTAATTTTTTGATTTCTTTATCTCTGTTTGAGTTTCCTGTAGAGCGAGCTGAACTATGAAAGGACTGTACAGTTTGCGTGGATTCTTTAGAGAATGGGGATAAGAAAAAATGTTAGAATGAACTTAAGTTTTGGCTAATTTGGAAATAAATCACAAAAGTTATTGTGCCAGAGTGTAGTGACTACAAATCATTTCCACAACTGACCTTGTAATTTTCTGCTCAATTCTAGCTTCTCTTGTTCTAGCCTTCGTATTCTTCTTTCATATGCTTCAATTTGCAAGCTGTTCTCTAGATCCCGCTGCACATCCTCATCTTTGGTGATAGCATTAGATTGCATTACACTTTTCAGAGAGCCTCGATCAGAAAAACAGCTACAAAACAAAGAGAAAAGGATTTTTAAAAAAAACCTAATAAATACAAAGTGCATTTTTTTTTAACATTTCAAGAATTGCAAAATAAAATAATGACTTTCAAAAAAATATTTTTTAAGGCTTTTTCATTGCCTGTGGAGCCAAAAACATATGATTGTTGTAAATTTCTTAGAATGGGACTTTAATAACCTGAGCATATAACAAATGAATTTCATTTGTACTAATTTAGAATGGCAAAAACAAAAACTTTTTCCCCCTGAAATTAATTTGAGTAGAAAAAAATTTCATGGCATTCAACATCTGGGTTAATAGCTTGAAAGGCTAAATTTGATGTTATTTGTTTAATAATAGGAAGACTAACAAACAATTTTTTAAGCAACTACTGTGGTGTTAGGTTTATAAACACAGTTCAGATAAGTTATGGTACCTGCCCTCAAGGCCCTAATAAATAGTCTATCAATTAGAATGATAAAATAAATGCAAATAATTATAATCCTCTAACCTATTTTAGTAAATTCAATTTAACAAACCTCTCTTAAGCACCTATAATTTGCTCTTGTATTGTGCTAGACACTGGAGATGCAAAGACAAGAATAAAACAGTGCTGGCCTTTTTGGAGCTTACACTGATTCTCCTGAAGGGAAAAGAGAATGGCGTTTACAATATGTATACATTAGAAGACAATAATTTGGGGAGAGGTGAGATCATTTAACTTTAGGGGAGAGATGGGGCAGAGATTAGAGAAGGCATCATCAAAAATATACCTAAACTGAATCTTAAAGGAAGATAAGGATTCTGGGATCTAGAGATGAGTAAGGAGTTAAATACAGGCATGAGGAATGATCAATGAGAACATACACTGTAAAAATATCTTAGCTGCAAGTCTGTTTCCATTTTATCTTAGAAGCAATGGGTAGTCATTCAAGGTTTTTCACCAGGTAAACGGTCAGAGCTATCCCTGCAAAGGTTTATTTTGGCAGCTATGTGAAGAATGGATTAGAGAGGGTATAGGAATTTGAAGAGATTTTTGGTAGTCCTGGTAAAAGGTGATGAGTCAATCAACTAGAATGGCAGTCCCTGTGAATGGATGCTGTAGAGACAAATAGAAAACTTGACAAGGATTTAGTGGTTATGAACTTGGGTGACGAATGAAAGTGGTACCTTGAATAGAAACACTTAAATTTGGAAAAAGGATGGACTCCAGTTTCATGTTATACTTGCTGAATCTGGGATTTCTAAAGATCCAGAAGAATATGTACAGCAAGCAGATAATGATACAGAACAAGTTCAAACGAGAGATTACAGTTACATACACAGACACACACAGACACACACAGACACACACACACACACACACACACACGGGTAGTCATTTGTGTAGAGATGATACTTTAACTTATGTGAGAAATAAAATTACCAGCAAGGTAGAGAAAGAAAAGGGAGAAGAAATAAGACTCTGGGACACACTGATGCTAACATAACAGGGAATAAGCATCAAAGAATCCAAGGGAAGAAAGGATAATCAAGAGTATTAAAGTTCCATAGAGCATGTGGAAGAGAATGACCTGATACATTGCTGGAAAGATAAGAGAGCACCAGAATGTGGAAGTCCTTAAAAATAGAAAGAGTCGTTCAAAATTGTTGAACAGAAGTGATGTGGTCAGATCAATGTGAAAGAAAGACCATCTTGGAAGCAGAATGAAGCCCAGGTTGATATGAAAGAGGGTAAAGAAAAGACACTTGGTTGGGGCAGCTAGGTGGCTCAGTGAATACAGTACCGGCCCTGAAATCAGGATGACCTGAGTTCAAATTCGATCTTAGACACTTTACAATTACTAGCTGTGTGACCTTGGTCAAGTCACTTAACTCCAACTGCTCTACCTCCCCTCTCCAAAAAATAAAAAAAAAAAAACACTTGGCACAGAATCTAAGTTCTGTCTCTGCCACTAATTTTCCATAGAAACTTAGCAAAGGCACCACCTCTGTGGGTTTTGAGGGAATGTGTTTGAATTAGATGACCTTGTAAGGGGCTCTTCTTATTGTAACATTCTGTGATAAACAGTTAATATGACCACTGACCATGTGACTTTTTAAACTACATTGTACAGAAAGACATTATGAACTTCCTTGTTTTGTTAACCATCACGTTTCAGGAAGGGTACATATCTAAGGCAAACTCAGTATTTCTTAGTTTTTATACAATAGCTTAGAAAGGCTTGGCAAAGACTAGTACTATGTCTAGCCAGTAACATATGGAGATTTGAGCTCAAATGGAGCTCTCCAAGGTACAAGAATCTCAGGACGTCTACAAAGACTAGCATATTCCAGTTCTAGTCAGCTCTCTCCAGAAAGCAAAGTGCTTTAACTTGAACATAAGTTCTCCCTCAAGATTCCTATCCCGTACTAAAGCAGGTTTGCTACATCCCCTTGATGGAAGATATTTTCCTGGCAACAGTTTTTCCATAAACTTAAGGCACCACGAGCTGTCAGTGTCTTATATGGCCTTTATGCATTGTGAGAAACAATTTTCCTTCCCAACATTCAACTTCACTTTCAAAACACTTTTTTATTTTAAAATATGAGAAAGAAGATCTTGGGCAGTAGTCTTGGGAAGATACTATTTGATAGTATCCAATAGAAATGAAATCTATTGTTCAATTCTTATAAATGGTTTTGTATCACAGACAAAACTTTTGAAGACCTCTGTTCTGATCATTTTATTTTTTATTCTGGCACATGAAATCTAACAAATGACAGGTTTTAACAATATTACTGAAAAATAGGAATTTGAGGGACTAATTCTTACTGTAGAAAAGTCTAAAGGATTATCTCTTATGATCTAAAATCTAGCATTAACTGCCTCTGTTACTGACAGTGTCTGATTCTTATTACATTAACAAATAACAATACTAGCATCTTACAGTTCATGACCATTCAATAAAATTATCACTTATTCAATTCCAGATTACTAATCTGTTATCTTTAAGTAATAAATCAAGACATACCTTTCAGTTGTAAATGTAAAACCAATGAATGGCAAATGCAATCCAGAGAAGCCGGTATGAGAGCCGGGAGGTACTATTTCCTACAAAGAAACCACAAACAACCACATGTAAAAAATAACGTTCAAACAAAACAAGGGGAAAACCCAACACAACGTACGGGGGTTGCGGGGGCACGCACACTGCATTTTTGGTTCCTGCCTTGTGGTTGTGTATCTTAAGAAATGCATAACTTTTTTCGATAATTTTGAGATGATTAGATGAGGAAGAAAAAGACTTTCTAGAGCAGTGGTTCTCCACCTTCCTAATGCCACGGCCCTTTAATACAGTTCCTCATGTTGTGGTGACCCCCAACCATAAAATTATTTTCGTTGCTACTTCATGACTATAATTTTGCTACTGTTACGAATTGTAATGTAAATATCTGATATGCAGGATGTATTTAAATTGAACATAACCCACAGGCTGAGAATTGCTGTTTAGAATGTAACAGGGCAATTCAGTCACCGAATATCTCCACTTGGCTCACAAGAGGATTTCAAGTAGAAAGGATCTTGGAGTTTATCACATCCATCACTTTATAGATAAGGACACTAAGACAGCTAAGTGGCAGAGTGGATGGAGCACTGGGTCTAGAGTTAGAACTGAGTTCAAATCCAGGTTCAAACATTTACTAGCTATGTGACTCTGGTCAAATATTTTAATCTCTAGCTGCCTCACTTTCCTCATCTGTAAAGAGGAGATAAAAACAGCATCCACTCCCAAGGTTGTTGTGAAGAGGAAATGAGATACATGTAAGACACTTTGCAAGTCCTAAAGTGCCATATAAGTGTTAGCTACTACTATTATACTACATTATGCCTAGGGTGGCAA
>CM053585.1:315597479-315631673 GCA_028646515.1 Pseudochirops corinnae | reverse complement strand
TGTGCAGTTCTACAAACTTTATCTCTTAAGTTGTGCTATCTTGAAAAAATTTATTACAAGGTAAATTGGTAAAAGGAAATTCTTTAGCTCATTATTTCTCAAAACATAGTTGATGACCAATGGTTCCTTAATAATTTTAATTAGATGGCCAGGAGAAAAAAAAATTATGGCACATAGAGTTGTTTAATTAGTCTCTAATGTTAATAAGCCACATTTTATGATATTCAATGTATCATTATGTTGCACAGTAAGAAAGGTTAAACTGTAAGTAATTTTTGTAGATATTACAATTCGTTTCACCTCTATAAAACCAAATAAAGTATGTCTGAGATCTGCTTGAGGAGTGGGGAGACAAATGGAGCCAGAAGCTGCTCTGAGGATCTCTGAAAAGTCTGAAATTCCTATCTCAGAATGATTCAGGCAGCTAAGACTCCTAACTTTTTTTTTGGCAGGGGACACCTGTGGCCTAGGTGTTTGGAGGCTACACACTGCTGTCTCCAGTCCTAGGGCCTAGGAGGGAAGAAGAGAAAGCAAGAAACTATTGCTCTAATTGTCTTTCCCTCACCAGCTTCCTGTCTCAAAACTGAAACCAAAATTGCCTGGATTTGATCTTAGGCAGATAATGAAGGAAGATGGTGTTGCCCCATCTTAACACCAGGCAGCCCTGGGACCAATGTCAGTGTTATTTGAAAGAGTATTATATAAAATGTATGTTTTTTTAAAAAATCAGACAGTATGATACAATAGAAAAAAAGTGCCAGACATGAAGTGAAAAAGGTCTTAAATGCAAATTTTGCCCTTGAAAGTTGTGAGTGATGTGTCCAGGGTAAGCTTTACCTTCTTCACATATCCATGGGGACAGTGGTAACTATAGCACTTATTTTACAGAATTGTTGTGTGGATCCAGTGAGTGTGTAAAAGTGCTTGGTAAACACTGAAAGGCTGCATGAATATCATCTATTATTTTAACCTTAAACTAGTCTAAATTAAATTTAATCAGATTGATTTCCTACCTGAGATACAATGGTGGAATAGGAACTTGGACTGGGAGAGCAAAGAATTCAAAAGTAATTCCAGAACTTCAGTCAGTCAGTCAATAACCATTGGTTCAGTACCTAGTGTATCAAGCACCAGGTTCTGTGCTAGGGCCCCGAAAGAGGCCAGGCCTGCACAGGGCTTTGGATAACGACAGGACAAGATGGGACAAGAGCACTAAGCTCAGGAGGGGACTCAGATGTGGCAGCGTGCGGTAGTAGAGAGGGTGCTGGACTGAGAGTTAGGCAGATCTGAATTCAAACACCACCTCCAGTACTTACTAGGTATGTGATTCTGGGCAAGTCACTTCACCTCCTTGGGCCTCAGTTTCTTCATATATAAAATGAAGGGGGTGGACTAGTTGCTAAGTGATTTGTCCAGGCCAATGTGTCAGGGGCAGGACTTGAATCCAGGCCTTCCTGACTCTGAGGCCAGCTCTCTATCCACTATGCCACACTGCCTCTAATAATAACAAGAACAATTATTACAACAATAAGATATAGTAAAATTCTGTGTGCAGTATGTCAAAGTACCTTCTAGTTTTATCTAAACTGAGCTTTCCTACTTTTTTCATGATACATGAATTTTATAAGGCAAGAATGAGTTGGTTAAAGAAACAAGTTCTGTTTAACAATGAACTCATTTTTAGCAGTAACTCAAAATGACATCAAATAAAGAGAAAATATACTAGAGAAATTACTAACATCATCAATTGATAAATCAGTTCAATATTTAAAAATTTCCACATGAAAATAAGATATTGGGGCAAAAGGAGAACATCGTTTTCTAATAACAGAATTTGAACTTAGATTTCCCTGACACCAGGCCTGGTTCTGTATCTGTTGCACCCCCTGGTAATGAATTTTGCCCATAGTCCCTAGGTTCCAGTGACTGGTCCTCACACTCAACTGGTGTCAGAGGCATGGCTTGAACCCAGGTCATCCTGGCTCTGAGATCAGTTTTCTACTGATTATACCACATCTTTTAAAAAAATTAATACTACTTCTTCAATACTTCAAAGACGTATAATCTCTGTCACTGTGTATACCACTCCTACCAACACAAACTGCGGACTTATAGTCTTCATGAGTCACTTTAACTAAAGAACTTATTATCCTTACACCAATATGGTCACTTTGAGACTATAAACTTCATAGTTAAATTTGTCCACAGGTGACAGAATAGTATTTTTAAATTAAGCTACTTAGTAAGTAAGAAACTCTAAATAAGTAAGTTACTGAAAAACAAAAACATTTAATATAGTTTTGTGGTATCAAGATAATTTTATTTAAGGGCATTTTATAAATATCATGAGATATCTAACTGTTCCCAGTACCGGAGTTTTAAAAAACACTCTGGTCAGCTGCTAGCACTAAGTAAAATGTTCATTTATGATCATATCAATAATATATTTCCTCAAAAAATAATTATTTACATTGCAAATGTAAAACCAAGGAAAAACCCTAAACTACATACAGTTCCATCGTCATTCATCTTCAAACATGATCCAAAGTCTGCCAAGCGAATGTGACCATTCATATCCAAAAGAACATTGTCAGGTTTAATATCTCTGTCAGTTAAAAAAAAAAAAGTTGAATTAATTCAGTCCAATATAAACAACATTGAGTAAAAGTCCTAATTTAGCATCACATTTGTTGAGAAGATGCTTATGTGATTTAGTGAATAGTTTTAATATGATAGTTTTTATGATTCAAAGAAAAATGTTTCAGGACACATGCTAAAGTCAGTCTGGTGTTTAGCTTTAACCAGTCACATTCAGAGAGAACACAAAAGAATTATGCAATAGTCTATACTTTACATATTACTGTAATACTTCTAGCCTTATAAAATAATAATAGTTAGCATATCTATATTACCAAAAAAAGCATATCTATTTTACAAAAATTAATTCATTTTATCCTCACAACAATCCTGGGAGATTGATGTCATTATTATTCTTATTTTATAGATAAGGAAACTTAGGTAGGCAGAGGTTAAGTGACTTGCCAGGGTCATTCAGTGAATAAATTATCTGGGGCGAGATTTGTAATATCTGAGGACAAGGTCTCCGAGACAATAGACCTGGTACTCTACCACTATGCCACCTAGCAATGAACGCTAGGTTCCAGTGACTTGCACACTAGAAGGGGCTCACACAGTCAGTCTGTGTCAGAGGCTGGATTGGAAACCAAGTCATCCTGACTCTGAGATCAGCTTTTTATTTAGTACACCACACAGACCCGCTTACTCTTTCAAAGAACTTCACACACAAACAGTATTTTCCCTAATAATACTCTTGTCTACACTATTCTGCAAAAGGGTCAGAATAAATGTACAAAGTAAATTTTATTTCCTAAATGATTTCTTCCCAAAGGTTTTCCTCACCTTTAAAAAAAATTAGTATAACATATCGACTCAGATTTTAAAGATGTACAGAAAACTTCTATTCATGAGGTACACGACAACAAAACTAGGTGTTACACACCCCTGGAAAGAACCTGTGCTGAGTCTACTGGCATCTCCTGCTATGAAAAACTACCAAGGGATATTACCATGGAAATCACACTGACTAGGTCCACTGCATATCTGTTATGGGATCCCACAGGGGCCTCACTGCAAACGTTCCACACATCCCCTAATCATTTCATGATACTACTCTCTGCAGTAGCTGCTGCAAGCCCTGCCTTTTCTCCTGTCTCCCACATACTCTCACCCCAATTTCTTCAGAAGGGGATTTCAAGACGTTTGCCTGGAGTTTCCCCTGTTCATCTCACATCACTCAAGACATCTTCCCCTATTCTTTCCATTTCAGTTTCAGATGAAGATGTGGTCCTCCTTTCCAGGGCAAACTCTACTACATTAATCCCTGATTCCATCCTCATATTTTTTCCCAGTAAACTGTAACCAATGTCATCTGCACCCTCTTGTATCTTCAATCTCTTCCTAACTAGAAGCTTCTCTTCTACCTAACAAACATGTCCATGTCCCTTCTATCCTTAAAAAGCCCTCATGTAATCTTACCCTCCCTCCTAGCTATTATCCTGTATCTCTCCTGCCCTTTTCAGCTAAACTCCTTGAGAATTTACATCCTGTACTTAGTTCCTCCACTTTCTTTTCTCTTATTCTTCTCTAAAACCTGTCTAATTTGGCTTGCAAACTCATCATTCAACTAAAATTGCTCTCTCCAAAGTTACTAATGATTTCTTAATTGTAAAATCTAATGACTTTTTCCTCAATTCTCCTCTCCCAATTCAGAGGCTTTTCACCTGTTCTCCCCAACACCTGCAAAGCTGAGCCTCTGGCTTCCTTTAAGACTCAGTTCAAATTCTATCTTCAGCAGGAGGCTTCTCCTGGTTTGCAATCCTCCCCACCCCTAGCTGCTAGTGCTAGTTAGCAAGAACTCTCCATCTATTCTATATGTACCTTGTATGTAACTAGTCCCTTATTAGAGTGTGAGCTCCTTGAGGACATGGCCTGTTTGGCCTTTTTTTGTCTTCCTGGCACTTCACACAGTGCCTCACACAAAAGAAGCGTTTAAGAAATACCTGTTGCTTTTTCGTCTGACATCTTGTATATCGCGCCTTTGCACAGGCTGCTCCTCACCCCTGGAACATATTCCCTCCCTCCCCACTTCCTTCAAGGCTCAGCTCAGACAGTACTCCTGACTTCCCTGGTTGATGGCACAATGATCTGTATTTGCTGATTTGTTCACATGCTCTATACCCCGTGTTTCTCGAGGGTAGAGGCTTTTTCTTTTTTGTCTTCATTTTATCTACTCCACCAAGCACGGCACACATATTAACACTTTATAAATGCTTGATGACTCAAGTTATTGAACAGGCACTGCTTTCTGTATCTGTACCACAGCAGCTTCTTTTCCCCTAAAGGAAATGGAGAAATGGTTTAGGATGATTACACAAAGGCCATCTTATGTGGGATCCTCAGTGTTGTTTCATTATTCTTGTTGTTCAATGTACAGATAAAGTCACTCTGAAATAAAATAAGCCAATCTGGGTTATACGCCTTAACAAAATGTTGCTGATATTCAATCATATGGTTCATTTCCTTTCATTCCTAGCAATATGATTTCTTTAGTTAAGATAGACATTTGTACTAAAATCTCAACCTTTTGGCCTTCGTAAACAACACTTTTATGTTGAGATGTATAAGGCAGATGAATTTGATGTCTTCAGAGATAAACAGGAAGATACACACCCTCCTCACATATCTCTTTATCCCCTTACCATCCTCCCCTCCCAGCTCAGAACTCTGGCTCCTCACTCTGAGATAGTGACAATAAGAACACTGCTTCTCCCTTTTCCATTTTGGATGGGACAGAGTGATTTATACATGATGAAGAGGAATGGATGGGTTGTGGTCTATAAAACAGATTTCCTTACAATTTCATTCTCACCAAACCCCAAATTCTTTCAAATATATATCTCTATTACAGTGAAGAGTACTACCATCCCTACAAGTCACCCTGGTTTACAGCTTGGGTGTTGTCTTCAACTACTTACTCTCTCCTACCTCACATATCCAATGAGTCACCCAATTCCATCATTTCTACCTCTACATCTCTCCTAAATAATCCCTATGATCTACTCAAATTAACCACCACCTGGTTCAGGCCTTCATCATTTTTTTTTTCCTTCATTACTTTGTCTGAATTATTGCAACAGACTCTGAAATGGTCTTCCTCGTCTCAGGTCTCTCTCCTCTCTGATCCATATTCCACAAAGCTGCCAAAATGATTTTCCTAAAGCTTAGGACTCACTCAGTCACTTCCCTAATCAATAGACAAACTCCTACAATTAACTCTAAAATCAAACATTATTTTATCTTTACTGCTTAATTTTAAATTTTACCTTTATAATGTATATAATTATCAGCACAGAAGAAACACATATAATTTGTAAGTAAGTAAGGTTACTTATACACACACACACATATATGAAGACATATTGGGGGTACACACTTAAAAAACTTTTACTGAAAGATGCATGTGATCAAAAAAGTATGGAGACCACTGCTTTCAGACAAGCCAAACAATGATGAAGGTCAAGTTGTTATACAGAGTGAGAAAATGAAATGGATGACTTCTGGAGGTATTTCTAGATCAGAAGTTCTTAATCTTTTTTTGTCATGGATCCCTGTGGTACTCTGGTAAAACCTGTCTCTTCTCTATTTATGTGTTGCTTTTATAAAAAACACTGCTGAAAGAAATTCTAGATAAGAGATTAATGAAAATAAAGATATATATATATATTTTCCTATCCAAAGTCACAAACCCTGTGAAATCTATCCACAGATCTCCTTGGACCCCAGATTAAGAATCACTGTTCTAAACTGATACTTGTTATTCTAAGTATTCAAAGGGGGTGTTTTAACACATTAATTGCACAATCAATGAATTTGTAATTAATCTGATAAAGTGTACAAGTAAAAGCTCTGGATTTGGAGTTTAAAAGTCTTGGCTCAAATCCTGGCTCTACCACTCAGCACCCTGGCAGCAGTCACTAACCTCTCCTAGTTTCAGTTTTCTTGGATCTGGAGAGTTACATGGCCTACCTTGGAAGAGTTTCTGTGAGAGAAGCATTCTACAAATTCTAAAGTCCTCCAGAGATATTAGCTATTATTACCTGTAAAATCAGGAGACTGACTTAGATCTCTAAGCTCCCTCCTGATTACAAAAAAGGCTGATACTATGATCATACCTGTGTACATAATGCAACTGATGAATGGAGTGTATGGCCAGCACCATTTCACCAATGTAAAATCTTGCCATATCTTCAGGAAGCTTGTCTTCAAACTTACTGAGAAGTGTCAGTAAATCTCCACCAACATAGTAGTCCATTACCAAGTACTATAAATAAAGGAGGGAAAGAAGAAAGCGGATATTTAGTCATCACTAGTAAAGACAAGTATGACAACAGCTAAATTCTTATCATTAATCAGAAGTGAAAAGACTGCTTAAGGAAAGAGTTTATTGTAACAAGCATGAAATTAAGTCATCTCTGAGTTATAATTGTTTTTCATCCTTTAGATAATCTAATGCCATAAAACATTTTATTCCAATTTCTTTCTTAATTACTTATAATCAACTGAAAATTGGCAGACAAGGAAACAAAGAGAGTCAAGTTTTTTTAAAGTACCAAAAGAAACCAGAATCGTACCTTTGGTAATGCTATACTAGTGAGAAACCTTGCAAGAAAAACATGAAAAAAATTTAAAAGTTCAAAGACTTATACAGACAGTTCTCACTTTATGTAAATAGACCATTCCACAGACTGCTATATAAAGTGATTTTTATTCAATGCTAATTTGCTTTCAAATGTGGGGAAGGAACAGAGGGAAGAAGGGAGCCAGCACATGGTTCATGGACATGTGGGGGCCAGGTCAGGGACAGAGAAGTGAGAACAGAAAGAGAAACAGCTGGGTCAGGAGTCAGTCACATGGGGGGGAGGGGCCAGCAGGGCACACGGGCCAAAAAAAAAGGAAAAACACATTGGGGCAGGAGTGCTAGTGGTAAGGGGGCACAAAGACACAGGGGAGGAAAAGAAACACGATGGGGCAGGAAGGGTGAGATAGACAGTACTCTGTTGCAAGTGGATAAAAGACAGACACACAGACAGTGGGTGTAGCAGGGCAAAGGTCTCCTCTCTTGATGCCCAGAGAACTCAAGCCAAGCCCCAGATCTGACAGAAGTGGCAGCCTATTCCCACACACATTTATTCTTTGGCTTTTACTTGGAGGGTTATTACATTTGGGTTTTTTTTTGAAGGGGTGGCTATAAATCACCAAGCTGAGAGGGCCGGAGTAGAGAGAAAGCTCAGTACTATAAAGCTTTATTGTGGTGGTTCACTAAGTTTACTGTCTTAATCAGAAAATCTTCTTATAAAATTACAGATTTTGATGTTTTAGCTATCAGCTGCACACTCCTGACCTGTAAGGAAACTCGCTTTCTGAGCAACTTTATCTTTCTTCTGAGACATTTTGAGGCAGATCCATCTTTTTTTAAATTTTCCCTCTTGGATTTCTTTTCAAACTCTGTATACCAGCATGAGCTTTCTTGTACATCTTCAATGTACTATGAGAATTGTTTTTTATAATCATCTTCATCTACTTCCATAATATAACCCACAACATTTTGGCCCAGATGTACTCATGATATGCTTCAGCATGGAACTGCTTGCTCTCTGAATCATAACCAAGCAAGTATCTGGTATTATGAGGAAAACAGACCACCATCAACAGTTCCCTTAAGGGCCCAAAAGTCTTTGTTTCCAGTGGTAGTTCTGAAAAGACCTACCCCTGGGTAGCATGTAAAGCACCAGGCTGACCACTGATGCTTTTCACATTGCCCTTATCTGCAGCCACTTCCACCTGATCTTCACAGATCTCATCCATGCCAAATCTCTCAAGAAGCCACTGAAGCAGCAGTAGGACTGTACGATAAGCTGCAGCATAATTTGTCAGGCCAACCTTCACACCACATTCTGGCAACTCATGAGCATAAGCTGCATAGACAATCATATCCCCTTCTATATGGGCATAAACAGTCTGGTAGATGTTGGTAACTCAGACCGTCATCCTATACTTTGGCATGTTATACTTGTTTTTATCCTGAATTACTAAACGTTTCTGTGCATGATAATTTGTTTTTCCCCTACTCTCCTCCAGAATTTCACTTGATGGCTCCTGAAGTAGGCCTTATTTGTTGGAATATGGATTTCTTTCAGAATTCTTTATGTAAAGTCAAATTTATATAATGTGAATTTACATACAGTGAAAACTGTTTGTATGTGAAAACAAGCATAAGACATAAAACCAGAAATGGTTAAATCTGGAAGAATAAAGATTCAATGAAAAAGTTTATCATCTTAACAATGCTACAATCACTAGTTGGTCTTAGTAAAAAAAATATACTTTGGTCATTAAAAAAAAATCTTATAGGTAGGACTGAAATGAAATTTGCTTTTCTAAAGAGGTTCTGCTTTCTCTCTCAAGTTCTTTCACTGAATGTTATTAATAAGAGTGCATGAGAAAAAAAGCAAGGCTTTTAAAAAACACTAGTACATTCAGTTCATACAAAATATGCAGCTCTTATGCTCTGTGTAAGGTGTTCATTCTTAAAGAAATTTTATTTGTTAGCATGGCCCATTAACAAGTTCATCATTCAATTAAATAAACCTTTAGTGCCTACTATGTGCATGTGTACTAAAATTATCCTCTGTTGCCCCTCATGGTATAAGGGTTTAGAAAGTTATACCAGTAGAGCATAAGCTCTAGCAGTTCTTACCAAGTCAAGAAGACCTAAAGCAAAGATTTCATTGACAGTCTATGAAAGCTAAGGAACCAGAGTGAAATGTTAACTGGGAAATATTTAACAAAATTAATAAAAACACAATAAAACATAATATGTGGGTAATAGTGGTGTTTTAAGTCAATATGTGGCCTGTAAGATTCTAATGTATGTTTAGTAACTGTTACGAGTTTGACACCAGTAACCTAGAGTATATTTATGGGGCATATTTTTACATGTGCTTGTCTTCTCCAATAGAATATAACTCATTATGAATAGCGATTGTTTCATTCTTTGTATCCCCAGTGCCTAGAATAGAGTAGGCATTCAATAAATACTTACTGAAGAAATGACTGATTAATTTAAGGTGTGGACATGCACCGCTAAAAATTTCCTTACCCTAGAGTCTAGGATCTAGGCCAACAAAATTACAGGCCCAATCTATATCCCTGTCTTAAAACAAATTATTTTTAAAGTTAAAATTTATTTTTAAAAAATATGATATACATCTCAATGAACCTTGGCTGGGAAGCACCCTCTCTACAAATACTCACCAATACTTTTCCACATGTTTACCCTCATCCTTCCCTTCACAAGTTACTGAGTATCGAGGTGTACATTTGCTGATTTAGTTCAGAAGATCTTGTCAAGTTCATGTCTACTTTTTGTCTTTATCCTCTACAACAGTCACCTATAAGGTGGTCTATTTGCTTATTTCTATCATTAGTGAAGAGATGACCATAATCTCTCGTGAAATTATGTTTCACATTGCCTTTGGGTACATGATGAAAAACATCACACCAACTCCTTTGTCTCTTCAAGGAGAATCTGTAAGCTATTTTCATTTCACTGACATTTTCTCTTCACCTTCTGATTTAATTTATAATACGAATATTACCATGGATGTGATTAATAATTCTGGTAGTGTATTGTATAGTATTCTAATAGGTTATTACGTAAAGACCACACATTGAATACAAATGTTAAAATTACTATTTAGAGATAGTTTAAATGTATGTTTGGCCCAAATCTTAGCAACTTCCACCCCCTTATCTCTTTTAACATAGAAAAGGGATGCATAACACTAAAGTCTATTTTTTAAAATCTGCTTTATTTGCCATGATTAAATAATTCATTCCTAACTAAACTATCCTTTCCCTAGATCGCACTTGAAAATCTTCTCAAATTATTAGACCTTGCCAAAGCTTGCTCTCTAGAAGTACAACCTTCAATAAAACTATTAAATATTTTATAATATATTATGTACTGCTAATGGAGGAATTTTTTCAGCTCTTCTCTAATGCTAATCTTTATATAAAAGTTCCTTCCCTGCATTACTAGTGGAGTTATGAACTGATCCAATGATTCTGGGGAGCAATTTGGAACTATGCCCAAAGGGCTATAAAAATGTGCATATCCTTTGACACAGAATACCATTTCTTAGATCTGTATCCCAAAAAGATCATACAAATGGGAAAAGGACCCACATGTACAAAAATATTTATAGCAGCTCTTTTTGTGGTGGCAAAGAATTGGAAATTGAGAGGATGCTCATCAGTTGGGGAATGGCTGAACAAGTTGTGGTATATGGGATGGGATGGGATGGGATGGAATGGAATGGGATGGAATGGAATGGAATCGAATGGGATGGAATGGAATCGAATGGAATCGAATGGAATCGAATGGAATCGAATGGAATGGAATACTATTGTGCTATAAGAAATGAGAAACAGAAAGACTTCAGAAAAACCTGGAAAGACTTGAACTGATACTGAGTGAAGTAAGCAGAACCAGGAGGATATTATACACAGTTAACAGCCACAATGTGCAATGGCTAACTTTGACAGACTTATCTCTTCTTAGCAAGGCAAGGATGCAAAACAATTCCAGAGGACTCATGATGGAAAATGCTGTGTAGCAGTGAATAGAGCACTGGCCCTGGAGTCAGGAGGACCTCAATTCAAATCCAGCCTCAGACACTTAACACTTACTAGCCATGTGACCTTGGGCAAGTACCTTAACTCGAACTGCCCTGCCTTCCCCCCCTCCAAAAAAAGAAAGAAAGAAAATGCCATCCACATCCAGAAAAGGAACTATGGAGTATGAATGTAGATTGAAGCATATTATTTGCTCTCTTTCTGTTTTTCTTTTTTTTTTGTTTCTTCCTTCTTGTGGTTTCTCCATTGGTTCTAATTCTTCTTTACAACATGACATATAAAAATAGGTTCAATATGAATGTATACGTAGAACCTATTATCAAATTACACATCATCTTGGGATCGGGAGAGGGAGAGAAAATTTGAAATGCAAAATCTTATGAAAGTGAAAGTTGAAAACTAAAAATTAATAATTTTTTTTTAATTTCCTTCCCTTCAGTTACAGTACCAAACTCCTTCATTCTATAAAGTAAACTGAAAAACTACTGAAAAGTCACAGTAGTGGGTACTGTAATAATGTAAAAAGAACATTTGACGACTAGGCCAAACCTAAAACTTTAAACCTTAGAGGAAATCTGCCACTTATTCAATTCTGCCTTTATCCTACTTTCAAAGCTAATATGCTAGTTTAGACATCTGATTTTAAAAATAATAACAGAGATAAATTATTACTACATCTTATTTAGTCAGCTGAGGGGAACAGAGATTCATAAGCTGTTGAAGCTGGGAAAAACTTGAGGATCAATCTAGTCCAACTTACTCAAATATGTAGAACAGTAAACTGAAATTAAGACTGGGGAAATGACTTGTTTAGGATTAAAAATTAGTTGCATATCTAGGATTAAGATATACATCTCTTGGTTCCCAATACATTGCTGTTCCCACTATATCATGATTTCTACTTAACTAAGCACCTAAGAAATACATAAATGGTAATAAAATTAGATATAACTAATGCTTGCAATATAAGCTGGTTTCAGTCCCATTGCCACCACAGATAAAATGCACTACTGTGTTGTTTGCATGAATGCTTGCTTTCACACAATAGATAATGATGTATCCTCAATACATTATCTCATCTGATCCTCATAACACCCTGTGAAATAGGTGCTATTATTAACCTAATTTTATTCTATTTTATTTTTTATTAACCTAATTTTAAACATAGCAAAACATAGCAGAAAAGACATGAGGAAGAGGAAGAATCTTTCATACTATTCCCTCTACTGACCAACATGATTTCAGCAGCAGCCCCCTGCCTCTACTAAGAAAACAGAAGTTCTGACACCTAAGAAATGAGAAAGGAAATGTTTTAGAATGGCTTCAGTCTATTAAAAGTGGAGAAAATAATATACCAATTCAACACACTTAAAGCACTGTATATATCAGGATTCTCAGTTTTTCCAATGATCAAGGATGTGAAAAAATGGGATTTAAGAATTTTTGAATCTGATGGTTGAGCCCTAGGAAACAAACTACAATGGTGTCAAATAGTTCAATTCCAAAAACTGATAATGATTTTATCAGAGGAAATGACAACAAAGAAGTAAAAATCTCTGCTTTATTACTGTACCCTAAGGATAATGAGACTTTTCTGTCAGACTTGCAGCTGAAACCTTTCACATGTGTTATCATCTCCATTAGAAGGAGCTACTTGAGAGCACACAGTGTATCCCCAGCATTTAGTTAAACAATACTTTGCACACAGTAATCACAAAGGCTTCAAAGTCTCTCTCTCTCTCACACTACTCCAGTCTATCCTATACACTGGGTCCTAGTGTTGCCCAAGGGCAGCTCTGATTATGTTCCTACCTTCCTCAGTCACTCCCCTAATTCCATCATGCAGCGGCATGGCACTGTAGGTAAAGCAGGAGGTCTAGAGTCAAGGAAGACCTGAACCTAAATTCTGCTTCAGACCCTTACCATGGCTATGTGACCCTGGCCATGTCATCTGTTTGTCTCTCAACTGTAAAATTAGGTTTATAATAGTTCCTAACTCCCAATATCAGTGTGAGAATCAAATGAGATATTTGTCAAGCACTCAGCAGAGTAGTGGCACATTGTTAGCCCTATATAATTCCTTTCCTTTCTTCCCCCTCTCATCAATCCCCCTGATTTCCTATTGCCTGTCTGTAGGACCCTGTAGGGTCAAATATAAACTCCTCTGTTTAGCTCTTAAAATCCTTAACAACTGATCCCAACTTCAATGGACATTACTCCCCAACCCTCATTCTGTGATCTACCCTGATGGATCACATGAAATGTCCTTCTCTGTATTCCTCACATTAAATAGTTCAATTCCCATTTCCAAGCCTTTATATACTAGCTATACCACATACCTAATTTGAATTAGGAGGAATGTATTCCTCCTAACTAATCTCCACCTGAAAGAGTCCCTCTCTTCCTTTAAGATTCAGCTCAAGAAATCAACTAAAAGGTTACTTGAAATAATTAACAACTTTAGCAAAGTTGCAGGATATAAAATAAACCCACATAAATCCTCAGTATTTCTATGTCACTAACAAAGCCAAGCAGCAAGAGACAGAAAGAGAAATTTCATTTAAAATAACTGTAGACAATATAAAATATTTGAGGGTCTACTTGCCCAGACAAACCCACAATTACAAAATACTTTTCACGCAAATAAAGTCAGATCTAAATAATTGTAAAACTATAAATTGCTCATGAGTAGGTCAAGCTAATATAATAATCCTACAAAAAATAAACTAATTAAATTAAATTTTGATTATTTTATGGTGCCTTCTATTTACACTGTTGTAGTTGTTTTAAATACTCAGGGTGTTCCAAACATTCAGTTTTATAGACAATCCTATCTAAATTAATTTATTCAGTGCCATACCAAACTACCAAAAAATTATTTTATAGGCATCAGTTCATGTAAGTCTTTTTATGCTTCTCTGTATTCATAACGCTCGTTATTTCTTACAGCACAATAATGTTCTATTACATTCATGTGATACAATTTGTTTAGCCATTCCAACTGATGGACATCTACTTTGTTTCTAGTTCTTTGCTACCACCAATAGGCAACTAAGATTTTAAAAGAATGGTTTTTAAAGCATTCAGAGAAAGGATAGATAGAACCCCAAGACCTAAAATTCTAGAGAGAAAGACAGCCCAAGAAAGCACAATCAAAAACTATTTAGGTAAGGAGGCAATAAAGTTTTAAAAATACATGTACAGATGATGAAAGAAAAGTTAAGGAACACAGAAGGGGAGCAGCATCCCATAAGAACAGTATAAGAAGCACAAAAGCAGCTGAGGCTAATGTACTAATAAGACAACAAAAAGGGCTGGATGGTGGTTGTGGGTTTTTTTGTGAAAAGAAAAGGGAGCTGCAGCTACTGCTCAGTTTGGATGAGCAAAGATAATGAACAAAGAAAAAGACTGGCTGAATGACCTGGAGTAGAAGGTTCTAGGTGGCTATTACCGAGACATGGCCCTAAGAAACATTTCTTCTCTTTGAGCCATGACACAGTAGGAAAAACTCTATATTTAGAGTTTTCATCAGACCTGTATTCAAGGTTACTACTTGAGTGATCTTGGGCAAGTCACTTCATCTGTATGGTCCTCAGTTCTCTCATTTATAAAACAGAAAGGTGGAGCTAGACAACCTTTTAAAGCCATCCAATCTAGTTCTAAATATATGATCTTATTTCACAATATCTATCTCTTTAATTATCTAAAGCAGTGGTTCTCAACCTGTGGGTTATGTTCAATTTGTAACAATGAAAATACATCCTGCATATCAGAGAGATTCATAACAGTAGCAAAATTACAGTTACGAAGTAGCAATGAAAATAATTTTGTGGTTGGGGGGTCACCACAACATGAAGTATTGTATTAAAGGGTCATGGCATTAGGAAGGTTGAGAACCACTGATCTAAAGGGTTATTAAATGGGAAAGGGATTACACTTATTCTGCTTGCCCTCGTTATGATACTCTCGTTGAATATTTCTCTGAATGGAAGTGTATGACGAAAAATTGGTTTCAGGCAAAATTAGATGTGTGAGAGGTAGCAAGATATAACAGAGCAGTTGTTAAACTTTTTGATGTGAGGACCCCTTTACACCACTAAAAATTACTGAGAACCCCCAAAATCTTATGTGAGTTAGAATTATATCTATCAATATTTACCATATTAGAAATTAAAAAGTAAGAAATTAAAAAACTATTAATTCATTTGAAAATAGTAATAATAATCATGTGTTAATATAAAAACATATTTTTATTAAAAAGAATTATATTTTCCAAAAGAAAATTTTTAATTAGAAAAGTGATATATTTTTGCAAACCTAATATCTGAGAACTTAACAGAAGTCTTATCTGCTTCTGCTTTAAATCTAGGACAATGTGGTTTTGGTTGAAGTAGAATAAAATCTGCTTTCACATAGGTATGTAGTTAGAAAAAGGAGGAAACAATGTCTTAGTACTATTATGAAAATTGTTTTGACCTCAAGGACCCTCAGAAAATATATCGGGGACCCTCAGAAATCTGTGCAGCACACTCTGAAAATCACCACTGGTAAAAGTGAAAAACAGTGCTGGATTTATACCTCTAATACTAACTAGCTATCAAAGGCAAGCTGCTAAACGGCTTATCTGTAAAATGGGAATATTAACATCTACAGTTTTAACTACCACATATGAAAGTAGTAAGGATCACTTAGGCAGGACTACTGTGTTTTTTTGACTTGCAATATTACAGGTAGAAAAATGTCAACTTAGCCTAAATAGGATGCTGGAAACTTCTAGCTTAGAAGATTCAATTCACAGAAGATTCCAGATGTGTGCAAACCAAAGCAAGAGCAGGAGATAAGGGAGGGGATACCAGAAAGGAAGAACAGCACACCTGGGGCATATGTAGCTTATTAGGACAAGCCCCCAAAATATCAGTTGTTGTTATTATCATTATTATTATTATTATTATTATTATTATTGGGCTTAGTCTTTTAAACAAGTTTCTAAAAGATAAGAAGAGTACATTGTTTAATCTTTAAGTTTGTTGCAAACTTGGGGAAAAAACTCAAATAGTAAAATACCAAAGTTATGAAGATAAACAACTAAAATTATGCTTACAAAATGATGTTCAGATGTGAGCAGGAAAGGGATGCTGAGATCTTTTTATATTACTTCCTTAATAAGTAATCCCAATGTGCTATACACCATCTGAAAGAATACTGAATATAAAAACTGGGGAGCTTCCCCTATGATCCCATTCCCCTGACCATGTTCTAGCTTTACTCTTCCCTCCCTTTAGGTTCCGGACTTGATATGGTTATTAGCCCTTTTAATGATGGCTGCCCACTGCTCATAGGATAAAATACAAATTGTTCTGAAGAATCCAAGGCCCTTCATAATCTGGTTCTAACCAACATTTCCAAATGTATTTCACTTTACTCTTCTCTTCATGTCACAGAAATATTGAAGGACTGAAAGCTAGAAGGGACTGTTTTGTTTATCTGCCCCTGACCATTCATTTTATAGTTGAGGATTCTAAGGCTCACAAAGGCAAACTGTCTTGCTTCCAAGATCAGACAGTCTAGTGAGTGCTTAGTAGCAGAGTCAGAAAACGAACCCAGGCCCTAATTCCAAATCCATTACTCTTTCCCACTGAATCATGCTGCCTCGATGTATTCTAAGTTTCAGCAAAACAGAGCTCCTGTTCCCTGTTCTGATCTTGTCCACTCCTGCCTCTGTGTATTAGTTTAGGCTCTCACCCACGTCTCGGTCATTCTTCCTCCATTTTTCTATTAATAACACCTTTAACGCCCACCTCATCTTAATTCAGAGAAAACTGTATCTTACTTCTCAAATTTTTTTGTAAGAGTTTAGAATCTCGACTTTTCCATTATAATATTCTACCTTTCCCTCCAAAAAAAAAAAAAAAGACCAACGCTTGGGGTGGCTAGGTGGTGTGATAAACAAAGCACTGGCCCTGGATGCAGGAGGACCTGAGTTCAAATCCATTCTCAGACACTTAACATTCTAGCCATGTGACCTTGGGCAAGTTACTTAACCCCAATTGCCCTGCCCTCTCCCCCTCCAAAAAAGCAAAAAAAACCCCCAAAACATTCTACCCTTTAATCATACTTATTTGTGTATAGGTATCTTAACCCTACCTAAATGTAAGCTTTCTTAAATGACAGTATCATTTTTCATCTCTCTGTATTGCCAAAATTTTAGCTGTACTGAATTTGCAAAAGTCATTATCCAAAACTAAAATTCAGTCTGTTTCAGTTCTAGTGCAGTAAAATATTAAATAAAAATAAGCAAAGCTAGTAAAATCTGAAAACAAGAATTAAATAACACTAAATGTGGAAGGGAGGTTAAAGCCAACAGAGGAATGCAAACGCAGTACAAAGAGCTTCTATAATAAATGTGGACAACAGGGCTTATGAATTAAACCTAAATGAATAAGTTCTTAAATCTAAAAATGCCAGGTATCACAAAATGATAAAATTTTCTCAAAGCAGACACCAGCTCACATGCATAATTCATTTGTAAAGATAGAAATTATTTCAAAATATTGAAATCCAGAACCAGGAGAACACTGTATACAATTACAGACACATTATATCTGTAATGACTAACTGAAAGACTTGGTTCTTCTCAACAATGCAAGGTTCTAAGACAACTCAAAGAGACTCATGATGGAAAAGATGATCCACATCCAGAGAAAGAATCACAGAATCTGAATGAAGACTGAAGCAAACTATCTGCTCTCTCTTTTTTGGTTTTGTTTTGTTTCTTCTTTCTCATGGTCCATTCCATTGGTTATAATTCTTCTCTACAACTTGACTATTGTGAAAATATGTTTAATGTGAAGGTATATGTAGAATCTGTATCAAATTACATGCTATCTTGGGGGCAAGGGGTAAGGAGAGAGACTGGGAGAAAATCTGGAACTCAAAAACTTGTGGAACTGAATGTTGTAAAGTAAAAATAAATAAATTTAAAAGGAAAAAATAAAATAAAATACTTAAGTCAATATTTTGTCATTCAGTCATTTCAGTCATGTATGACTCTTTGTGACCCCATTTGAGGTTTTCTTGGCAAAGATACAGGAGTGATTTGCATTTCCTTCTCCAGCTCATTTTACAGATGACAAACTGAGGTAAAGAGTTAAGTGACTTGCCCAGGGTCACACAACCAGTAAGTATCTGAGGTAGGATTTGAACTCATGAAGATGAATCTTCCTGATTCCAAGTCCAGTGCTCTATCCACTGTGTCACCTAGTTGCCCTGAAGTCAATACATGTCTAAATATACCTAAATACCATTGCTGGGAATTCCAAGATAATAAAATACTGTCATCTTGTTAAATTAAAATAAACAATGCAATCATATTTCTTGTTAAGTTCACATTTATACTGTCTCCCAATTATCTCATTAAACTAGATTATTTTCTTAGTAGTTACAGAAACAAACCAAGAAAACTAAAAGAAATACTATCTAAAGACAGAGTTTACTATTTATTGATTTTCCAAACCTACCAAGTAGTTTTCATCTTGAAAAGCATAATGTAAAGTTGTGATCCACTGACAATCACCATTGACCAATACATCTCTCTCTTCTCTAAAACAGGCAGTCTGTAAATAAAGGAAAGAAAACTGAGTTGACATGGAGCTTTAAAAAAAGAAATCATCAATTATATTTCTATTAGAATGGAGTCTATCCTAAATGCAATAGAAACCACTCACAAAACAAGTTTTGAGAGATAAGATCAAGAATTCCTTTATATATACAATGTTACAGTACATGTTATCTTATTTTTTTCAAATGTAACCCATAAGTCTCATCTTGATATCTCAAACACCACCATTCTCTTGGTCACAGGGTTGGGAGCCTGAAGAAACCTTTGGTTTCTTTTTCTCCCTGACTACCATAAAACTTCTTGTCTGTTTTCCATGTCACTGATAATTGTAAATAGTACGAGTCCACAGACAGATCCATGAAACACATCACTAGATACACATCCCTCCAATCAAACATAACAATTCATTAAGAACTGTTCTTTGGGATCAGTTATCTGACCACTTTGGAAATTACAGACAATAAAGTCTAGATGACACGAAGCTGAGAAGGAAAGCTTACATACCAGAATAAAGATGATAAACTTCCTAGGCTAGACAATGGGAAAAATCTAGTTAAGATAAAACTTAACGGTATAAAATAAAAAGTTTTCCACAAATTTAAAAAAAACTCCATTTCACAAGTATAAGATGTGGAAGGTATGGCCAGACTATAGTCCATGTGAAAAAAGATCCGGGGATTTTAGCGAGCTTTGAGTAAACAGTGTGACATTATAGCCTTAAAAAGTTAGCGCTACCTAAGAAAAATAGAAACTTTAAGCTGACATACCTTTGACAAGCTACGGATGCTGAAAATTGAGAATGTGATGAAGGAAAGGATACTGACAACTATTAATAATTTTGCACAAAAATTTAAGCAATGAAAATTAACTACCACACTAAGGAAGTCAAAAGAACCTAAAAACTGCCTTAGTCAGCAAACACAATGTATTTTCCAAGCAGAGACACAAGACAGCCAAGGGCAATACTAATTTAGAATATAAACTTATTTGTAAAACTTTATGGAAAAGGGAAATAGAAAAGGAATAAAACCAATTTAAAGAAAATTTGGCAAGAGGCCAAACTAACCAAAGGACATTTAAGGATAAAACTGAGAGGATAACAAATAGATGAAAGACGGAGAAGATCTGTAAATAGTTTTTTAAAATACTCTTTTTGCCATCAAGAAAAACTAGAGTTACTACATTTACCTAACATCGTTATCCCAGGTGTCCATACAGAGGAGGTAGAAATTACATAAGGGACAATAATGTGAAAAAATAAGACTAGACAAAGCATAAAAAACTGAGAATGTTGAGAGCCTCATTCTAGAGGGGTGATACCAAAGACATGAGAAGAAAATTCTCAAAAAAACCCATTACTAATCTTCTTCAAGGCAACCAAGAAAATAAACAAAACAATAAAAGGCTTTTATTAAGCCTTCACTACATGCAAAACACTGGTGAAAAATAAGGCAATCTCTGCTCTCTAGGAGCTTGAAGTCAAAAGGTGAAAAACAATTCATTTAAGTTTCAGCTGCCAATCAGATGGAAAGGTCTCATGGTCCTTAGAGTACAGTAACAAAAGCAGAGATCAACGCATTCACTTTTATGCCACTTCTATTTACAAAATTGTATGTTTCTGATTTTGAACCATTTGACAGTGCCAAGGACTTTAGCAAAAATAAATAAATAAATAAGCAAACAAAAACCTTTCTTTTCTGGCTCTTCATTAGCTATGGCTGCTGAAAAAGTAATCTCAAGGACAAGGCACTAGCTACTGAAGAGCCCAGGAAAGGCTTCTTCCAAAGGTGAAATATGACCTGAATCTTAAAGGAAGTGAGAAAACTTAAATGGCAGGGTTGAGGGGACAGAGAATTCCAGGCAAGTGGCTCAGAATGTCCAAAGGCGACAGCGAGCATTCTAGCAGAAAGTAAGGGAAAGAGATGTCATCACAATTGCAATTTATTAGAGATCTACCATGTGCAAAGCACTAGGGATACAAAGTTGGATGTGGTTACAGATACTACTTTCAAGAAAGAGCACAATGCTAATCTTGAAGAGAAGAAAGATCAGGGTTCAAATTCTAGTTCCAACATTTAACCTGAATCATTTGTAAAATGCGGGTTATATTTGCACTTCTTATTCCAGCAGGTTGTGATGGGGAAAGTGCCTTGAAAAATCTTAAAGTCGCTATTTATAAATATGTATTACTCTTATTATAATCTAATGGGAGAGAGAAGGAGGTACATAACTATAACAGAATGGAGGATAATGTAAGTACAAAGAAGAGATAGAAAGAACTGAGATATTTGAGGAAAAAGAAACCATTTTAAGGTACAGGGGTCAGAGAAGGCTTCTTGTAAAAGGTACAATGAACTCTGAAACAACAGACTTCAAGATAACAAGGTTTGAAACAGTGGAGACTAGTGAATAGTACTGCAACTAAAAGGAATCATTAAATTAGGAAAAGTAACAGTTGTAGAGAGAAAGACAATTAAGATGAAATTTGGTCCTATGTTGAGGTTAAAGTTATACCAGGACAATGAAGCTGAGGTACCTTTTCCGTACAATAGGAGTCAAGGGATCTTCTGAGTACTGGGGATGGAAGTGTAGAATGGATAACTTAAGGAATGTAGAAAAGGTTTAGCTCAGGCACTAGCAGAAATATGGTATGGAACAAACAAAAGATAAATAAAAGGGTTTGCTGAGCAGCAGTGAGGTTTCCTATGTCTTTTTCTTTAGAATCTGAATTACTTCCTTGAAAATGGACTCTCAGATTGATATGATATAAAGTCAACTGTAAAATAATGGTGTTGCCACACACAGAGAAACAAGAGAATTTTCCTTATGTATGTAGCTTTCAAATTCAAGTCCTGCCTTCCATGTTCGTTAATTATTTTGCTTATGAACTAAAAATGTAACAAAAATCTGAAGTTTCCATGAAATTTTAATTTGTCTTTACAGTAATCTCAAATTTGGCCAATGTAATTCAAAGTAAAATGTAGGTCAGACTATTCGATAGATGAATACACAATAAAGCTAAGAATAAGAGATCTGAAAAAGGGCAGAGTTCCTCTTTTCCAGAAAGAATCTAAAAGCAACATGTGTACGGTTAAATCCCAAAGAACTTCATTTTGATATTCTCTAACGCCACATTTAAAATCCAATTTATGCTGGATATATAATTCCTACCTCTGCTCTTTTCAGCATTTCCCACTTATTGAGAATCTTCATTGCATAAATGCGTTCAGTGTTCTTCATTTTAACCACAGCAACCTGGAAAATAAATGTTGGTTAACAAAAACAGATTTAGGAGGGAAGTAAAAGTATGAATGTTTTATTATAAGGAGTTCCTGAACTCTTGGAGAGTAAACTGTCTTGCAGAGTTGAAGTTTTTACTTTTATCAGTTTTGAGTTAGAAATTCTTTTTAAAAATGGATACTTTCCTGCTTTCTCAGAGTACACTGAGCTTACCATGACTTTATCAATCATTACACTACAATAAAGTATACAGTGACGCTCTCAAAGCCTATGTATGTGCATGTAACTGTTTACTTTTACATCAAAACACCCCAGAATGCTGTGCTTTGGAAGCTGTCATGCCTGTTTTAAAGTGTTTGTCTTCTTCAATGTCAGGTCAGTCTTTTGCAACCCCTTAACCTTCTGAACTGCTTTTTTTTTTCCCCATCCAATATGGGTATAGAAATAAAATAACTAACACCACTGTAGTTTTGTGCAAAGTAAGAATAACAAAATTCTAAACACACAATCTAGGAATTTGAAATATATGAATTTTACAAGATCTGAGTTTTTTGGTTTTTGCTAAGTTCTTAGAGATTGAGGGTTTTTTTCTTTTCTTTCTTGGTTCATGGCCTTGTTTTAGAAAAATAAGTTTTTATTATGCCATACCTATAATTTACTATCCAAAAACTGTAACTTATCATGAATTACAGGAATTATAGTCAAGCATTTTTCAAGGAAAAAAATAAACTTGAATACATGATGTTCACCACACACTATTTCCACATAAAACATTCACAAAGACCCTGACAGAACATAAGGAGCAAAAATTTCCTATCCACATAAAATAATTAGGAGCACATAAAGGAGGTGTGTGTTGTTTAAAGAGTGGAGAATTAAAACCTGCAGTTAGAAACTCTGTTTAATGAACCACATCTCTACATTGTATAAAAACTGACAAAATAGACAATTTTTAGAAAAACATTTTTGGGCGTTTATATCATGTTTATTCATACCAAGCATCTCCTCTGCCAAAGAATTTAATTCAGAACCCAGTCACACATGTTTCAAAGTGAAAGAATGTTTATCAGTCAACAAATTAAACACTTCAGTAAAATAAGGATGTTGTAAATCATTATAGAATTTCTTCTTTATAAGTCCTAAATAAATGAAAGCTATATTCAGTATTTACAACCAATACAATCCTGAGTCACCTCCAATTTCAGAAAATGGAAAGAAATAAGATCTAACTTACTTCAAAAATAACTTGTTACTGTGTAGCTGTTTCAGTTACATTTGACTCTTTGGGATTCCATTTGGGGTTCTCTTGGCAAAAACACTAAGTGTCTGCCATTTCCTTCTCCATTTCATTTTACAGATGAGGAAACTGAGGCAAGCAGGATTAGGTGACTTGCTCAGGGTCACACCGCTAGCTAAGTGTCTGAAGCCTGATTTGAACTCATGAAGGTGGAGTCTTCCTGACTCCAGGCCCAGCATTCTATCCACTGTATCACCTAGCTAACCTTCAAAAATATGTTATGAAATAAAATTTTTAAAGGAGCTCCAAAAATATCAAGAAAAAATGTTTCTCAGATCATTAATTTTATAATTTCCTCTCAAAATGTTTTCACTTTAAGCCCTGATTCCAAACTTCTCTTTTTAAAAAGCTGCTCACAGAAAAACTAGAAAGTCGAACAGTCATTTTTTGACTATTTCTGAATTCATATGCTTTAAAAAAAAACTTATTACATACACCCTCCTTCATCCACAACACACATTTTTACAAATTAGTTCTTTTAATCTTTGTAGTATAAATATTGAATGCAAATATGTAATTACTGGTACGTTAGCATGAATAATTAGTAAGTTAGGGTAACTATCTGTTGCTACATTTGTGGCTCTCTTCTCTGTAAACAGTGATCCTAAAATATTTCAAAGTTCTACATCTTTCAAAGTTAAACTTCCAGAATTAAAGGATTAGAAATGAAAACACTTCTAGGAATTACTGACCCAAAATATCAAGATATTTTAACAAATTTAGACTAAATAAAAATGCATTTCTTAAAATTCCATACTATGTTGGGGAAGTGACCCATTTAATTTCATTATTTTTTCTCTGGTAATAAATAGGGTTAAAACTGTGGGCCCCAAGATAAGTTTAGCAAAAAGCTTCCCCTCCCTACAAAAACCTTCATTACATAGCCTGCAAGTGCATGACTTGTAGAAGAAATGAACACCTAGGAAAGGGTCTGACAGGAGCTCTCAATGACTCTGTCTTCAAAGCCTAAATATTTTGACTTTCCCTATAATGATACTGTGGTTGTTATCTACAAATTTAAATTATTCTTAAAGCTGTTTGGTGTTTTTTGCTGTACAAACTTTTAGGGTACAGAGTTGCACATTATTTAGATCCTGTTATGTAAATGAATACCAAATATGCATAAACATATACATTATATACACATGAAGATATCTGTCTACATACAAACACATGATATGATTCAGAGTAATCTATACACAAAGCTACAGCATAGTCAAATGTCATTTTTGGATTTTTTTTTTTTTTACTTTTTTTAATTTTTTACTGGAAAACTTTTTATTGTAGGTGGAGTGGAAGAGCTGGACACAGATTAGATGATTCCAGTTTTGTTGGCAACATCTAAAGCAGGGGTTCTCAACCTTCCTAATGCCACAATCCTTTAATAATTGTATGTGGGCATGACTGCATGTGGGCAGACCTGTCTGGAGACGGATAGAGGAGGTTCCCTAAGACCATTGGAAATATGTGTTTTCCAACGGTCTTATGGAACCCCTGTGACCCCTGTGAAAGGGTTGTTTGACCCCAAAGGGGTCACGACCCACAGGTTGAGAACCACTGATCTAAAGCATCATAGTCTGGAGGCCAGATCAGCGTGCTGACCTTGGCCACGACAATGTCATACAGCTTCTTTACAGCCTGCTTGAACCGATGCTTGTTGGCCTTGATGTCCACAATGACAATTAGAGTGTTATTGTCCTCAACCTTCTTCACAGCAGACTCAGTGCTCAAGAGAAATTTAATGATGGCATAGTAATCAAGCTTGTTTCTTTGAGGGGCACTTTTCCAGGGGTATCTGGCTGCCTTTAAAGTCTCAGTGTCTTGGGTCACTGGAGGGTGGGGGATGTTCAGATCTTCTCTTTGTGGCTATGGTCGCTCTTCAGCACGACCTTCTTGGCCTACAAGGCCTTGGCTTGTCTTGGGGGGTGGGGGGAGACAATGTCTTTCTCCTTTATCTTTGGTGCCACCTTGGGATAAAAGGTCTTCTGCCATGCTTCTCATGAGCTTATCCATATTTTAGATCTTGGCATTGGTGATGGGCCATTATCAATAAGCTAGGAACAATTTAGTTGTGGGAAATAAAGTTGAACTTCAGGAAGAAGAGTACAAGATGTTGGTACCAAGGAAGGAACCAGGATTGTCTTGGAAAGGCAATGGTCTGTGGTAGCAAGGTTTTAGAAAAAGAAACAGAAGTCTAAGGACAGTCAGATTTGTCAGAAATACAAACTTACATAGTTAAGGAAAAAAATTCCCTCTTTTAATTTAAGAATTCCCTCTCTTTTCCTCTTCCACCGCAGAAGCTATTTTCCTCTTGTCCCCTTATTATCTCTGTTCTCAATACTCCCTGTTTATACTTTAAAATAAGTTGATTCGTGTTTGCTTCTGAAAAAAAAATCCATTAATTAAGTTTCTTTTTTTTTTATCTACATGTAGGTCTGCTTTTTTCTCCTCCTAAGTCAGTAACCCTGGAGGGGGAAAAGTTTTCCACTTGTTTTAGCCCAGATCAATTCAGGTCTGACCTGAGATAGGCCCATGTGGTAGGCTAGATTTAACTAAGATCAGTAAATCTGGGTTCATCATACAACAAGCCTAAAATCATGCTAAAGTCCATTACAGTCCTAGAAGCCAACGTCTTAGGAAACTACAATAAAAGACATGAACTGACATACAAGTGGATACATTCTTGCCCAGACTCTAAAATGTATACTTATAGTACAATTTAGACTCATGGGGGTGGTACTAGAAGAAAAGTGAGAGGATGAAAGGAATGGGCCAGAATAATAATGATGGTTCACATTAGATAGTCTGTTGTTATTTTCAAAAGGTACTTATATATTCTTGGTGACAATGAGCTTAGAGTTTGAGCAAGGTCCAGTTTTGAAAAGGTTTTAATATCCTATGGCATTAAGGAACCAGATACATCAGAATAAATTCAATTAATTCTTTTTTGTAAAAGAAGAAAAGGAAATACTCCTATTTTCTTATACTATTTGCCTTTTAAATTATACTAACAATGAACTGATATATTAACAACTGGGGTACTTTTAGCTGGTAAGTCAAATTGGAGAGATCACACAATGAAATATGAACTTCCAGTCCCAAATCAAATTTGGACAGCTGCCTTACATTTAGTACCAAAGCAGTTTTCCTTTGAAAGGCAGCACAGTAAAGAGAAAAGACATTAAACCTCAAAGATCTAGGTTTACGTCCTAAGCTCCCTGAGTATCAATTTCCTCAACTGTAAAATGGGAATAATAATACACATACTACTTATATCAGAGCTATCATAAAGATCAAATAAAACAATGTATATAAAAGCATTATTAAACAATCTGTTATTTAAAACAACAGTGAATTCTCTGACAAAGGTCTGACACATAAGACATATAGGGAATGAACACAATATATACATGGCAGCAGTTCAAAGAAGTACAAACATCATTTCTCCAAGGATAAGTGGTCAAAGGATATGAACAAACAGTTCTCAAAAGAACTGCGAACTATTAACAACTATTATGAAAGGCTGCTCCAAATCACTAGCAAGAGAAATACACATTAAGACAACTCTAAGTTCCACCTCATACCACAAGCTAAATGGAAAAGATGATAAAAGACGGAAATAGGGGTTGTGGGAAAAATTAGGCAAAATAATAAACTGTTGGTGAAACAGTGAATTAATCTAACCATTTTGGAATACAATTTAAAATTATGCTGAGAAATTAACTAAACTGATACCTTTTGACCCAGAAATCCCACTGAGAAGCAGGAAAATCCTGGGGATCAATGATTAAAAAGGTCCTATATAAACCAAAATAGCAGTACTATTTGTAGTAGAAAAGAACTGGAAATAAAGCAGATGATGACCGACTGGGAAGTGACTAAAGAAACTTGTTTGTGAATGTAATGGAGAACATGAAAAATACAGAGAAACATGAGAAAGAATTACATAGTGATAAAAAGTAAAATAAGTGGAACAAGGAAACAACATGCATGATTACAACAACACGAATCTAAATGGAAAAAACCAAAACAACAAATGAAACTAAATGCTATAAAATTATGATCAGGTATAGCCCCAAAGAAGAGATATGAAAATATACCTCCTTCCATTTTTTGAGGGGCTATAGGCATAAAACACTGCATATAATGTTAGATTTAGTTACTGTGTTGGTGAGTTTTGCTGAATTGATGAGTTGGGGTTTTTGTGTTCGTTTGCCTGCCTGTCTTTTGGGGAGGGGGGCCTGTTTTGTTCTGTGTTACAAGGGTCAGCCCTCTGGGAGGAATGAATTGGGAAATAGATATCAAAAGGTACCAAAACTTTTTTTAAAGGAGTATACATAGACATGAAAGGATAAATAATTTCAATACCATTTTAAAAAATTTATTTGCGTTTCTTGTTGCTATATGTAATGGAAATGGGAATTTGAAGATCTTCCCTGCCCCTTAATAGATCTAGGGCAGAGTTTGAAGACCTCCCCTGCTTTGAAAGTAAACTCTGCCCCCTAATAGGCTGAATGTAATCACATGGAGTCTGTAATGGAGGGAATTTGCTGAAGGGAAGCAAAGCCCACAAGAAGCTTCCCTGCAGTGAAGATAAACTCTGCACCCCGATAGGCTGAATGCAGTCACATGAAGCCTGTGGTAGGAGGAGTTTCCTGAAGAGAAGCAGAGCCCACAGGAAGCTGGTTCAAAACTAGCCAGAAGGTGGGGGACAGAGGAGCTCAGGCAAGGAGACAGAGAGTTTTGTGAGCAAATATTGATCTTGTATTGGTTTGTGGGAAGGCTGCAGGATGCTGTGGCTCTCAGCATTACTATGACTTCTAAATATCTTTGGTACCATGATGGAATCGGCTTACTGGTTTTGGGATTTGGTTTTCTGGTGTCTAAATAAATGTTTCAGTTCTGTCCTCTATCTGGCGAGTTTGGTATATTTTGCGATCCAACGTCATGCAATACTTATAGTAATGGTCTTTATCATGATCGTGGGCACTGTAAATATTGCATTGGCACTACACTATATCACATGCATTTTCAAAATTATCTTTCTGCACATCCTCTCATATAACAAAGACTAAAAACACGGATGAAAAGCAGATCAATAAAACTAACATATACAACTATGCCTGAGAGAATATGAAATATTCTATAACCATAGTCCTCAACCTCTACAATGAAAGAAAGGTACATTTTTGTCAACTGTTCTCTGGTATCAAGACTCATCAAACACATGGGATTTAGTTTCTTTGTATTTTTATATCCATGTACATTGTTAAAAATTTTATATATGTATGTGTAAATTATTATTTTTTGTTCACATCACTCTTTATCAATTCGCAAGACCTCCCATGTTTTTGTGAATTCTTCATATTCATCATTTCTTAAAGTTCTGCAAGGTTATCATTATGTTCTATTCTTTGGCCATTATCCAATTGATAGGCATTAATATTTTTACCCAATCTTCTCCTCAATGTCAAATGCAATGAATATTTTGGTATATTGGGGGGGGGGGGGGGGAAGTCTTTCTTTCTGTCTTTAATTTCTTTTCAGTTCATGCTAAGCAGAAAGATCTATAAGTCAGGGTTGCTGACATTTTAGTCACTTTTTTTTTAGCATAATTCCAAATTGCTTTCCAGATTTCTTGGATAAATTTATAGCTCGACCAACAGTGTATTAATTAGCATATCTGTCTTCCTGTAGACCCTCCAGCAATGGCTCCATCTTTTGGTCATCAGAATCATTAGAAAACCCAAATCATTAGAAAATCCCCTGGGAAGGGTGTGGGACAAGAGAGGATAAAAGGAAAAAAAAGATGTTTATATCTCTAGTCTAGAACATGGAGGAAGGAAACCATGCATTTGAGCTTACTATGATGCTAGATACTTGGCTAATCAAACACAAACACAAACGTAGTCTCCAGATTAAACGTTTAAAGAGTTTACATTCTCATGAGCAAAAACAACACAGAGAACCCAACGGGGGTGAGGGGATGGTGGTGGTGGTGGTGGTGGTGGTGATGGCAGAGCAGGGTGTAGGGGGGAATATGGGATGACAGGGGAATGGAGTGAATAGTTTTGAAGTCCAGTGACAAAGCCAGTAGAGGAAGGAAGGAAGACTGGTCTAGGTTCCTGCACAAAAGAGAAGCTCCAGAAGGAATTCCACACTGGGAAGGCCTTACAAAAGGATATACAAAGGTAAGCAGGCCACAAGATACTTAGGCTATTCCAGTATAACGGAATGGTTTGAAGGGAAATTTCAAAATGATCCAGCAACAGAGGAAGCAAGGTTTTGAAATCCAATGAAGATAAGATTGTTTTTCTACCCCTAAAGTGAACAGGATATTTACCTAAGAGCAATCTCCACTCTCAGTCTCCAGAAGGGAGATTAGACTAAGGTGTACCACAGAGTAAGTACCTTTTTTCTCTCAACAGGCTGTTCTCACCACCTCTTATTTAGATTGTCAATATAGATCTCCAGGAGGGAACACATGGATTTCTCAGGGAAAGTAGTCTACCTAGAATTGTATCATTACATGACAATGTAATTTTTCCCCTTGAGAGGATGATAAATGTTACCTAAAGCTGCATGGAGCAGAGTTCATGTTGCAGGGCATGGGAAATATATGTCAATTTGGGCACCTCTTTCTCCAAGCTAGAAATAGCTTGGATATAGATTAACGGTGAATAAAACTGCTTCTGGCAGACTAGTGTCTAAACAGACTATAGTATATCGGTATTAATATTTTTCTTCAATAAGAGAAAACTCAGAATTGCCCTGATTTGCATTTTATCATTGTTAATGATTTAGAGCAATCTTTCACATGATTTTTTTTTTTTTTACAATTTTCCCTAGAATTATTTGTTCATAACATTTCACCATGTATCCTCGGGGAAGTGCCTTTTAGGCTTAAATATCTGAATTCCCTATATATACTAGATATCAGAACCATATCAGAAATACTTAATGGAATATTTTCTCCAATTAATAGTCACTTGTTTTGTCCTAATTGTACTGTGTTTGTGTAAAAGCTTTCCAATTTCATGATCAATTTTATATTGTTCTCTATGCCTTTAATTAAAAATTTTCTTCTATGCCTTAGTTGTTAAAGGTGTCGCTTCCACTTTTTTTATTGGTGTGATTTTTAATTTTAGTTTTTAAAAACCCCTATCCACCTTTAGCTTATTGTGATATATGGTGCAAAATGCCTATTTTATGGCTACTGCTCTCAAATTTTTCTAATAGTTCTTGTCCAATAAGTAATTTTTATCAAACCCTTAGATCATTGTGTCTGCATCTGAGTTTTACTTATTTCTTGTTTTCCCCCTGATCCATTTTCCATTTTTTTAACTAGTATAAAATGGCTTTCACAATTACTGCTTTATAATATAAGGAGGTTTAGAAATACAATTATCACTTCATTGATACTTTTTTACACTTACTTCCCTTGAGAGTCTAGACTTTTTATTCAACTTAAATGGCTAAATCTATCAATTTAGGTATTATCATGTTGACTATACTTGTTAGGTTCACCCATGAGAAATGACTATTTGTACAATTGTCATTCTTTATTTTCTTTAAAGAGCATTTTATAACATTTTTATAATAAAGTCTTGAGTTTCTTGGCAAATGAATCCCAAATACTTAGGCATTTTGAATGATATTTCCCTACTTTGATCTTGGATTTATAAAAATCTCTGTATGGAAACATTGCCTTCTTTCGCAGATTTACTCTGTGTCCTGCTGTAGAATTTACTTATTTCTTCATTAGTTTCTTTGCTTATTCTCCAGAATTTGATAAATAGAACATCACATTGTCTGCAAATAAGGATAATTTCATCTCTCCTATGTCAAATGTTTAAGTCATTAATTTATTTCTTTTATCTTGCTATTCTTCCTAACATTTCTAGAACTGTCAAGTATTGCTTTATTCTTAAATTTAATAGGAAAGATTCTAGAATTGTCCTTAGCAAATAATGCCAGCGTTTACTTTTAGAGATATACTACCATCAGCAAATTGGCCCTTCTATTATCTGAAGATCTTTGCAGAAGATGTATGTTTTTACCATACGTGGTTTTCAGAGGATTTTTTTGCATCTACTCATATAATTTCATGGGTCAGAGGAGGTTTTGCTTTTAAGGTGAAGTATTACCTTACATGTTTGCCTAATGTTGAACCATTCTTGGAATTAATCCAACATGTTCCTAGTGAATCATCTCTTTGGATAGGTAACTGTGGTCTTTTTTCTTGCATTCATCAGTAGTTATAATGATCTGGAATTCAACATCTGTCTTTAATCCCTCTCTAATTTGTGTATTGGGACAGTATTTGTCCTATAAATGAATTTTGGTAGAATGTTTTCCTTCTCAATTTGGGAATAAATAATGTAACAGAGATATTAACCCCGAAACATTTGACAGAATTAATCTATAAATCCACCAGGATGAGTTGTTTTATCTCTGTTAGTTCCTTTGTGACATGTTTAGTTTCTTTTTCTAAGATGGGATTAAGATCTATATTCATGACCTATTTATTTGAGTATTTTATATTTATACATTTATATATTTATATACATAAATATATATACATATAAACATATATTTAATATATTTATAATATAATAATATTCAAATATATATTTATATTCCTTGTAGTAATTCATTTGGGCAGGTAGGTGGCACAGTGGATAGAGGACTGAAGTTGGAATCATGATGACTCATCTTCAGGAGTTCAAATCCTGCCTCAGACACTTATCAGGTATGTGATTCCAGCATTCGCTTAACCCTATTTGCTTCAGTTCTTTTATCTGTAAAACGAACTGGAGAAAGAAATGGCAAATACTTCAAGATCTTTGCCAAGAAACCCCAAAATGGGGTTAGGACATGTCAAACACAACTGAACAATAACAATAATCCTTCACTTCCTTTAAATTTTCAGTGGCCAGCAGATTTTAGTCATTCTAAAAAATTTCTTCTCTTGGAATTTCATCTTTTTGTATTTAGCTAATCTCATTTTCTTTTCTTTTATTTGGTGGATGGAGGGAGTTTAGATCAGCTAAACAGTTTACCGATAATCTTTTTTAAAAACCAGCTTGTAGAAACATAATTTGGTAGATTTCTGCTACTTTTATTTTTTATTCTTCTGATTTTCAAGATTTTCCCCTCTGTGTTTATTCTGGATTTCACTTTTCTATTTTTTAAAATGGTTTATGGCATTAATGCTCTTTATTTTGTGAATGTTACATTTTCAGAGATAGTATTTTTCCTCTGATGACAGCTTTAGCTGTACTCCAGAAATTTCATTATATTATCTTACTCTTTTTCACTTTTACAAGATTATTTTATTTATGCTTTACACTTTGGTTCATTCATCACCCTTGGTGTCATTATTAAGTCTCCATCTAGTTCTGTCTCGTACTATTTTTTGTCTTATGAACTTTAAAGGATTCCCTTTAGTACAGCGGTTCTCAACCTTCCTAATGCCGCAACCCTTTAATACTTATATGTAGGCGTAATTGCATGTGGGCGGACCCACCTGGAGACGGAGAGAGGAGCAGTGTCTCGGTTCATAAGACCATCAGAAATACGTGTTTTCTGATGGTTTTAGGCGACCCCTGTGAAAGGGTCGTTCAACCCCCAAAGGGGTCACAACCTATAGGTTGAGGACCACTGCTTTTGTATTTTAGCTTTTCTGCTTTTTTACACTGAGTTACAATTCTCTGTACCCATGGACATGAAATTTTGGGCAAGGTAGCATGTGGCAATGAGAAATATGTATTGAATATTCCAGTTCAGAAGATATCTAAGCTCTTTAGCTCTAAGTTCTCCAGTTAGCCTCCAATATTGATTCTGTATGTTCTGAGATGTGTACCTTGTATACAGCGAATTGCTGATTTCATTTTCTTACACATTCTGTCTCTATTCTGTTTTCATGGAATTGTATCTTAACCCATTTACATTTAAAGTTGTGACTGCTAGGTTCTATTTCCCTACCTTTACTTCCTTTCTATTGATTTTCACATCCTTCCTCTTTGAAGTCAGCATTCTGTCCCTAAGCGGTACATGATTTAAGTTTTGTTTATACTCAGTCAATAAGTATTTATTAAATGCCTAAAATGTACCAGGCACTGCTGCTAAACTCTAGGGATAGAAAAGAGACAAAAGACAGTCTCTGCACTGAAGGAGCTCAGGGTATAATTGGAGAGAAATAAACAAACAAAAATGTACAAACAGCTTAATATACAGGATAAATGGGAAATAATGAAAAGAGGGAAGGCACTAGCATTAAGAGGAATTGGGAAAGGCTTCCTGTAGAAGGCAGGATTTTAGCTGGGACTTAAAGAAAGCCAGAAGGCAGAAATGAGGAGGAAGAGGAGAACATGCAGGGCACTGCATTCGGGGCAACCAGAGAAAATGTCCTGAGCTGAGAGATGAAGCTTCCTGTTCATGGGACAGCAAGAAGGCCAGTGTCATTGGATCAAAGAGTAATATATAAGAAAACTAGGGTAAGGGGAGGGGGCAGAAAGTTATGAAGAGCTTTGAACACCAGAGGATTTTGTCTTTGATGACAGAGATAACAGAGCACTGGGGTTCGCTGAGAACAAGGATGACATGGTTGGACCAGTGTGCTTTATACCAGCACTTTAGGAAAATGACTTTGATGCTAGTCTCTTCTCAGATTCTAATCCTCTCCTTTACACTTGTCCTAGTCCAAGTTCACTGACATTACTTAATAATCTGTAACTTTGGGGCGGAGCCAAGATGGCGG
>CM053585.1:315562551-315596979 GCA_028646515.1 Pseudochirops corinnae | reverse complement strand
ACATATAATCAGTCTCTCACAATATGCCCACTGTAGAGAGGTTCTGCATAATTACACACGTACAGCCTGTATTTAATTACTTGTCCTTCCAGTGGGGGTGGGTGACGAGGGAGGAAGGGAAAGAATCTAGAATTTAAAGTTCTATAATCAAATGTTAAAAATATATATACACAATTACTATTATTATTATTAATGACATCCAACTGGGAATTAAGATACACAGGCACTGTGGTAGGGAGATCCATCCTGCCCTACCAGAAAGTCAGAGGGGCGAGGGGGAGGATATAGGAGAGAGCAGATTGGAGGAAGGGTTATACAGTGGGATGGCTGTTTTGAGGTATTGGGTAGGGGAAAGATGGGGAGAAAATTTGTAACTCGAAATCTCATGGAAATGAATGATATAAACCAAAAAATAAATAAATTAATTTTTTTTTTAATCTGTAACTTCTTTTAATTTGTAAGGGTTTCACCATGACCTTTCTCTTTCCCTGCCCAGCGAAATCATGTAATTCCTAATTTTCCCTCTTTCTCCCCTCTTAATATAACCCTATTTTTCAGCATCCACTTCCAAATTTTCCTTTGCTTTTTCCTTTACCTTTATCTTCCCTTCTAATTGATTCTGAATTCTATTCTCTAATTTATACACCCTCACTAGTACCTTCTTTATTCTGTGTCCCTCATGAAGGGAGTTTCTGGAGTGCTTACTTTTCTATCCAATTTCTCTGCCACAGCAATTTGTTGACCTTAACACAATTCTTATTCTTCTGTGCATCACTCATAAAATTGCTTCATTTATAATATACTTTCAAAAACAAGCTTTATATAATAGACAGTTTCATATACAATCCTCCTTTTCTGTTTTATACTCTATATGAAAATGTTCAAGTCTTTTTCCGGTTGGTGTGAAATTCAGGGATGTAAATCTATTCATGAAGGAAGCAATGTCAAAAAGAAGCTGTATCATGCAGTGGAAGTTACTGTGTCCAACCAAATCATGAGGCCTAGTCCCACTCCCTCCCTTAGACCACAATCATTTATCATTCCTAATAACAGGGCAAAATGCTGGCTCTATTCCTACCTACTGCTCTAGGGATTCAAACATCTCTCCTAGAGCAGAATACAGTACTGGAACATTTCATCTTTTCCCCAAGAAGGTAGTCACGTAAGGTACAAATTCCCTCAGATGAAACTAATATGTGGCCCAGCCCTTACCAAAGACATACATGGCCCCCCTGACCCCCATCTCCCCATAGGATTCTATCCACAGTATCCTTTTCTATCACTGAAGCAAGACATCCTTTCTTTTTCTCTCAGAAAAGTTCCACATCTCTACTGCTTTTTATCCCATTCTACAACAGCTACCACTTCTGTTGAGACTAAAGAAATTACTATCCCTTTGTTTTCACATAGAGAAGGAGGACAAGAGAAGAATAACATTTAGCTCATCACAATCTACAAAAGACACTGATTCACTGATAGAGAATCAGAAGATTTATTCCATGGAATATTAATTCAGGCCTCCTTGCTTCTCTTCTTCTTGTTAAGTCTCCCTAACATCTTTAACCTCTGGGTTCAACACATGATGATACCTTTTCATTCTTTTGTTTATTCTTCAATTTTTTTCTGTTTTAAAATAATAATATCAACATTAGATAATTGATTTCATTATGTAGTCTTTTCCTGATAATTATACTCATTTACCTTTCTTGTTTCTGTTCTTTGTGGAGTTGAAAGTCACATATTCTGTGCACCGCAGTTTACTTGGTTTATTTTGAGACAATACTTTAAGTACTTTTCTTTTGTTGAAGGTCCATCTTTTTTCACTTATAATTCAGGTCAGCATGGTAGGATGGTATTTTGGGTTGCATTTTAAGTTATTTTAATATTCCATCCCTTCCAAGGAGTAATCCTGGGCTATTCAAACTGGTGTAGCCCACATATGTTAAAGTCTTTCTCCTTCAAATTTTTATTCTTGAAATTTTAACATTTCTCACTACCTATAATTATGAGGATTTTCTCTGGCAGCAACCTGCAGGTCTAATCAGTCAAAGCAATACTGTCTATTCAGAAGTTCTAGGCAGTTTTCACGTATTTTTTCCTCCAGGTTTTTTGATTTATGTTCTTCTGAGAGATTTACAATACTTTATTTATTATTTATTTCTATCATTCTGCCTGCAAAGTCAGTCATCATGGCTTGTACAGAATCTATGTGTTCTTTTTAAAATTGGATCTTCTGCTTCTCTTCTGCTAATTGTTTCCACTTGTGTATTTGGGTCCCAAATCTTTTATTCCCTTTCAGAGCTATTTATTTGTCTTTTGAATTATTCTTGATTTCTTAGTATTGCTCAATGATCTCTGGGGTGTTTGCAGAAGCCTTCTTTCGATCAGGGAATTCTGGGTCATTTTCCTTTAAAGCAGCTACTTGTTCATAGTGTTCTGTTTTACCTTTCCGTTTCACTCCTTTTCCCTTATGTTTCCATAGAAATTAGTTTATCTGCTTTAAGCTAAGGTTTTATTCAGGTGTTTCACCTTGGTCATTTGGTTTTGCAGATTCTCATTTTACCAACTGCTTGTTTACAAATTGCCCCTTCCGTCTTTGGTGTATGCCTGCAGAGATCCTCTAGGCCAGTGGTTCTCAACCTTTTTAATGCCCTGACCCTTTAATACTCGTATGTGGGCATGTCTGCATGTGGGCGGACCTGGCTGGAGACAGACAGAGGAGCTGTGTCTCAGTTCCTAAGACCATCGGAAATATGTGCATTCCGATGGTCTTAGGCGACCCCTGTGAAAGGGCCATTCAACCCCCAAGGGGTCATGACCCACAGGTTGAGAGCTGCTGCTCTAGGGTATGTACATATTCCTTACCCTTATTGTGAGGGGTTGTGAGAACCTGGTCTTGGTTCCCTGGCAAGAGTAAATTCTGAACAAAAAGGATTAGTCTTGTGTGCATTACCAGTTTGCTCTTCTTCAAGCATGAAAACTCTCTTCTCCTCTCTGGCTTTGTCTTCATCTTCTATCTCCATTCCCAACTCCAAATGTTCTCTCTTTTCTTTGGATATGTGGGGAAAGTCACTGTCTGCTACGTCTTGTGGGGTAGGGATTTTAGGCTGAATTACTATTGGAAGGGGGGGGAGGGAGGGCTCAGAGAGAACTCATTACTCCATGTATGTGTAGTGAGCTGGAGAAGAACTAAGAAGAATCTCTAAGAATCAGATTCTCCAACGTTATTTAATGAGTTTTAGGTTTTGTTTTTTTTTTACCTTGAGCATTGTTCCTGCTTTATCTGATGGAATCAATGCATGCTACTCTATATCTACAGCATAATTTCTTATCCTGAAGGTTTCTAGGTAGAGGTTTTGAACTGATTTGACTAGATAGGTTCTAAGATGTTTTCCAACTTCTCTGATCCTTACTCATAACTTCTCTGAAATTCAATTCAACAAGCATTTATTAAATGTTTATTAAATGCAAGGTACTACTCTAGGAAGTAAGGGTACAAAGACAAAAATAAATAGCACTAATCCTCAAGTAGTTGGCATTCTACCAAATACATTCATTTGATATATATTCTGCTTTCTAACTAGCTGTCATTACAGTTCAATTTAATATATACAATAAATAGTGCAGTGTATTGCCAGTGGAATGAAAATAAGTGCGAATATAGCAAAATGTTTTATTGCTTAATAATTCTAAAATAAGAGAGATGAAAAGTCTTCCAGATAAATTAGAACTAGATAGCACTAAATCTATTGTAGCACAAAATAACTCTTATTTAAAGATCTGGGGAAAAGTTATCTTTTATACTTCCTAGTATTTGAGGAGGGTTGTCTTAACTTAGTACACATTATTTTCTGTAATGATTACAGCTCACACTTCACTAAATCTAAGAAAGGAAATATCAAACCTGCTAGTACTATTTCATTACATTAAAACTCTCACAGGTATTGTATTTCATATATTCCCTAGTCATCATGTAAATACAGCACTGTTATTTTTCTAGTCTCAACTCTATCTTTTAGCTATACCCAATAGAAAACCTAACAATAACCTAATCGTCTCCTGAGTTAGTAGCTTCATAAAGACAATGTCGCTAATAAAGGTCAAGTTACTGTATCAAAGCTATCTCCCTCCCCCCCCCCCCCCCGACCAGGGGGGGAAAAAAACTCCAATTGGAGATATTTAATTTTAAAATTAAATTTTGCCTTACCTCACCAAATGCACCTCTTCCAATTACTTTAATTATTTCAAAGTCATCTCGATGAAGTTGCATTTCCTTCACCAGTTGTGTAAATGGCTTTGCTACAAATAAAAACGCAAAAGTAAAGATTAACCCAATGTACCTGAAAATATTAATTCTACATTAAAAAAGCATGGCTGATTATAACAACTGATTAAGTTTTATTTATTTAGCACTGTGGGGAGAGAAAGACATAAATTAACTTATAAATTTCTAAGTTGTTATTTAGCTCAAATAGCCCTATAATACCTCTATGTAGAAAAAAGTTCCCAAACCCTGGATGACAATCCAATAAAAGATAAAATCTACTACAATAAAAGTGGATAGTTTATTGCAATAGAATCTAGTTTGAATTATTGTTCAGATGAAATGCCATACTTCATCAGACCAGAGCTCCTTCTGTAGTCAAGTGTATAACAAATACATAAAAAGAATATGCTAGCAGCTGTCCTTCAGCAATGATACTTTCAAAAGACAAATAAGGATGATCAAAAAGAGAGGCCCCACAGACATCAAAATATACAAAATAATACTTTTTGTAACAACAGGTTAGAAACAAAGTAGATGTCCAATCTATTTTGCTTTATCTTACACGAGGAAAATAAGGCTGGCGTAGTGGATTTGAGTTCAAATTCTGCTTCAGACACTAGCCGTATAACTCAGAGAAACCCAAGCAATTTGTCTGTGCTTCAGTTTCCTCATCATAAAATGAAGGGGTTAGGTGGCCTCTAATAGTCCTTCTAGTTCTAAATGTAGAATTCTGTGATTCTAGAACTTTCCAAGCTTACATAGATAGTAAGAGTACTGAAAATGGTTTCACTATACTACATGTCTCAACAGTATCTCTAATATCACTACTATTCTACTAGTAAGTGTTAATAGTTTACAAAGTTATAAAGTGATAATTGTGTAATTGTTACTAGTCAAGTAAACTGACCAGTATACAGAGGTTTCATCCAAAAAAGGTAAAAAGAAGGCATGGAGTCCAGGGGTTTCTCCTCCAGTAAAGACAAGCCAGGTTTCTGTTTCAAAGGAATAAGGAGCCAAGTGCTGAAGACGAAAATTCACTGACTTCGTTTGAAAGTGAAAGCATTAAAATCCCAGCTCTTTCATTCACCCCACGTCCAAATACCTTGGACATGACACTTGAGCTCTCGAGGTCACGATTTTCTCAAAGAACAGACAAGATGATTCACAAAGTCCTTTATGGCTCTAAATTCTGTGATCAGTGTCCTAAGGCACCAAAAGGCGTCACGGATAAGTAGTACAGAGGGTCACTTGGGCTCTTTGAATAGATATCCCCAGTACCCAGCACAGAACCTGGCCAGCTCCTAAATAAATGTTTGTTCACTGGTTGACTGAACAACTAATAGGTCTGCTGGTACAGGGGAGGGAGGTGAGTAAAAGTAAATAAAGAGGCAAAAAGGGGTGGGAAGGGGTGTGTGTGGAGAGATAAAGGACAGATACTTAGAATGAGAGTAATACAGATACCAAAGATAATGAACAGAAAAAAGGTAAGAGGCATGGCAACAGCGGCTTTGGGGGAGGAAATCAATCCAAGCACAGGGTTTCTATGTTTCTCATTTAATTTCCTTATGACCCTTTGAGGACATTAAGGTTCTGACTAGCCACTGGTTTCTTTTCTTCCTAGCACTTCTGGTTGGACTCACTGTCTCAAGCCTTTCCTCACCCCAGTTCATCCTCCATGCAGCTGTCAAATTAATCATCCTAAAGCTCTGGTCAATTTATCCTGTACATGTTTTGTTTGCAACATTTGTTTGTATTCAACTATGAGCTCCTTGAGGACAAGAACTCCTTTTTGCATTTCTTTTTACCTCCTCCCTCTCAGTGTATTATAGTAGGAATTAGTACAGTCAGGGAATAGTAGGAGCCTAATAAATGTTTGTCAGCTTTCTAACTTCACTCTTCTCTCTGATTCTAATAGATACGGACAATTTTCATTTATGTTTTCTGGACATGTCCAGGACTTTTTCCCAGCTAAGGTTGTTAGGGAGTCCAGCGATTTTTAAATTTTAGCTCCCTGACCAACATTCTAGGATAACTGTTTTTGTTATCAGATAACAAAATGTTTTGATTTTGTTCTAACATTTCTTGCTGTCTCATAGAGTCACTGATTTGTCTTTGATCTAGTCCAGTTTTCAGGGACTTCTATTACATGGATACAGTTTACTGCTTCCTCTTGTAAGCTACTTATTCTCTAATTCTTTCCTCAAGAAAGAATTTTTATTTCATCTCTTACTTTGATTTGAAGAATTTATACAGTCCGTGTGGAAAGTCAACTTTTTTTCCTTTGAGTCTCTACATGCAATTTTTAGTTACTTACTTCTTTGGGGATACCTTTAGATTTGTAGCAATTTTTTATACTGGTCAGTGTTTTCTTTGATTGCTCATCTTACAGCTTTAGTTCCTACACTGGACTTTTGTGTCAGAATGAGGTTCTATCCCCTCGTTGCAGTATTTAGAGTGGAAACCTGCTTGGTGCCTCTCTCTAGTTCACCTGAGTTCCTACAATGGACCATACCTTCCAGTGTTAGGCACCACATCTTTTTGGTTCAAAGCCATGGATCTTCAAAGGACTTTCTGCCATCTTGGGGAAAAGATATCTCAAGAGTCCCCTGTGCCTTGCCTATCCTGATCGTAGGTCTATATATAACTGTGCTCTTCACTTCCTACTGTGGTTCCTAAGTATTTCCAAGGTATGAACTCTGGGGCTTTCTGACCACCTTTGAATTTTCTTGGAAGAACCTACTGCTCTTACTGCCTTAAGAGACAGTCTTGCAGGTAACATATTCCTCCAGTTGGTCTCTGTTTATGCTGGGAGGCTACCTTGGGCTGCCTTTGTTTTTCCATTTCATTAAGTCCAAGGACTACTGGCTGACTTTTTATGCAGGTCTGCAGTGGGAGAAGTCACTTATTATAGTTTCTTGCTGAATTTTTCTTTACTACTAGTTAGTCTAGTGTGAATTTCAGAATTCTGCTGGAAGCATGTAGGAGCTGAGTGATAGACATGGCTAGTGATGCACTGGATAAAGTGCTGGGCCTGGAATTAGGAAGCCTCAGACACTTATTAGCTATGTGATCCTGGATAAGTCATTTGACCTCTGCCTCAGTTTCTTCAACAATAAAATGAGGGTGATTACAGCATTTACTTTACAAGGTTGCTGTGAGAATCAAATGAGATATCTATAAAGTGCTTAGCACACTGCCAGACACATATATGGTACTTAATAAATGCTTATTCTCTACCTTCTGTTCAGGCAGCCATCTTGGCTAAAAAGTCCTATGCTATCAATTAAAATTTCAAATCATGGAGGTGGAACCAAGATGGCAGCATACAACCAGGAAAACTCCATGAGCTCCCTCCATAACCACCTCAAAAACCTATAAAATATGACTCTAAACAAATTTTAGAGCTCCAGAACCCACAAACTGACAGAGAGAAACGAATCCTCTGCTGAAGACAGCCCAGAAGGGTCCATCCCAGCATGCTGAGAGCCAAGACCAGCCCCACATGAACCCGCAGTTTTAGCCCCAGGGTGGCCCTGACCAACAGCTGCAGCAGACTTTGGGAAAGTGGATCACCAGCAGTAGTGGCAGTTTCCAGAATTATCAACCCATAAATGCCAAAGACAAAGTGAGAGATCAATGTAGAACTCTGTTGGAACTGGGAGGAGTAAGGGAACAGAGACACAGTCCAGCCTCTGCCCCCGGAGCTAGAAGTGGTGGAGGTGCAGTGGCCCTGTAGCCGCCTCCACATGGCTGCTTCAGAGCTTCTGGTCTGCAGATCATAGAGGGGCCAAGTGACCATTCAGAAGGTAATCACTCTTGCTTTAACCCACCTGGATCTCAATTGTGGTCTTGGATGGTGGTGCTGAGGTGTGTTTGGGACAAAGCTCTCCCCTCTAGAAGCAGAGTTCTACTGCGGCAAAGAGCTCAAAAGTCAAATAATGGAGTGGCAACATAAGGAAGCAAAGCAAGCACAGCCATCCAACTTTAGATTCCATTTTGGGGGACAAAAAGGATCAAAGCATGGAACAGGAGGAAGACAACGAAGTCAGAACTCCTGCACCAAAAGCTTCCAAGAAAAGTATGAACTTGTTACAGGCCATGGAGAAGCTCAAGAAGGATTTTGAAAATCAAGTAAGAGAAGTGGAGGAAAAACTCAGAAAAGAAATGAGAATGATGCAAGAAAATCATGAAAAGGGTCAACAATCTGATTGAAGAAAATAACACCTTAAAAAATAGACTGACTCAAATGGCAAAAGAGGCCCAAAAAGCCAATGAGGAGAAGAATGCCTTAAAAAGCCAAATTTGCCAGATGGAAAAGGAATTTCAAAAGCTCACTGAAGAGAGTAATTCCTTCAGAATTAGAGTGGAGCAAATGGAAGCTAATGACTATGAGAAATCAAGATACTATTAAACAGATCCAAACAAATGAAAAAATAGAAGGCAATGTAAAATATATCACTGGAAAAACCACTGATCTGGAAAACAGACCCAGGAGAGGTCATTTAAAAATTATTGGACTACCTCAAGGACATGATCAAAAAAAGAACCTAGAAATAATCGTTCAAGAAATTTTCAAGGAAAATTGCCCTGATATTCTAGAACTAGAGGGCAAAATAGAAATTGAAAGAATTCACCAATCACCTTTTTAAAAAGATCCCAGAAAAATATCCCTAGGAATATTATAGCCAGGCTCTGGAGTTCCCAGATTAAGGAGAAAAATATTATAAGCAGCCAAGAAGAAACTATTTGAATACTGTGGAAACACAATCAGGACAACACAGAATCTAGCAGCTTCTACATTAAGGGATCAAAGGGCTTGGAATATGATATTCCAGAAATCAAAGGAGCTAAGATTAAAACCAAGAATCACCTACCCAGCAAAACTGAGTATAATGTTTCAGGGGAAAATACGGTCATTCAATGAAATAGAGGACTTCCAAGCATACTTGATGGAAAAAACCAGAGCTGAACAGAAAATCTGTCATTCAAATACAAGGAACAAAAGAAGCATGAGAAGGAAAACAGGGAAAAGAAATCATAAGGAACTTATCAAAGTTGAACTATTTACATGCCTACATGAAAAAATGATAATTGTAACTTATGAAACTTTCCTCAGTATGAGGATAGTTGAAGGGAATATAAGTGTATTTATATGTATACATACATATATATGTCTATATAAGAGGGTATATGAATACATGTGAGTGTGTGCATATATGTGTACAGGTATACATAGACAGAGGGCACAGGATCAATTGAATAGGAAGGGATGATATTTAAAAAATAAAATTAAGAGATAAGAGAGGAATATAACAAGAGGAGACAGGGAGAGACAGAAGAGCGTAAATTATCTCATATAAAAGAGGCAAGAGAAAACTGTTACAATGAAGGGGAAGAACAGGAAGGCAAAAGGGAATGAGTCAACCTTACTCTCATTGAATTTGGCTTAAGAAGAGAATAACATACACACTAAATTGGGTATCTTACCCTACAGGAAAGTAGGAGGGAAGGAGATAAGAGAGGGGACGATAGAAGGGAGGGCAGATTGGTGGGGGAAAGGGTAGTTGAAGCACACGCTTTTGAAAAGGGACAGGGTCAAAGTAGAAAATAGAACAAGTGGGGGGTGGGATAGGATGGAGGGAAATATAGCCAGTCTTTCACAATATATCCACTATGAAAATGTTTTGTGTAACTACAAATGTACAATCTATATTGAACTGCTTATCTTCCCAGTAAGGTGGGTGATGAGGGAAGAAGGGAAAGAATCTGGAATTCAAAGTTTTAAAATCAAATGTTTTTTAAAAAAATATTATTATTATTATTACTATTTACATGCAACTGGGAAATATGATATAAAGGCATTGGAGTATGGAGATCCATCTTGCACTACCAGAAAGTCAGAGGGAGTATGGGGGAGCATATAGGAGAGAGCAGATTGGGGGAGGGAGTATTCAGTGGGATTGCTGTTTTGGAGTGGTGGGTAGGGGAAAGACGGAGAGAAAATCTGTAACTCAAAATTTTATGGAAATGAATGTTGTAAACTATAAACATAAAATTTAATTCTAATAAAGAAAATTTTAAAAGATTCTAAATCTTAAGAAAAAATAAGGAATGAGAAAAAGTAGCAAAATGGGTACAGAAGGGAGAGGTAGAATGGGATAAGTCATCTCACATGAAGAGGCAAGAAAGACCTACTATAGTGGAGGGGAAGATGGATGGGGTGGGGAGGAGCCAATTGCTTGAACCTTACTCTCTCATCAATACTGGCGCAAAGAGGAATAAGATGCACAATCAGATGAATAAAGAAATCTATTTTACATGACAGGGAAATAGGAGGGGAAGAGATTAAATAAAGGTAGGGTGGGGGCTGACAGAAGGGAGGACAGATCAGGGGAGGTGGTAGATAGAATTAAACATTAGTGATGTGGGAAAAGAGAAGACAAAACAGGAGGAAGAATAGGATGGAGGGAAATACACAGGTAGTCATCATAATGATGAATGTGAATGGGATGAACTGTCCCATAAAACAGAAGCAGATAGCAGAGCAGATAAAAAACCAGTATCCTACAATAGATTGCTTACAAGAAACACACTTGAGGCAGACACACAGACACACAGACACAGACACAGACACAGACACACACACACACACAGACACAGACACACACACACACACACACACACACACACACACACACACACAGAGTAAAGGAAAACCTGGAAAGACTTGTACAAACTGATGCAAAGTATAATGAACAAAACCAGGAAAACACTGTACATTATATCAGCAATATCACGTGATGATCAGCTATGAATGACTCGGCTTTTCTCAGCAGCACCAGACAATAGCGTTGCCCCACGTGAGGTATGGTTTCACGATCGTGTAAAATAGATTCCTATATTCATGTGACTGCGTAATATTCCTCTTTGAGCCAGTACCAATGAGAGAGTAAAAGTTCAAGCAACTGGCTCCACCCCCCTTCACTCATCTTCCCTTCCACTGTAACAGGTCTTTCTCGCCTGTTCATGTGAGATAACTTACTCCCTTCTACCTCTCCCTTCCTTGTGTACCCATTTTATTCCTCTTTCTCATTCTTTTTTTTTTTTTTTTGGCTTTTTGGAGGAGGAAAGGTAGGGTAATTGGGGTTAAGTGACTTGCCCAGGGTCACATGGCTAATTTTTGTGTGTGGTAAGTATCTGAGGCCAGATATGAACTCAGGTTCTCCTGGCTCCAGGGCCGGTGCTCTATTCAGGGTGCCACCTCACCATCCCTCCCTTATTTTTTTAATGTGAAGTACAAAAGACTCAGGAAGGAAAATGCTATCCATATCCATATGAAGAACTGATGGGATCTGAATGCAAATCAGATCAAAGTATATATATTTGTTTACTTTATTCTTTCTTGTGGTTTTTTAAACTTTTGATCTGTTTCTTCTTCCAAAACTATGATGAACTGTCTACCATTTTCATAAGAGGGAAGGGGAGGGAGAAAAATTTGGAACTGAAAATCTTATAAAAATGAATGCAAAAAATTTTCTTGTATTTGTAATTGGGGGGGGGGGGAGGAATAAAATACTATTTAAAGCAAAAAAAAAAAAAAATAGCATCTGCTGCCTGAACAGATTGTTAGGAATCCATTAGCACAGCCTTCAATCCACAATGAGATAACCAAATAGGACTTTTAATGGATTCCAAAGGATAGTTAAATAAAAACATTAATATTAGTAATATTTATAATTCCCTTTTATGAAAATTTAAGTATTTTGATTTTTTATACATATATAAAAATTTTGCTGTTTTCATGCTTGATAATCTCTAGAAAGTTGGCTATCCTTTTCCACCATTCTGAAGTTGAGGCTCTTAGAAAGCATGATTTTTCCATGCAGTTCCCACATGGCTTCACTTTAAAGATACATTCACACCAGAATAATAGTGTATCACTTTCAGGTAAAGAAGAACAAACTAAATTTGGTCCTCAAAAATCAATTAAACATTTTAACCACGCACATTTCCAAAGAGTGTGTTAAGTATTATGAATACAATGTATAAAAAAATGGGGACTCAAAGTATTTCTCACTGATACCAACTCCAAAGTATCTATTTCAAGTGCTTTGTGGTAAAAGCATATGAGATAAACCCTAAACTCTCTCTTAAGCTTCCTATAATTGCTCTGGGTTACTTTATTTTATTTTTAAATGAACCAGATTCATAATTTCATCATTCTACAGGAAGTCTGTGTGAAAATCCCTCTAGCAGTGCCAATCAACAACTCATTTATAGCTTACAGTCTTAAAGAGCTGCCTGAGATATTCAGAAGGTAAGTAACTTGACCATAGTTACACTGTTGTTATGCAGGAGAGCCAGAACTTGAACTGGGACCTTTCAGACTCTGAAGTATTCTGTAACCATTATGCTATGCATCCTTCCTAAGACTTAGTTTGAAAAATAATTTTATTAACATTCAGTAAAGATACATAACATTTTCTTTTTATTTTATTCAGTTGCTGACAATGTATTTCAGATTATAAGGTATTTAAGGCAACATTAATATTTTAACTTACTCTTTAGTGTTTATAGTAGAAACACGAACATTACATTAAATTATAAATAATATGACATTCAAAAGGATACTCATTCAAACAAATGGTAAAGTTTTTTTTTCCCCAATTATTCATCATAAAGCCAACAGTATCTTGAGCAGGTGGAACAATATAACAAAAATACTGATCAGAGTCCAGAGACTGGTATTACAATATCAATATTTACTAGCTGTATGACCTGGGAGTAGGAGTGGGGGAGAGTGACTTAATACTGAACTGCAATTTCCTCATTAATAAAATGGGGTTAAAAACAAAAAATATTTCAAGAAATGTTCTTAATAAAATAAAAATTTATGAAAAAAGGTAAATCGTAAAGTGTAATAGATGTGAATTGCTATTATACGCATATTAATTCTTATCTTTCAGCAACCTAAAGAAGGGAGTGTTAAGTACAATAAAAAGAGTTCTGGCTCTGGAATCAAAGGACCTAGGTTCAAATCCTTTCATTGATACTACCTTCACTGAGCAAAAGCCTAAGCCCTCAGTTTCCTCATCTGTAAAATGAGACTGGACTAGACAGCTTCTGTGTCTATTTCAGCTCTAGACTTATCATTCAGTAACCTAAATTGGTACTTATCAGTCTGCCTCTGTATAAAACCCTGAAGTTTTTATAAATTAGTCATCCCAAATTCCTAGCCTTTTATGGGCTGTTCATGGCAAAATGAAAGATAATTAGCAAATAACAAAAAACTGTTCCGACTGAAAGAAAATATTATAAAAGGAGCTAAATATTTGCAGAATTTTCCCTCTTCCTATTAACAAAATATATTAATCTTAAGAACAAATGAATGGATGGATGAAGAAACATCCATTAAGTACTTAGACTATGTGACTTGTAAGCACTAAGGCATTAGGATACAAATAAAAAAGCAAAGACAGTTCCTATCCCCAAAGGCTTATACTCAAAAAGCGGAAACAACATACAATACATGCAATGCTTCGTACCTATATTCTTCTACCTTCACAATGAGGGGAGGGAGGTGTATTTTCTCAACTAATCTCCAATGCCAAGTTTCTTGGCCATAAGAATTTAGAATGGCAGAAATTGTAAAAGACAATGATGGAGGCAAAACTCAAAAATAGGTATCATAGCAGCACTGGAAAAACATGACTTCTACACAAATGTAGGCACAGACTTGAGGATCAGACATCTCCCCCCAAAATAAGGAAAAGCCTAAATATTACATCACAGGGAAAGAAATAAAAGAAAACTGCCTGAAGTATTGAAAACAATATTGACTGACAGGATAACCAAATCACTGACCAAAGAAACCACAAGCTTCAACCACCAAGTAATATGGTGACTAAAAGTTCAGAATATCAATGTCAAATCATACATTTTGTAAGCAGTCAAGTTGAAAGGTCTTTCGATGAAAAAAATTCAAATAGGTAAGAAGTATTCTTTATATGTGAAAAATAACCCTTAAAAATTGGAATATAATATTCTAAAAAACAGGAGATCAAGATACAACCCAGAACAAAGAATGCAAACTTGAGTCTATTATCAATGAAAATAAAGAAATTCACAAGAAAAGGAACCCTTTAAATCATTCTTCCAAAAGAAACCAGAAGTGAGGCTATTTAACATGCAAACATTTCATATAGAGAAACAAAAACAAAAAGTATAAATAAGTTGAAAATAAAAAGAAAACCCTGTTGAGCAATGAGAGCAATTAATGTTCTGAGTAAGAGAGGACTGTTAGCTGGGGGGGAAAGGGGAAAGTGTTGGGAGGCAGCGTTTGTTTTTAATTCTTAAAACGACCAAAGGAAAAAAGATTTATCTATGGGCAAACATATCTAAAATGGCAAAAGATATCAGGGACACAAGAGAATCAGGAGAAGGGCTACTTATTTCCACCTCCACCCCACTGCGCATGAAGAGGTATCCTTTATCTTTAATAAAGTTAACTCCTCTATATGAATCAAGTGATTCTGACTTCTCTAGCAGATTACCCCGTCATACCCACTCTCTTCACCTGTTTTCAATTGCTCCCTGCCTAATGGTTGTTTCCTACTACCTACAAACATGCTCATGTCTCTCTTCTATCCTCAAAAACCCCTCACTTAGTATATCCATTCCCACCAGCTATTTTCCCTATATCTCTCCTTAATGACTAAACTCCTTGAAAAGTTTGTCTAAGGGCTCTACTTTCCTTTCCTCTCATTTTCTTTTTAACTCTGACACTTAACCTTGTTAAACTGAAAATGCTCTCTCCAAAGTTATCAATGATCTCTTAACTGCCAAAATTGTAATGGCCTTTTGCTCAACTCTCATCCTTCTTGACCTCTCTGCATCCTTTGACAATGCTGATCCCTCTCTTCTTGATACTCTAAGAATATCCGGTTTTTGTGACACTGCTACCTCCTAGTTTTTCTACTACCTGATCACTCCTCAATCTCCTGTACCGGATTTACAATCAGATCATATCCATTAATTGTAGGTGTTCTCCAAGGCCCTCTCTCTTCACCCTCTATGCTATTCTACTTAGTGACAGCATCCAGCTCCCATGGATTCAATTATCTCTATGCAGATGTTTCTCAAATCTATTTGTCTAGTCCTAACCACTCTCCTAACCTCCAGCCTTTAATCTCCAACCGCCCATTGGACATCTCAAACTGGATATCTCATAGACATCTTAAATTCGACATGTCCAAAACTGAACATATTACCTTTCCCTTAAAACACTGTCTTTCTAACTTCCCTACCAGGGTACTACCATCCACCCAGTCAGTCAAAAAGTGTTCATCAACTATGTGCCAAGCAGTGAGTTTAAGCACTGGGATTACAAATACAAGGAGAGAAAAAAAAAATAGTCCCTGACCTCAAGGAACTTATGAGGAAAGATAACACACAAAAGGAAGTGGAAAAGCAGAAGGTAGGGGATGGAGGTACAAGGGCATGGTAAAGAACTTTGGAGTACAATCTTTTAAGAAATGAAGTCATGACTGGCCTGGACACCCTCCTTAAATGGGGTTCTAGGAAGTGTCATCCATTCAGAGGGAAAGACGGGGGAGGGGGAAGGGATCCTTCATAAGAGTGAATTCCAGAAGTGTTGTGACCTTCCAGAATAAAGAGGCTTTGGGGTGTGATAAAGAAGTCTAGAATGCAGCCTGATGAGAAATGCAATCCCCAGTTATGCAGTCTCACAACCTGGTCAGCATCCTCAATTCAGCTTCTCTTATTCTCCTCTCCTCCCATAACCAAGCAATCAGTTGTGAAGTCTTATCATTTCTTTTAATGTCTCTCACAGATGTTTCTTTTTCTCCTTTGATGCTGCCACTAACCTGGTGCAGACCTTCATCATCTCATGCCTGAAATACTGTAATACCCCAGTGGTTGGTTTCCCTGCCTCAAGTCTCTTCCCATTTCAGCCCATCCTCTACTCAGCCATCTAATTAATCTTCCTAAAGCACAATCCTCACCCTACCCCATACTACCCCCATTCAATAAATTCCAGTGGCTCCAAGATCAAATACATTATCTTCTGGCTTTTAAAGACCTTCATAAAATGGCCCTTTCCTATCTTTCCAATCTTCTTACACCTTGCTCCCCCTGTATGTACTCTGTGACTCAGTGACACCAGTTTCCCTGCTGTTCTTCACACAAAACATTCATCTCTGTTGCAAGACATTTTCACTGGTTGTCCTCCACATCTAGAACTCTCTCCCTTCTTATATCTCCCTTCTGATTTCTTTGGCTCCCTTCAAATCTCAGCTAAAGTTCCACCTTCTGCAAAAAGCCTTTCCTGGTCCTCCTTAATCTCAGTGTCTTCCCTCTCTTGATTATCTCCAATTTATCCTACATATATTCTGTTTGTATTTAGCTATTTATATGATGTCTCCCCCATCAGACTCCATTCCTGAGAGCAAAGATTGATTTATGTTTTTCTTCAAATCCCCAAAGCTTATGCCTATAATGCCTGGCACATGGTAGGTGCTTAAATAAATCCTTGTTAAGAAGAACTAAGTTAACATTAAGAACTTGAAAAAAAAAAAGAAGCAACCTGTGGAGACAGTAAAAGAGTGCTCTTATACCTCTTAGAGGTGAGGAAGAAGTGATCTCTTTCATCCTTTGACCTGCCCAGGGAGTATGGGGGAGGTCTGGAAGAGGGGTGGACATGGGAGAAATGGTTAATAGCAATGAAGAGGAAAAAAACTGGGAAGAGGGTTTTATTATATAAAATTATGAATTTCTGCAGGAACAGTACTGTAAAACTAGAATAAGAGAAATTATGAAATAGAATTTTTTTTTTTTGCAAATATCTCAGGTAAGAATATATACGAGTTGACATTGACAAAACATAGACATAGAAGATCAAAAGCCATTCTCAAATAGATATGGGACCAAGGAATATGAAGAAATATTCCAAATGAATTGCAAACTACAAACTACAAACATATCAAAGATTACTCTAAGTTACCAATAACTGATATAGAGTAGAATAAGCAGAACCAAAATAAAATATCAATAGATCAGTAATATACATGAAAAAAACAAAAAGTTCAGAGTCAGATTAACTGTTATGATCAATTTCTGCAGAGAGTTCTGTAGAAAGCTGATGATGAAACACACTTCCCCCTCAAAATAAAAAAGGTGGGATATGACAGAGGTGAAATGTGGTATACATAATCAGATGAAGTCACTGGTCACTATGTGTATTTTATCTAAATGTTTTCCTTCATTACAAAAGACAGATGGAGGCAGATAGTTAAGGAACAATGATTTTGATGTAAAAACTAGAAACAATAATGATTAAAAAAAAAAATTCCAATGGGGTTGATACGATCTGCAAAGGTATCAAAGAGACAGAAGCAAGGTGATAAAGCTTTGGAAGGAGGCATCAGAATGGCATAAGTAATCGGTTTGCTTTTCTAGCTAGAACCATTAAAAGGGTCCATCAAAGCACAGGTTTGGGGTGGATTAACAAAAATTTAAGGTCACAAACTGGCTTGGGCTGGGATGAAGAGAAAAGGTTAAATTCTAATCATATGTTGAAATATAAAAAACAAAAATTAAAAGATAAAGGGAAGAAAGGTTGAATTATGTCACAAATATTAAATAAGCTAAATAATCCCACAATAAAAGGCTCCTACTTAAGACAGAAGAGGAATGCAAGGTGAAGATACTAACAGGTAAGAGCTAACAGATCAAGACTGAGTATCTGGTATGTACACATAAAGTACAGGAAAAGAATACTTTCTAATATCATGGGTAGGTCTAAGTATCTTATATGTGGCTATGTGAAACTGGGAAATCTGAGCCAGGTATGATGCAGGGCAGTTCAGTGATTCAGGATTGAGAATGGACTAGAAGGAGAACTCCTAAGTTATCTTAATATTTAACCAGAAGAAGTTTACTTAATCAATCATTTACACAAATTAAGTGCTTTCTCTGTGCAAGGCACTGTGGTAAGCGCTGAGGTTACAAAGAAAGGCAAACAGCCTCTACCCTCAAGGAATTAACAAACGATTTTTGCTAATACAACACAGCATCCCTGCCTCCACATTTGTGGCTGTGATGCACCCTCCTCAGTAGTTTGTATCAAGACTGAGGAGTCCCCAATTCTTCCCACACTGGGCTTGTGTACTTAAAACTAGTAGGACACCAAATGAACACTTCAAGCCTTAGTCCCTTAGATGAATTAAGTCTCAGAGGTAGTTCAATTGCCTGTTAGCAGAAAACAAGCCACAACTACAAGGCAAGGACCTCAGCAGATGTTGTTCTTATTGGGAAGGCAAATTACATGTATATAAAATATACGCAAAATTATAATACTGAACATCAATTGAAATAATTCCCCTATAAAAAAGGAAATGAGTAGCACAACTGAAAAAAGCAAAAACCCAACAATACATGTGCCCATAAACACGAGAAAGACAAAAGGACAGCTATAAGTTTAAGACAGAAAAAAAAATTATCACCTGACTCTAGGGGTTGAAATCATGAATACAAGCAAAGCAGAATTCAAATTAAAAAGCACTATGAAAGGTAAGATTGGGAAATGATTCACGGTTAAAGGAATCACTGACAGTGTGAGTATGAACAAACAAGGTTAACTAAAGATCAAAATGGTAGAAAATTTGATGTTAAGAGTACTTGGTAGGAGTAGACCTTTACCAGAATAAAACTCAGGAGTGATATACCTTACTCAAGAAAGAAGAAAACAGGGAAAGAAGGAAGCTGGGCAACACTGTATATTAAGACAACATACTCATATGAAGAAATTCTAGAAACAGAGGCAATAAACATAATGGTAAGTATTTGGATAAAGAACAATGAAAGTAAGAAATAGTTAACTAGCAGCACATTTCTCTGATAAAGGTCTCATATCCAACACATAGGGAATTCAATGTCCAACAGATAAATGATCAATAGATATGAACAGGCAATTTTCAAAAGAAGAAACATAAGTTATCAATAACCATATTAAAAAATGCTTCAAATCACTGTAATAAGAGCAATACAAAGTAAAGCAACTTTGATATTATTCCTCACACCTATCAGATAGACAAAGATGGCAAAAGAGAAAAATGTCCATTGTTGGAAGGGTTGTGATAAAAGAAGCACACTAATACACTATTGGTGGAGTTATGAATTGGTCCAGTCACTCTAAAAAGCAATTTGGAACTGTGCCCAAAAATTCACTCAACTGTGCATATCCTTTAATTTAGTAATACCGCAATTAAGCCAGATGTCAAGTCTTCTTGATTCTACTTCCATAATATAGTTTCCATCTGTCCTTTTTTTCCACATTCACAAGCCTGCCTCCTCTTCTCCGCCCTCCAGTTTAGACCCTCATCACCTTTTGCCTGGACTATTACAACAGCCTACTAATTGGTTTACTGACCTTCTGTCTCTCCCCTCTTTGATATATCACATCTTACTCAAACTAATATTCCTAAAGCACAGGTCACACTCAACTGCTCAAGAAGTCCCTGCGTCTCCCTCTTGCCTCTAAGGTAAACTATAAAATCCTCTGTTTAACTTTTTAAAGCCCTTCAAAATCAGGTTCCAATCTACCTTTCCAGGTTTACAACAGACACACTCCCCTTCCTAGAGTCTATGTTTCAAAGTGGACTGTTGTTGTCTATTAATGACATTCTAGCTTCAATTTCTGTGCCTTTTCAAAGATTGTTCTCCATGTCTCTAACATACTCCCAACTCGCCTCTTCCTAAGAAAATATCTAGCTTTCCTAGCTTAGTTTTTGCCCCCTCATACAGGAAACCTATCCTGAACTCCTCAGTTGCTAGGGCTCTCCTCCTATGAGAATTTTCCATGTACATCCCATTTCTTTACGAAAGAATGTAAGTTCAGCAAGGACATTTTAATTTTTGTCTCTGGATCTCCTGTGCCTGGCACAAAGTACTTGAAAAAATGCTTGTTGAATTGCATCAAAAGTTGGGGAAAAGGGCGTGTGTATGGAAAAAAATATCATTTTGTCATTTATTTTAAAATTTCAGATATTCCTATTTTCCTTTGACAGACTTTTTTTTTGTTAAGAAAGTATATTTGAGTCTGCTTCTAAGTTCTTACAACAATGACAACTCGAGTTTATGTATTGCTAAAGCACTTTACAGAGGTCTTTGCTTGCAACCGCCCTGGGATGTAGGAAGAATAAACACTATCACTAAAGTAATTTTAACTTAAGTATCACACCAGTAATGAATATTCTTTCCTTTAAAATCTTATAAATTGTAAACCTGCCAAGTGTGAATCCTTACCCCACTGCCCCTGGGGATTATATACATGTATGAACTTCCTTCCCCCACCCCCAAGCTTATATAAATTATATTCTAACTCCCATTAGCAAGTATAGGTATTCAAATGCATAAATGAGAACATAAGAAAATGATAAAAATGAACAAAATTAAACTATCAATCTCCCTGAGGAGGTATAGTCCCAGTAGTGGGATCACTGAGTCAAAGAGTACAAATATTTTTGTAGATCCTAATGTATAATCCCATATTTTATTTTTTTTTAATTTTGTCTTATTATGAACTTAAACATCAACAAAGATTGCATATACAATTGTAAATTTCTGTTCTTTACAATTTGTTTTTTTTTAATATCTATTAAACTTACATAGCAGTGACAAAATTTCCTGCTTCTGTATGCCCTTCTGAACTTGCAACTCTATCACTCCATCAACTCCTCCCACCAACCCCAAATAGAAGTCCATCCTTATAACAAAGAAGTGTAGTGAAACAATTTAAATCAACACACTGGTCCCCTTAGAAATGGTATGTCCTCTGACAAAATGCTGAAGGCATGCTTCTTTGTTAGTCTATTGAAGTCCTGACTGGTCAATATATTGATCAGAATTCTGAGATCTTTCAAAGTTGTTTTCCATTACATTACTGTGGTCACTGAGTCAATGAATGAATGAGAAAATACTTATTAAAGCTCATACTGTACCCAAAGCACTGTGCTAGGTGCTGGAGATACAAAAAGCCAAGAGAAGTTAAATTTGTTCTCTTGATTCTGCTTACTTCATGTTACGTCAGTTTATGTCTCCAGAAGTTTTTCTGAATCCATCATTTTCATCACGTCTTCTGATGCAATAATATTCCACTACATTGATACAACAGTGTACTCAGCCATTCTCTAATGGCTGGATGTCCACTTTGTTTGGCAGCTGATTGGTTCTAAGAAAATCTACTTTCCAATTTCCTTATTATACTTGTAATCCTTCAGATGATTTTACAGATATCAACTGCCAAATTTGACTTCTTATCTATAAAATGAGGACAACACTTACACTGTCTACCTAACAGAATCACAGGTTTTTTGAGTAGAAAGGGACATCAGCAACCACAGACAAAGCCATGCCCAAAAGGAATCCTTATTATAATTCACTTGACTATTCATCATACAAGTTCCATCTGAAGACTTCCAATGAGGGAGAACCCACCACTTCCGGACCTAGCCCATTCCATTTTAGGACAGTTCAAATTATTATAAAGAAGCTTTTCCTAATATCAGGCCTAAATCTGCTTCTCTGCAATTTCTACTCTTACTTCTGCTTTCTGAGGCCAAATACAAGACATCCAATAACTCTTCCATAAGATGATCCTTCAAATAGTTTTGTAATTAAGAAAATAACTAAAAGACATTTATTAAACCCTATACTGCCAGACACTCTGATAAATATGGTGGGAATACAAATACTAAATGTGACAGTCTCTGTCCTCAAAGAATTTACATTCTAAGAGAGGGCAGACAACACATGTAGGAGAGTGGTGTCCAAGAATGGGTATTCTGGTCTCAGAAGTCACAGAGACAGTGAGTTGATTTACTGGGCAGTCACAGAACATACTCTTTCCATACACCATGCTACCATTGTTTTGATTATCATGCTCAGGGACCTAAGACTTTAATTCTTTAGAGACTTATGTATTCCATGAATTATAGCCATATAAGATCACTGAATGAGTTTTGATGTTAGGGAGGAAAATGGGTCTTTGTTTCAGAGAGATGGGAGGGGGGTCATAAAAATACTATGCAATTTCCCAAAGCCAAAAAGTGTCTGGCACAAAATAAGTGGCTGGACTCCTTCTATTCAGTTGTGGGATCACCTAATATTCACCTGCACTCATCTTTCATTCTCCTCTGGGTGCTCCATCTCTCCCCTCCATCTCTCTTCTCCAGGATAATTATGCCCAATTCCTTCAACCTGCTCCCATAGTTCCCATGTGACATATACTCAAGACCCTTCACCGTCCTTCTTGTACTCCTTTGAACAATCTTCAACTTATCAAAAGTCTTCCTTAAACTGACACCCAAAATCGAACACAGTATTCCAGATACGGTCCAAGCCAAAAGGGTTGTTCTGAGAGAAATGTTGCAGAAAAATAACACATTTTATTATACAGGCTTATTATTACATAGGCCAAATTATTGAGAACAAGCTTTAGAAAATAAATTTTACTGAACGCAAAATTTTGAAATTAATAATAGTGTTAAGTTAATGAATAAAAGTCAGTATCTACATGTGGAAAATTCACCACAAAAAAATCAATCAGCCCTGACATTCTCACATTACAAATTGATGGAAAAGATCATGACTTTTCACATTAATGAAAGAGAAAGACCTAAAAAAAAATACATTAGGCTACAAACTATTTGTATAATTACCATTTTGTTTCAAGAAATCTCAAAACCAAGTGATTTAAAAGGTCTTTTAAATAAAAAGATTAAATTCTTCCTTAAATGAAGTTGAAAGCTTTTAATCATTGCCAGGACAATGAGGCAATGTAAATCAGCTACTTGCCTTGAAAAGTTTATTTCTACCAAATAAAAAAGGATGTTTATTTCACTGATTTTATTACCAGCATTCCTTCTGGATAGTAAAAGTTTTGTGAGCTGATTAACTTTTGTACCTACTGCAATGTTGGCATCACTAATGGCATTAGTACTCAGCAAACACACGTGAATTATATATCTAATAATGACAGAGTAAGACCTCATAAAATACCAATAAAATGTTGCAAAATACTGTAAGGAAAACAGGGACAGGGGCATCTAGGTGGCACAGTTAATAGAGCATTGGCCCTGGACTCAGAAGGACCTGCGTTCAAATCCGACCTCAGACACTTAACACTAACTAGCCATGTGAGCTTGGGCAAGTCACTTAACTCCAAGTGCCCTGACCTCCCCCCTCCAAGAAAAGAAAAAACAAAAAAAAATATGTGAAAGGACTAGAAACATTGGAGGGGACTAAATTATGGGGCGGCTAGGTGGCACAATGAATAGAGCACTGACCCTGGAGTCAGGAGGACCTGAGTTCAAATCCAGCCTCAGACACTTGATACACTTACTAGCCGTGTGACTTTGGGCAAGTCACTTAACCCCAACTGCCCTCCAAAAAGCAAAAAGAGAGAGAGACAGAGACAGAGAGAGAGAGAGAGAGAGAGACCAAGAACAGAAAACAGAAGTCAAGAGACCTGGGTTTTAGTCCAGGTTCTGCCAATAAATAGCTATGTAATCCTAAGTAAGTCACTTTGCCTCCTGGACTCATGTTTCCTCAATGTAAAATAAGGTGGCTAAACTAAATTATCTCTAAATTCTCCTCTACTTCTGACATTCTGTGTTCTATAGTTCTAAACTCAAGCCTAGAAAACAACTCAGGAAGGTGCTAAGATTATTACAATCACTTGCCTCCAGGACAAAATATTTTTCAAAACACAAACAACCAATAATTTTGTGACATTTAGTAAGATAATAAATGTTACAGTTTATCAAAATTAGTCAGTACTCCTGCCCCCCCCCCAAAAAAAATTGTTACTGAAAGGGAAGCAGACAGAGGGAAAGGGAAGCACTAGACACTATGAAATGACAATTTAAGTCAAAATACATAAAAATCAATAATTATTTTAATATTCAAAACTGGAATGCCACATTTTAAAGCATTTAAAATGCTTTTAGGAAGAACTGCACAAAATAGGTTTGGTTTAAGATATGTCAAAGCTCAATGGTACCATCAAGTAATAGCAGTAATTTAAAATTCATATACCGTAGCCTTTCTCTAAATTACTTTGACAATATTCTCAATTCAGTCAATCTACAAGCATTTAGTAAGCTGTTATATGTGTCACTGTGCTAAGCATTAGGGATATACAAAGACAAAAAGACAGCCTTTGCCCTCAAGAAGTTCACTTTCTAACTAAGGAGACAATATGCAGAAAACCACCTACATACAAGATATATACAGTGCAAATAGAAAGTTATCTCAGAGGAATGGCACTAATGAAGGCTGAAAAGCAGAAAAGATTTCCTGTAGAAGGTGAGATCTGAGCTGAATCATGAAGGAAGCCAGGAAAGCCAGGAAACAAGAGGTAAAGGAAAGCATCCCAGGTTTGGGGTAGGGGGTATGGGGAAAGGGGAGAGGAGAGAATACTAGTGAAAAAGCAAGGAATAGAGAATTAAGAGTGTAATGGTCATGTTTGAGGAATTGCAAGTAGTCCAGTGTCACGTATGTGGGAATAAGGTATAGGAAGACTAGAAAGGTTAATAAGAGGCCAAATTGTGAAGGACTCTAATAGATAATCAAAGAAGTTTCTACTTGTCCCTGGAGGTAAGTGGAAATCACCAGTTTACTGAGTAAGGAGGTGATATGGTCAAACCTGCAGTCTTGGAAAATCATACTTCAGATGAGCAGAGGATGGATTGTAATGAGTAGAGTAGAGGCAGGAACACTGTAATACAGGTATGAGGTAATAAGGACCTGAACCAGGGGAAAGTTGTGTGAGTGGAGAGAAGAAAATATGAGAGATATGAATGTGAAAACAACAACAACAGATTGGATATGTGGGGTAAGTACAAGCCTGGGTGATTGGAGGATGGCAATGCCCTGAACAGTAATAGGGAAGTTTGGAAGAGATGAAGGTTAGTTTGAGGGCAAAAGACGAGGAGTTGTTTTGGATGTGCTGAGTTTGAGATATTTATGCAACATCCAACTCAAGATGTCCAAGAGGAAAATAGAGATGCATGACTGTGGCCCAGTAGACAGAATAGGGCTAGATATATAAATATGGGGATCATCTGCACAGAAATGATAACTGAACCCACGGAAGCTAAATAGGGTCAAGAGAAAGGAGCCCAAGATAGAGCCTTGGGGGACACCCACAGGTAGTGGAGATGAAGATATAGCAAAGGGGAGTATGAAGGAAAGGATGGATAGGAGGAGAATCAAGAGAGAGCAGTTTCATGAAAATCCAGAAAGTGGACCATGTCCAGAAGGAAATTGTGATCAAATGTTATATAGCTCAAAAAAGATAATAGAAAAAAGGCTATTAGATCTGTCAATGAAGAGATAATTGGTAACTTCAGAGAGGGTAATTTCAGTTGAATGATGAGGTTATAAACTATATTGCAAAGAATTTAGAATCAAATGAGAGGAAAGGAAGTAAAAAAAAATAGAGTATAAACAGCATTCTCAAGGCAGTTAGCCATGAAGGATAAGAGAGATAAAGAATGATAGCTGGATATTGTTGGATCAAGAAAGAGTTTTTTTAAAAAGGATAAAGGAAACATAAAGGAAGCATAATCATGTTTGTAGAATGCAGAAAAGCAGCCAGTAGACAGAAAGATCTGGTAAAATCCTAACTGCCAATGAAGACCTGGCTGTGATTTGAATATCAATTATCCCTTCATAAACCATAATAAGTCCCTAGACAAAGATGAAACTATTCCAGAAATCAATGTCTACTGATGAATTTTCAAAGGAAGTCAACACTAGCAAACCAGTGAAAATCATTAATAAACTTTGATCAGCAACTACTCACTCAACAAATATTTTGAGGAAAAACTCTTAGGGATACAAAAAAAAGCTTTAAAAAATTGTCTACACCCATAACAAGATTATACTTACAGTTTCATTTGCAGCTATAAAAATAACACTCCCTACATTTTGGATAATCCATCTAAAACTGAGAAACTGATCATTTAAAATGGCAGAAATCTTTATCTTTTTTAGTCTATGAATGGACTAGGAAGAAGAGAAAGAATGAGTTCATTATATAATCTAATTTAAATTTCTGTGGAACACCAACAAGCAAAATGGCAAATATCTGAAAAATATACATGTGTTCTACGTTGATAATTGTTTATTGAAGGGGGAAAAAATTATCCAAGGAACCCAGGCTTATTTTAGGTAAATGTATAAATGTATATTTCTTGTCCTAACATGATTTCCTTGGTATTAAATTCACATTTCACAAGCCTTCTATATCTTAGTAGATAGTCTTCATGGGTTGTTTTATAACTTTACACAGTGCCTTCCTTACATGTATTAATAAAGGTTTGCTGAATTTAATTGGCCAAAACAAACAAAACAAAACAAATTTTAAAAAAACTCACATCACCTGATTGCCAACCTTCTGATAGTGTTCTACTACAGCAGAGCAAAAATATACCCTAAATATCCACGATAATTACATTAAAGATGGATTGCTTCCAATGGCTTCACAGTTCTCAAACAGGAATCTGAGAAGGTAAAAACTAAGAGATCATCTAGTCCATTTCCTTGTTTTTTAGAAACAAAGAAACTTAGAGTCAGAAAAGTGAAGGTAATTACCTAAAAGTAGTAGAGCTGAGCTCTGACAGATTTATATTTCAATTTTCATGGTTGACCATACATTTTCAAAACCTTGACAAAACAAGTCAATTTTAAAGTTTGTTTCCCAGGGTCAACAGTTCCTAAGTGTCAACTTCAAATAACCACAATGAATCAACAAATAAATTTTTTGGTTTTATGATTAAGTTAAAAATTTTTAAATAAATCACTGCTTTCAAACATATACCTTCTAAATATAAAATTTATATCTCTTAAGTAGCAATATGTTTAGGGACTTTCAAACAGGAATGTACTTTGGAGCAACATATAATCAAGACTTGTCTTTCTAACTACTGGTTTAAATCTGTCTTGATCTGAAATGAATAGAGAAATTTATTTTCAATGAGTATTTTCATACTACAGGATGAAAATGCAATAGAGTGGTAAATTAACAAATGTATGGATGTCTTTAAAAGCTAATTCAACCTTGCAAAGCCTGCCGTTCCCTTCTTCTGGTAAGGGTACATTTACCCTTATGATTTCACTTCTGCTGTTTGTTAGAAAAACGAATTGGAATTGAAGATATTTCTTGTTCTGTTTCTGAGATTTCTGAAGGGATCAGAGGATCATAGATGAAGAGCTAAAAGGGACCTCAGAGCTCAATTAATCTAATCCTCTCATTTTACAGACGAGCAAACTGACCCACGGAAGTTAAATGACTTGACAAAGGTCACACAAGACAGTACAAGTGGGAGGAGAAAATTGGAGCCCAGGTCTTCTGAATCCAAAGTCATTGATCCTTCCACTGGTAACACTTAAACAATCTTATTAATATGGCACTTTGTACTCATTACATTTTCATATTTTACCTAAATGATTTAATTCTTATTAAGCTTTATTTATTTTAGCCACAGTCCTAAAATTAAAGGCTAGAAGTAACTTTTAGAGATCATCAAGTCCAGACTTCATAATTTACAGATAGGAAACTGAGGCCCAGAGAGGTTAATCTCATACCCAGGATCAAATATGTAGCAAAGTAGGGATTCAAACTCAAAGAAATCAGAATTCTCTGCAAATAATGACAGTATTTCACCACAGAAGAGTTTATTATTTTTCACTGAAAATATCTGACATTTTACCAAAATTATGGTCTAGGAGTCTAAGTTCCATCTCTATAGGAAGATGTATTCCAAGTTCCAAATAACTAACTGCAATCAAACTTTTAGAACACAGTCTATTTGTAAACTGGGTTTTGTTTTGATTTTTACTTGAGCATGACAGCAGCATTAAAATAAGGGCCTCCACAAAAAACGGGAAATTAAGGGGATGTCCATCAGTTGGGGAATGGCTAAACAAGTTGTGGTATATGAATGTAATGGAATACTATTGTGCTAGAAGAAATGGGGAGGAGACGATCTTTATACTCACCTGGAGAGGCTTATACAAACTGAGGCTAAGTGAGAAGAGCAGAACCAGGGAAAATGTGTACACAATCACAGACACATCGTATGTATGACGACCAACCTTGATAAACTAGACTCTTCTCAGCAACGCACAGGTATAAGATAACTCTACAAGTCTCAGGATGGAAGGAGATACCTACATTCAGAGAAAGATCTAGAAAGACCAGAGTTTAAATGGAGACTGAAGCAATCTACACGCTATCGTTCTTTTTCATGTTTGGTTTTCTTTCTTTTTTCCCACTGTTCACTGTTCACTGTTCCACTGTTACAACCCTTCCATACAACCAGACTAAGGTCCAATGTGAAAGTATTTGCAGATTCTATACTTGACTGCATGCCACCATGGCGGGTGGGGGAGAAAGGAGGGGAAAAAATTTGAAACTCAAGAGATTGTGGAACTGAGTCTTGTAAACTAAAAGTAAACAAACAAGTCAATGAAAATTTAAAAAAACAATAATAAGGGCATCCAAAGGAGATATTGTACATGTAGATACATAAAAATCAGGTAGCTCTAAGTAAAGAAAACACACGACCTTCTCCTATTCTATATTTAAGTAATCAAGTAAAACGCATTTATTAAGCACATAATTATGTGCCAGGTCCTGTGCTAACAGTTCAGGATATAAATAAAAAGTACACAGAGCCACTGACAGGTTTCATGCTATAACTAAGGTGTATAAAAAGTGAAAAGGAGGAGGAAGAGGAAGCAGAGCACTTCCTGGAGGATGGGAGATTTTAACTGAATCATTAAGAATGAGGAGAATGTATAAATAATTAAGACAAGAAGAGAAGGAATCACAGAAAGTCAGAAGTGGCCTTAGAGAGTTCTAAGCAAACCCCCTCATTTTATAGTTGAGGAATGTATAAGGAGGAACAATAGCACAGAAAAAGACACGGAAGTGGAATAAGCATGCCTGCCATATGAGTAAGAAAAATTGCTTGTGTATAAAAAGATTTGTTGTAAAGATAGAAAGACATAAACTTGCCAAAAAAGCAAAATGGGGTTCTATTATAGAGAGTCCTGAAAGTTGGATTGAGGATTTTAGAATTTATACCACAGGCCAGTGTTTTTCAAATTAAGTACCACAATCTCTGGAGAAAATTTTTAATAGCAAATGAGAAAACACAGCGACCTTAGCTGCTTTGCCATCCGTGTTGGGTCCATACAATATGTGTTCAGTCAGTGCAGACTGGTAAATAATTGATCATGTGATTAAAAAGTTCAATTCTAGATCAATAAGGAGCCATCATTGAGAACTCTGAAAATGGCACACAATTTGTCAGTTTTTAACAGCAGTTATAAAATAATGCCTTTTTTAGTCTTGGTTTTGTTTGGTTTTCACCGTAATTTATTTTGTATCAATAGGTAAAATCCATAAGTTTGAAGAGCTCAGGGTTTGAAAAAAAAAAAATAACCTAGAATCTGACAATGAAATAAATATCCAATAACCTCATCTGGGGAACAAATTCCATCATAGAAGATACATAAATATGATACTAACAATCTCTAATCTATTTTTATTTCTAATGATCCTGATGTAATGGGGCAACCTGCCAAACTTTTTAAAAAATCTACAAAACAAAAGGACATCTTGCTAATAAAAAAACAAATTTAATTTTAAAATTATCACATTTTTCAGCAAAACTGTGAACAGAAAAACTCTAAATATCAGATGGCTTACATAAAAGGGTAAAAACTTGTTGACATGCCACAGTATGACTATTTCTAACTATAAAATATTTATTGATAGCAGTCACTTTCATCTCATTAATCTGTTTGTCACCTTGTTAGAATAAAAATGAAATTGATCTGAAAATGGAATTTTTAAAATTCAGGGGGACATTGTATGATATAAATGACAGTAAGCATTTTTAGGATCACTTAAGAATGTTTACTTCAAGAGCTCTGCCAAAGTTGTGTTTGAAGTGAAGAAGCCAGAGGCCCGCCACGCTGCTGAAGGACACAGGGGACCCACTGTGAATTCTTAAGAAGATTAAAGATGTGACTAAGGACAACTTGTACTGCTCATTTCAACACTAACAATTTGTGATTTTGTTGGTATGGACAGTTCCTTTCATAACAAGCACACAACCCTTCAACTTTGTGGACAAGTTTTCAAAAGTTTGGGGGTAGAAAACATTCATCGTGAGCCTCTGAATTCAGCTGATTCTCAGACAAGAGATATACAGATGATTACTGTTCAATTCACATGAGGCATATATATGGATTTAGAAAGGACCTTAGAGGCCATCAAGCCCAATCCCTTCCTTTTTCATATGAGAAAACAGAGAATTCAAGTTATTTTACCCAAGATCACACAGTTACAATGTCTGGAGCAGTATTTGAACTTAACATCCTCCTAACTCCAAGACCAGTTCTCTAATGCTATCCTGCCTACTCCCAAAGCCTTTCCAGTTTAAGAAAACAGCCCAAACTTGTAACCTGCTGGCATAACTTTGAAGAACCCAGTGCCATGCATCTCAGTGCCATGAAAAGACAATGGAGCAGAGCAGCTGAAGGGGTATGGAAGTTAGACTAGAGGCAGGGAAGCCAGCTCATAGACTTGAAGCTATTTCTATTCACTGCACAATGTGATAAGAACTTGGATCAGCGTAATGGCAATGAAAATGGTCCTTTTAAGCTCTAGATGCTTTTAGTTCTATAATGCCAGGAATCTACAATGATTTGTTAGGTTTTTATTACTAGTCTATTTTCTCCCCATAAACAAACTTCTTGCAAAAAACACTAACACAACCGAGACAAGATAATTCAATTATTTTTCTGAGCATGCTTAATTCGTCCTTTGTTAATAATAGGGAAATATCCAAAGTTCTCTTATAAAATCCTGTCACTTCACAAAATTTTTATTTAAAAATAAGATTTGTAACCTGTTACCTAAAGATCAATAAAAACCAACCAGAAATCTGATGTATAATATATTGTACAAAGCAATGTCAATTCTCTATAGGAAAAACGTAGAAATGAGATACAAACACACAGACTCCTGACTCCAAATACGGCATTCTTTCCATCACACCAAACTACTTCCCTTGGAACTAAGAGACTGATAATGTCCATGCACAGGACATTTACTAACCAACTTGCTTGTCTTTTTTAAGAAGGAAGTGAGGGAGGGAGAGAAGGAGGGAGGGAAAGAGCAAAGGAGGGTAAGAGAAAGGAAGCCTGTTGTGAAATTATAAAGAACAAGTTTGGCTCTCTTCTAAATCTATCCTTATTTTTCAACTGAAACTGCCCTCCTCTTGAAAGTTACCAATTATCTCTTCATTGCCAAATCTAGCGGCCTTTTCTCAATCCTCCTTTTTCTTGAACTGTGCAGCATTTGATCACTATCCTGGATACACATCACTCTCTGGGTTTTCTTTTAACTGCTCTCTCCTGGTTTTCCTCATATCCATCCTGTTCCTTCACAGTCTCTTTTGTTGCATCTTCCTCTCCACTACCTATGGGTATGCCCTAAGGCTCTACCCTGGGCCCCTTTCCCTTTTGACTCTTACACATCACTTAAACTTCCATGGATTCAATAATCTTATCTATGCTGATATTCCCAGATCTATATAGCCAGCCCTGGTCTCTTGGATAAACTACAATCATGTTATCTCCAACTGACTCTTGGACATCTTGAATTGGATATTGTGTAACTATCTCAAACTCAACCTGTCCAAAACAGAATTCCTTGTCTTTTGCTCCCAAACTTTTCCCTCTTCCAAATTTTCCTATCACTACTGAGGGAACTACTAGCCTCCCAGACAGGCTGACTTATAACCTCGGTGATACTCTGTACTCTTCACTTCCACTCACCCCACAAATCCAAACTTTTGCCAAGTCTTACTGTTTATACCTTCATAACATCATTTCATATATGTCCCCTTCTTTCTGTACAATTCTAGTTCAGACATTCCATCTCATGCCTGGACTACTGAAATACTACTCTTTTGATTAAAGTTCATGCCTCAAGTCTCTTCCCACTCCAGTCAATCTTCCACTCAGCTGCCAAGGTGATTTTTTTAATGCAATTCTTTCCCCAATCAATAAATTCCAGTGGCTCCCTATTACTTGCAGGGTCAAGTATAAATTTCTTTGTGGCATTTAAAGCTCTTCATCACCCAGCCCCTTTCCATCTTTCTGGCCTCCTTATATCTTACTCTCCTCTAAAAACTCTACAGTCTAGTTACACTGGTCTAATCTCAGTTCCTCAAGCATCACCCTCCTCTTCCTGACTCCTTGCTTTTCACTGGCTATCTCCCATTCGCGGGATGCTCCATCCCCTGCAGTTCTGTCTCTTAGGTTCCCTGGTTTCCTTCAAGAGTTACCTCAAATTCCATTTTCTACAAGAGGCCTTTCTTGGTCTTCCAGTTACTATCTTTCCCTTTCAGATTACCTTCATCTCAGCTGTATATATCTTTTATGTACCTAAACAGGTTGAGAAGTAGAAAGAGAACTGGGCCTGGAGTACGGAAGACCCGAATTCCAGTCCAGGCTGAGACAATTATTAGGTGTGACTTATCTGATTCAGTTGCCTCAACTCTAAAACGAGGGATCATAGTAACACCTATTCACAGGACTGTTATGTGGACAAAATGAGATTATATCAATAAAGTACTTAGTACAGGGCCTGGTGTAGGAACAGTAAATGCTAAATGCTCAACGCACACTCAATCCCTTCCCATTAAGATGTATGATTTTTCAAGATTAGCAACTGGGTTTTTTGCTTTTCTTTGCTATCACCAACACCAAGCACACTGCTTGGCACATCCTAAGTCCTTAATAAATGCTTACTGATTGATACCTCCTCCACATTTTGTAGAGGGAAAAATTCACGGATGTGGAATATTACACACAACATCTAAATCCTTCAATGCACCCATCAGTTTTGCCAATTTTTTTTTCCTCTTCTTCCTCATTTTAAGAAATTTGCTATAAGAGACTATTCAATGGGAGAGGGAAAGAGGACAGATCCGGGGGAAAGCTAGGCAATATAAAAACAAAAGATACTACCAAATATTTCTTTAAAAAGAAAAAAAAGTAAAGATGGAAACAAGATGGCAGGTAATGTTAGATGACCAAAGTCAGAAGCACTGGAGATCTGGAGATGAAGCTACAAAGGAAAGTTTCAGATAATAAAAAATTTCTTTTCTCTTTTAAAGTTATACTGAAGAAAAGAGAATTTAAAAAGAGATGGGGGGGCGGAGCCAAGATGGCGGCGTAGGAGCAGCAAGAAATTGCGGCTCCAACACAGCCACATCAAATACCCCAAAAATATGACTCTAAACAAATTCTAGGGCTCTAAAACACACACAAATATATTTCCTGCTGAAGGCAGCTCGGCTCAAAGCCACCATTTCAACCCTGAGAGCAGAAACCACCCCAACCTGAAACAGCAGCTTTTGCCCTGGGGCAGCTGGACAAGCCGAGCCCTGTTGGGGCTGGAGCTTCAGGAGAGCGGATCTGTGGCAGCTGTGGCAGTATCCAGAATTTTCAAGCCATAAGATAAAAGGACTAAAGTTAGTGGAACTTGGAAAACCAGGAAGAAAAGCGGTCAGGCCAAGCCGCCTCCAGGGCAAAGAAGCGGAAAGCAGAGGTTCTGCACCCGCCTCCATATTGCCGCTTCAGAGCTCCCGGCCTGCAGACAGCAGGGGGGCCAAGCCATCGTTCAGAGGCCAAGTGCTCTCCTATTGAGCAGCCTGGAGCCTGATTGTGGTCTTGGGTGGTGGTCCTGAGGTTTTTTTTTCAGTGAGCCAGAGCTGGGGAGGGACCCAGCAGCCTCCTAAAAGCCCCGGCAGCTGGGAAAATCCCAGCAGTTTGGGACAGAGCTGTTCCCTCTGGAAGCAAAGTTCCACAGAACTGAAAAAAAAAACAACAACAACCAATGAATGGCAACCATGAATAAGCATAGGAAGCAAAGTAAGAACAACAACCAACCCTAGATTCTTCTTTGAAGAAAAGAAGGAACAAAGCAGGGAAAGGGAGGAAGACAATGCAGTCAGAACTCCCACCCCAAAAGCTTCCAAGAAACATGAAGA
>CM053585.1:315532390-315562051 GCA_028646515.1 Pseudochirops corinnae | reverse complement strand
AAGATACTATCAAACAGATCCAAACAAATGACAAAATAGAAGGCAATGTGAAATATCTCCTTGAAAAAACCACTGACCTGGAAAACAGATCCAGGAGAGACAATCTAAAAATTATTGGACTACCTGAAAGCCATGATCAAAAAAAGAACTTAGAAAGCATCCTTCAAGAAATTCTCAAGGAAAATTGTCCTGATATTTTAGAACCAGAGGGCAAAATAGAACTTGAAATAATCCACTGATCACCTCTTGAAAAAGATACCCAAAAGAAAACTCCTAGAAAAAGAGATGGGACCTGTGCTCAGTTGGATGGCCTGTTATTACAGGCTACAGAGAGAAGAAGGAAAGACAGATCTGCATCTGTTTTCTGTGCTAAGGAAAATGAACTTTGGATATCATAGAACAAGTAGTCTTAGACTAAATGGTCTCTACCTCCCAAATCTGAAATTCTGTGATGTAGGGCTTGATTTGTAAATTATGAATTTTATAAAAATAATTTAAGAGAAATTCATGAGATATTTTTATTTGAAGTTATTTTTATTTTCAAAAAAGAAAATTAATTGAACTACATTTTGAAGAGAAAATTAAAGATAAATAAGGAAACTATAGTCCTTCCAATACAACCTCCATGACAATTAAAAGTCAGAAATATCTTTCTCCTTTATGATTTAAACTTCCTTTGTCTACTTTCAAATTTCCTAAAAAAAGTAATTTCTCAGAAAAATCTAGGTTGAATTTGAATGCTAATTTCAAAGGAAGTTTGATTTAATTACTTCCAGCATTCTGACTTTGGAGTCGGTAAACACTATTTCAAATCACATTTTTCCCTTATTGTGTTGCTCAGAGGGGTAAGTCATAAACTTTAAGCCTCATTTTCTTGATTTGTGAAACAGGTGGAAAATACCTATACTATCTAAAACTTAAGATTAGAATGAAGGAAGCATTTCCTAAGCCTTAAAGTACTCTATAAGTGTGAATTATTATTACTATTAGAACTAGGTTATTATTATTACTACTATATTTCTTAGTTTATCCCGGATACTTTGGTTAGTTTCCCTTTGCTAATAAAAGTTTGACCTTCTCCATAGTGTAGATCTAGAATAGTTCCAAACACATAATCCAAAATGTGGTCCAAATTTACTAGCAACACTTCACCATACTAATTCAGGACAAGCATATGTAAAAATACTAGTACATAACATTAAAATCATGATAAAATTTGAGTATACTAACTCTCCTTTACTGTAGTGAGTACAAATAAATAGTGGTATCACAGCAGTCAAATCTGTAACCAAATAAAATTTAAGAGTACTCTCCTTTTTCCCAAGTAAAATTTTATACAGAAGCTAGAAATTCCCCAAAATGTTTCCCAAAGAAAACAAAATTCTATCTGAAAATGGTACTAATAAAAATAATTAAACATATATGGTTCAATAATCCATTTGGAATTTAAATTATACATGTGTAATGGAGCAGTTAATTCTTACTTTTTCTTTAAACACCATTTTATCTTTTTTTTTAAGCACCACTACTCTCACATTATTGTAATACTATGTGTCTACAAATGGAAAGCCTTAATCTCCAAAATAATATTGCAGGTGTCAAAGAGCTACAAACAGTTGCACGGTGGGCATAAAGAAGCTGTAGCATATTACCAACCATGACTTCTAAACAAGTGTCACCATGGATATGCATTAAGGAAATGATCATCAACTGCCTACTGATCATTTCAAAACTGACATATCAGGCACCTCAACCCTCTTCTTAATGGCCTTATTCCTGTTGAGGCACTAGTATCTTTCCAGGCATTCTCTCACACCCTCTTTTACTCCACATAGCCAATTAATTGATAAGTCTTATCAACTATATCCTCCATAATATTTCAACTAGGTAGCTGATAGATTCTAGCATTTATCTACTTCTCTCCACTCATACAGATATTACCATATTTTAAGATCTTCATCACTTATCACCTGGTCTACTACTGCAAGAACCTAACTGATTTCCCTGACTTTAAGTCCCTCATCTCTCCAATTCTACCAGCTACCAAAGTGATTTTCCTAAAACTCAGGTTGCATCACGGCATTTCCTCACTCAATAAACTCCAATAACTACTACTTCTGGGATCAACTACCAATGCTTCTGTTTCACATTTAAAATCCTTCATAAACACTCTTTATTCTCCTTATTTCCACCTCCTGAATTTACTTGTCTCTTCTTAGTCACATCTCTTTCCCCCTTCTCCCCCCTATAAAATGAAAGATCTTCAAGGAAAGGGACTGTTTCATTCTTGTTTTTATATTCTCAGCACCTAACAGTGCCTAGCATCTGTAAATGCTTAATAGATGCTTATCAAATGACTGACTGAAATTAGATGGACATTATTAATGCAGTGGTACCTACAAAATGTTAAAAGGATTAAAAGAAAGGTCTCCAGTGCACTGGGTGGATCCATTATGGAAGATTTATGAGAGGTCATGGAAAAGAAGATTTATATAGGGTTACAATAAGCATTTGGAGGAAGTAACTACACCAATGAGGATATACATCTATTGAAGAAATATGCATATATAACTACAAGATTTTAGTACAGAACAAATGTGGTTACAAAGACTAAAATTTTATCTAAACTCCTTTCCAATTTTGGAAAAGTGTTAAGTTCTTTGGAATAAAGATGCTACATAAATCCAAAATGTTTTACTATACTTTGCCCCTAATAACTTATACAATGTTACACAATTACAGGAAGACCTCTATTACAATGTATAATAGTTATACCATTGTAACTTAAGAATTAAAATTTGCCAGTTTCAGTATCACACACTAAACAGCTTTGCTTTCCTGTTCTTCAAGTCCACTTAAAATTTATAGTTAATAGAACTGCAAATGGGCTACAGAGGGCTGGAACTCTAAATTATTTGTCAGTTCAGCTGTACAATGAATACCAATATAGAAGTTGTCCAACATTAAGAACTATCAGGTTGCTCATTCTACTAAAGCTAATATATCAATTCTGTATCAACCAACAACTGATGCTTTACTCTCATACCCTAACTTGTAGTTTTGTAGTCTTTCAAAATCAAGTGGTTGATAAAGGAAGAATGGAAGCCACAGCATTTAGAAAATAAGTAAATATAAAGCCTCAAACCATCTCTTTCAAAAGCAGATATAACGTTGGTTAATTATTCAATTGGACACTGCACTATTGACCCTGAAAAGGGGATCAAAGAAAATGAAACCAATTTGTTAATACTGCATGTAACAAAGAATGGTGGCACCCACAGAAATTAAATGCAACTTTTTTAGTGCATCATTCTCTTGTTGATTTCATGTGACTAAGGTTTTACTTTAAGAAGAAAAGTTTTCTCAAAATAACTCAAGATTTAAAAATAAAATGCCATGGGTTACCCAAAATCAGGTTTGTTTTTTTCACTGTAGCATAAATTGCTTAAATCTCTAATCAAGAATATAATCATTCACATTTCTTAAAAATAAGTTTGCTGAGTTCCAATGATTATAGATACTTGGAAGAACTTGGTTATATCTCCAATAAGAAGACAAGTATTGAAAATCTATGACATTACCATAAGGTACTGACCTGACCAAGGTGGAATTTAAAATAAGATGCATTCTAAATCCATGATTTGGGATATTTTTCCTCTCCCTTCCTATTGCTTTGTATGGAAGAATACCAAAGTGCCTTAATGCCATAACACTAGATAATCTACAGAGATAGAAATGAAGTTTGATTTCACTGGCATTGGGAACTCCCAGATGAGGAAATTACTTCTGTCCATGCAAGTTAGTACCTTCTCAGAGACTTGCCTAGAACAGAGAGGTGATTTCCCTAAGGTCAAACAGGCAGTATCAGAGGCCAAACTAAAACCCAGGTCCTCCTCACTAGAGACCAGTACTATATCCACTATGCCATGCTGCCTTTTAAGTAGAAAAGGGTTTAATTAAAAGTCTTACCTATTGTGCAAAGATCTATCTACTATTTAACAAAAATTGTTTTAAGTTTGCTAAAAAAATTTGTCCAGACTTTTCTCCTAATAGATCCTTTAGAGATATTTATTCAAGCATCATTTTGAGGACTAAGGCAGGAGCCTCTAACAACAGGTAAGGGAGAAAAAGTCTACTGTCCCACATAGTTTGAATTTCAGGCTACCCCCAAATTAAAATGTTAGTACCATCACAAACACATTACAATTACATTGAAAATATCTAATTGGCAAAGATATTAGTGGACATAAAAATGCAACCCCCCTGGAGCTTCTATTAGACATTTTAGCACTGAGGAATCATCTGAACAGTGGTCATGGAGGTGTTCTTAGCCTTTGACAGATAGACGGATGCTAGGTCCCCAAGTAATAGGAAATGGAGGGGGGGGGCGGGGGGAGCCAAACACCAGAAGTGGATAATATAGTAGAAGGGCAAATATATCTATATCTACCTTCTATCTTCCCCTCCTTTCCATACATATCTCTCCCCCACTTAGCACACAGCCCCACAGTCACTTAATGTTTGTTACACATCATCGAATGCGGCTTTCATGATTCCTCTTATGGGCAATGCACAAGAGGCCAAGGGTTAAGTTCGGCCGCCAAAGGGGTGGGGGTGGTGAGGAGCGGATATCCCAGAGAGCTCTGCAGGATATGATATCCAAAGGACTGATTTAGGAAGCTGTATAGTGAGTGGTATTAGGGTAGTCAGGGATGGGGCAGGAGATGCAGCCCTCGAAGAGGGAAGGGGGGAAAAAGAGGGAAGGTAAAGGAGGTCTGCAGTGGAGGGGGTGCGGGGAATTAAAAAGGGAAAAAAGGAATGAGGAGAAGGAGCAAGAGAAAAGGCAGAAGAGTGGGGGGGGGGGGGGAAGGGAAGGGAAGGGAAGGGAAGACAGTTAAGGGAGGTCCAGAGGAGGAAGAGGATGGCAGTAGGACAGAGGGAGGAAGGGGAGGGCGCGGCGCGGCAGGGCCGCTCGCACTCACCCCACTCGAGGAACTCGGCCACATACTTGTCCCTGCGCAGGGCCGACTGGCTGCACTCGGTGTAGAGGCAGATGAGCACGTCCAGCAGGGCCTCCACGCTCAGCGAGCTCTCGTTGCGCCACGGCCCGTCCAGGAGCAGCTGCTCCAGCTTCTTCAGCCGCACCTTGGCCGACATGATGCCCGCAAACCCTCGCTCGCTCAGGACACCGGGCGCGGGGCGGCCTCGGTTCCACCGCCTTCAAGCCCCGGCCAGAGGGAGGCCGCCACTATCCGCGGCCCGGAGTTAGGGCGAGCCCCCGGGCGACGAAGGGACTGGGCAGCGAGGAGTCCCGGTGCAGGCAACGGCCGCTCCCGATTAAGTCGACATCTTCCGGGGATCCTCTCGAGAGGCGAAGGGTTCGGGGCCCCCGGCCCCTCGGGGCCATGGGCCGGTGCCCCTCACACAGGCCGCCCCTTCCCCACCTCAGCCGCGAAGCCGCCGCTCCTCACACACACAAGCAACCCCGCGCCCTCCGCGCGCGCAGCCGCCGTCTCTCCCACGCACGCGCACCCCGCCCGGCCTCCGGTGGTGGTGGGTGCCGGAGATTCGGTGGATTCGTCCCCGTCCGCCCGTCCGCCCGCCAGTAGTCTGAGCACCCTAAGCTACCCGCCTCCTTCCCCCGCCCCCCCTCCACCCCGAGCCGGGTGCGTTATCCAGGCCGGATCGCGGCGCAAGCTCCCAGCCAGCCTGCTAACCGACCAATCCAGCGGCCGGCCGCCGCCCCCCTCCTCACCGCTCCACCCTGCCCCTCCCGGCTCCTCCGCCGCGCTGACCTCACCGCGCAATTCCTCCCCTCCCTAGTTTTCCTCCCTCCACGCCTGTCTCTTTTCGTTTTTGCGCACCCAGGACAGGGGCTTCGCCGCTTGCCGTAGGCCGGGAGAAAGGGAAGAGAGGGGGGAAGGGAAAGGAAAGCGGGTGGGCGAGGCTCCCTGGACTTTCCTGTCCGGCCTCGGCTCTTCCCCCTCCCCTCCGCCCCGCGTCCCCGCTCTCGGCTCCCGGGCGTGGCGGTTGTGGAAGTGGGCTGGGGCGCGCACGGGACTCCCCGGGGGAAGGGAGGGAGGGGAGGCGAGGTCCGGGACTGTGCTGACCGCGCGTGGGAGCAGAGGAAACGTGTCTTTGGGGCGGAGGGCGGCGACCGCGACTCCGAGCCTCGTCCGGCCCCGCAACTCGGCGTGGCCCGGCCAACCCGCGGTCCCTCCTCCGTCCTTGCATTGTGGTTGACGGGCGCGAGGGAATCCCTGAGAGGGCTTGGGGGCAGAGGACCCCCGAACAGGAAGAGATCGTCGGCCACCCCCAGCTCCCACGTGGGCGCTTTGTCAGGGGACGAGCAAAAATGCCCCCTCCCGGGGTGCGTCGTGTGTCCGAGGGCCTCGGCCTCAGCTATCTGAGAATCAGGCTTCGGAGCGGCGCGGGGCTGGGGAGCGCCGCCGGCTTCTGATAAGTGGGCACATTCCTGAACTGGGTGAGTCCAGGGTCACCTGGCGGCCGGCGGCTCCCCAGAAACGGCCTCTGGGCGAAGGCTGGAATAGCTAGGATTTCGCTGGGTATAGGACAGGCCTTTGATGGCTGGAAACAGTGATCCACAACCATCTTAGCAATACCTTTAACAAAATCACTGTTCTACTATAGAGAATGTGTATACACATTTAGTATATAATATACTACGTATAGACACAAAATACTTAGTGTTTTTGTATACGTTATATGCGTATGTGTATCTACACACGGTACCAATATATATGTACATACACAAGTGTAGATACAAGTAGAGTATATGATATACCATATAATATATAGACACAAAAGAGGGTGCTTTTATATACATGTTATGTGTGTATCTACACACAGTATCTATCTATATACACACATACTCATTGTTCTACCACAAGAATATGTGATTATGTATGTATATGTGTATATACATATATGTGTAAAACAGTGTATATATTCATATATACACACAGAATCGTTTCAGTATGGAGGTGGGTAGGTGTATGTATATATATGTGTATGTGTGTATACATATACACACACAATAATTGTTCTACCAAGGCTGGGTGTGTATACACACATACAAATACATACACTTTTTTAAAACTTGTATATGTGTATGTGTGTACATACTTACTACAACTATGGTATATGTTGGTCGTTGGTCTTGTTTTGGGAGAGGATTAAATGACATCACTTTACACTGGATCAGTGTATAAGTACATCAGACTGTGGCTCATCACAGGGGTATAAGCTCCAAAGGCTCTGCCACAGGTGGGGCACAGATAACCCCTATGAGCATTACACACACATACTCTGATGGTGCAACAATGATTCTGCCTGTGTACACACACAAGAAGAACAATAACGAATGTAGTTCTAACTGTAGTTTATATAAAATATGCAAACACACATACCTCCATGGTGAAGCAATGATTCCACATCTACATCTACACACACAGATATATCTGTTCATTTGCATATATCTATATATACGCAAACACATGTGTACATATAATTTATTTTTCTCCTAGGCATTCAAATCAATTCAACAAACATTTTGTTTGCTCCTTACAGTGTAGAGAGCACTGGAGAGTTTGTATTTGACTGAGTCCTATCATTGACCTCATATTTTAACAGAGGCAATGTCACACATACATAAATAATATTACAAATGTAATATGGTAAGTGCATGAACCAAGGATAAATAAAGTTCTCTGAATTCCAAGAGGGAAAAGGCCTTTATGGGAGTTTTTTGTCACCCATCCTTCTGAAATACTAAGGAAATGGTTTTTGGTTGGGCTGATTCTGGGGAGAAATGGGCTCTAATATAAGGAAGGTGGTAGACTAGCAGTAGCTGGTACATTAGGTGGAATCCAATAAGATGAAATTCATTTGGAATAAATCTATGCTTGGGTAAAAAAAAAAATCAATTTTACAAGTACACTATGGAGAGAGACATCATTAGCTAGCAATAATGAAAAAATTCAGGGATTTTAATGGACAGCACACTTGGTAGGAGTCAGAAATGTCATGGGACATCCAAGAAAGCTTTAACAGTCTTGGGCTGTGTTGAGCCTTGAGTTCCCAGAATAAAGAGATAATCCCTCTACACCAAGGTTAGATCACATTTGGAATATTCTTTTTAAGAACATTGATAAACTGAAATGACAAAAAGCCTTGAGTTCTTGTCATGTAAGACTTAATTGAAAGAACTGGGGGTATTTAGCTTGGAGAATAGAAGACTAGAGGAGGACATAGCTGTCAAGTATTTGAAGGGCTGTCGTGTGCAAGAGGAGTTAGATGTATTATTTTCTTCATTCTCAAAGAAAAAGAACCAAGAAGAGTAGGCAGAAACTTTCTGAAAAGGGGGAAATTTAGGCTTTATATTAGAAAAAAAAACCGTACTAATAATTAGAGCTGTCCAGAGGTGCACTGGGCTTTTTCTAGAGTCTTAAAACAGGTTGGCTCACCTATCTCTCTGTTGGACTTCACCTGTTGGACTTCCAGTGTGTGTTGGACTTGGTGACACTGAGATCCTAACTCTAGAATTCTGTGATTTCAGTCCCCACCAGTCCTAATGACAGCACTACCAACCAGAGTATTTATAAAGCATGTGTTACAAAAAGGAAGTAAAGTTCAATATCAAGTTACATATAATCTAATAATCATTGCAAACTATTCGATTATAAATTCCTTGAGAGCTAAGAATGTCTTTAATCATCCTTAATACCTGGCACAGATAAACCATAGTCAGCACTTAAATGCATTTTGAAAGACCTAAAGATACCACCTACACACAAAAAAAATAACAGCATTTATAAGGAGCTTTGCCAAGTACTTTGCATATATTATCTTATCCTCACAACTACTCTGTAGATTAAGTGCTATTGTTATCCCCATTTTACTGATGGGGAAACAGACCAACAAAGGTTAAATGATTTGCCTTGGCTTACAGGGCTATTATGTATCTGAGGCTAGTTCTCAACCTGAATCTTCCTGACTCCAGGTCCAATGTTGTGGCTATACCACCTTAACATCTACCCCCCTCTTCTCTATTCCCACTGAATATCCTAATATAAACCCTTATTACCACCTACATAGACTATTTCAGGAACTCCTGAATAGGTATTCCTATTTCCTCTCTCCTGTAATTCACCCTTCATACAATCACATTCTTTATGCATAGATTTATTGTGTCACTCATCTGTTCAAATGCCAATGGCTTCGTTCTATGAAACAAAATTTAAAATCTATTCGTGTTCAAAGTCCTCTAAAATTTGTCACCATCCTACTTTTCCAAGGCGTAAACTTTTGGTACTCCTTTCCACCCCTCTCTACCTAGCTTTTAATTACTGAATGGGTGTTACCTCAAACAAGACCTGGGAAAGACCTTGACTTAAAAAGGCCAAGGTCTCCCACAGCATCAGGGACCATCACCACATATCCTGACCTATGTCTTGCCACTGGACTCTGATGACTCTGGAGAAGAGAGTGAGGCTCCTGACTTTGCACAGCTCTGCCTCACTTAAATCCAATTCACTTACAAGTCAAGACGTCACCCTCTTGATGTCATTGAAGCACTAGCCCACCTCTGTGTTTCTTTGTCTCCCTGTTACCCGTGTTTGGAACGTGTACCTCTCTTGTATTGAATTCCTACCTTTCCTTTAAAAGCTGACTCAGATTTTATCCCCGAAGTCAGAGCTGTGACTAGGACAGTATGATCAGAGCTTTTCCCCTAAGTGCTGCAATTGATCGTATTTAAATAATTGCTGTTTTTCAGGAGTGTTAAAACAACTAGCACCAAGTTAGCCAGGAAAATAAAATAGTAACCTACCAGTTGGTGCTTCTTCCCCCAGGGTGGCTTCATCCCAGTAGAAGTCTTTCCTTCACCTGCCCCATAGTAAGTTCTCTAGTAGCCACCTCTTAGCCCTTTGGGAGCTATGGTTACCTCCACCTCTTGCCCAGGGCATAGTTCGTGCAGCCTGCCGTGGGTGCCAGAATTGATTGTTGCTTTCCATGATCACACCCATTCTCCCCTCCCATATAAGTGATAATAAGCTTTGTTTAACATCTAACTTATCTTTATCCTGCATTATTATGTGAATAGAGAGACCAACAGACAGAGAAAGGGAGAGTTATGTGAATGTGTTATTCCCCTATTAAACAGAAAACTACAGAACCAAGACCATTCATATCTCTCCCTGGGACTAGTGTAGGCTGTATACAAAGTAGGTGCTTAGTAGATGTTGATTGAGTTAAACAGTTTTTTTTTTTAAGTACTAAATTTGAGGGAGTGTAATACAGTAAAAGTAGACTAGATACCTGTGTGACCCTGGGCAAGTCACTTAATCCTGTTTGCCTCAGTTTCCTCATCTGTAAAATGACCTGGAGAAGGAAATGGCAAACCACTCTTGTGTCTTTGCCAAGAAAATCCCATATGGGGTCAGGAAGAGTCAGAAAACAAAGAACAGCAGACTAACAGACAACTAGGAGTGAGTAGATCATGGCCTGGTATGTCATTTCCCCAACATTTCCAAAAGGAAATAATTAATAATCCTTGTCTTGCACACTTACTGAGACTCATAATCAAATATGGCAAGTGTGAAAGCTTTTGTAAATTCTTAAATGCTATACGAATGAACAGTATTGAATTTTTTTTTTTAAAGAAACCAGTACTGGTCTTTTCTATGTTTCCTCCTTTCCTTTAGCATTTTTCCTGTCTTTGTATTGTCTTCTTTTTATTTTCTTTATTGCCTTAATTTATTTACACTATTTGCAGTTCTAAGATTGAAAAAGCTGTGCAATGTAGGTAAAGTTCAGTTCATTGTGGAGAAAATAAATCAGTGACCACTGTATGACAGTTGGAATATCTGTAGCTTAATAAAAATACATAATTTATCTATCAATAATTAGGAGCAACATAATTCTCAGTCTGTGTCATTTTAAAGATTATTATCTGGTGCAAAAACAGTAGTCTGATGCTTTCCTAAGCCTCAAAGCCTCCTGATAGCTAGGTGGTAGTGTGTTGCTGCCTTTTTTCTTGTGCCTGAGAGGGTCTCAGAGCTAAAAGGACCTCCAAGATCCTTGGGTCCAACCCCCCTGATTTTACAGATAAGAAAACTGGCTCAGAGACTTTGTGACTTTCCAGGGTTACATAACTAGTGAGTAGCCAAGCCAAGACAACTAACTCCAGATCCAGTACTCCTTTAATTACTCTTAAGATGCCACTAGTGTGACCCACATATAGCTAGAGATAGTCTCTCTTGAACTTTGTTCCAACTGTGGAGGATTTTTTGTTTTCTTTTTAATTTTTTGAGACTCTGTCTCTCCATCCCACTGGAAATACAGTAACCACTAAGAGACCATTGATTGACACAAGAGCTTTGACCAACTCTGTTTCTGATCTAAGCTGGTTTACCTTTACTTAGGCAACCTGACAGCCTTTTACTCTAAGGAACTCACCATCTTAGTACAGTACTTAGTACTGGCATATATGGGTTGTTTAGAGATCACTAGCACCTGTGGTATGACGGCTTGCCAAGCCCTTTTCAGGGCTGCTCATCCACCTTTGGTGTCCAACCAGTCACTCAACTCTCACCTGTGGCTCTAAGAAGCTGTAGGATGCAGAGCCCACACCCCAATAAACTGTCTCAGTAACACACTAAACCAGCCTGAGGGTAGCCAACAACCTCAAACCCATCAGTGAATTAGGGGGATGTCTACCCCTAGTATATGAAGACACCTTACTCCCCACTTCTATGCCCTATGAGAACAGTTTATTCCAACAGCCATGAAGGCAGCTAAAGCAGGCATTGTGGAGTGCTTAGGGCTCGGTTAGACATGAAAGAGGGCAAGGTCATCCACTGCATCCCAGGCTATTGCCAGTCATCCTGACTTTTGTCTTGCCACTAGACTTCAATGACTAGAAGAGAGAGTAAAGCTGACTACTTTGTGCAACTCTGCCTCACTTAAATCCAATTCACTCAAAAGTCAGGACATCTCTCTGATGTCATTGGTGTTCTTCAAAGATGAAGAATAGACAACAGTACTTATTGCCAAATATTGCCAGTACCTAATCAGTTTTTCCTATTGTAGCAGCTTCTAGGCTCAATGATCCACCAGCCTCAGCTTCCTTTTATAGTAGAGGTTACAGGCACATATCACCATTCCTGGCCCCTAGAGACTTTTAAGTTAGAATGTATTTATGTTGTCCTTTCTACTTTGGGGCAAAATAAGTACCCATATTAAGTATATTAAGGCCCCCAAAATAAACTATATGGATGCACACACACACACACACACACACACACACACACACGGGCTAAGATGTATACTACTATGTAAAGATAGTAAAAATTTTAAAGATGAGCCTGTGGGGTTAATTTAATCAATCAAATCACATTTATTAAGCATAATGTGCCAGGCACTGTAGTAATCATGAGGTACCCAAAAAAAAAGGTAAAAACAGGTATTTTTTTAAATATCACATATCTTTTATTAGCAAGGAAAATGGAAACAAGATTAGAAAAATATATAACAACTTAAAAGAATCACTGAGTTTCCTAAAATGGGGACACTTTGACTTCACAGTCTCAGGGGAGGGCTGAGAATTAGCAAATGCCCTAGCTGGTCATCTCTACTGCCCCCAGAATGGTTATTCTTCTCTAGCTGGGAGAGTGTCCTCAATCCACCTGATAAACATCATCCTGATTTCTTCACCCCATCTCCTTTCAGCATGTCCTGAACAAACTTCACACCCACTGCCATCTGGACCATCTCCAGGGATCCCCTCAACAGCTAACACAAAAGACTGGAATAAATGAAGAATGAGTGGTTTTCAGGAGCTACACAAAATCAACCAGGGGGTTGTTTTCCAAGATCTGAGAGAATTTGTCTAGGCTGGGATCCAATTGGTGATGCCCAGGTACATTTTAAATACTGCCTTGGCAATGACATCACTGTTTCCCAAAAGTCAGGGCACCTGCCAACGTTTGACCAAGCCAGGAAATCTTTAATCAATCACATACCAATATTTTGTCCAGTTGTTTGCTCACATCGTTTTCATTATCATTTTCATAGTCCTTGCAAATCTGAGTGACCAGAGCTAGGTCAGGGTAGAAGGCTGAAAACTCATTTCCTTGCTCTCAGTGCCTCAGTTTGCTTGGCTTGCCTCAACATGGTGCCAGTCACCACCTGCCTCAGGACTGTTCAACTATTCCCTCTTGCCCCTATCCATTGTCTTTTCCCTCCCCTAACTCCCCAGCCCTGCTGTGGCTCAATATGTGCTGCACAGCCTGGGCTTTTTTTTTTTTTAAATATAACTCGACTCAAGAAATTGTGCAAGGTACTATGCTCAGTAACATGGACACACTGGGACAAAAGCAAATCTCTACCCTTGAGTTTACAATCTAGCATGGGGAAAAGGGAAAAGGGGAGGCACAGACAATACGGATATAGATAACTAAATACAAAATGTTTACAAAGGAATTAAGAAGGAGTCTAGTGACCGAGAAGATGAGGAACAGATTGTGTGTGTGTGTGTGTGTGTGTGTGTGTGTGTGAAAGAGAGAGAGAGAGAGAGAGAGAGAGAGTTGAACCTTGCAGAGAGTGAGCGATTCCAAGAGGCCAAGGTGAGAAGGATGGGCATCCCAGGCATGAGGATAAGTAAAAAATGTGATGTCCTGTACTGGCAACAGCAAACAGGCCAGTTGGGGATAAGACATAAGTGCATAAAAAGTAATGGAAAATATGCATGAAAAAAGAGGCTAGAGCCAGAGTACAGAGATTTATGTGCCAAACAGAAGAGCTTGTATTTTCTCCTATTCTAGAATACCCTGTGACCTCATACACAAAGACTATAGGAATACCAGAATTAAATAAAATGTTTCCTCTGAGTTTATTCTTTAAAAAAAAAAAAAGGTAAGGAATTCAAATTTTAATGGGGAAAATAACATAATTAGATGTATATAAGATATATACAGAGTTGATGGGAAGTAATCTCAGAATGGAAGCTTTCCTGTAGAATGTGGGATTTGAGCTGACACAAGGGAAGAAGACAGGAAGACTAAGAAGTGAGGGAGGGAGTGTTCCTTCTTGGCAAAGAGGGCAACCAACACAAAAGTACCAAGACTAGAAAAGGGAACAGCAAATACCTGCATTCATAGACTGTGGAGGAGAGGAAAGAGTAAAAAGACTGGAAAATTAGGAAGAAATTAGGTTAGGAAGAGCTTTAAATGTCATACAAATGACTATATTTGATCCTGGAATAAGGAGACCCTGGAGTTTATTGGATGAAGGGTGGGTAGTGGTAGTTGACATGGTTCAACATGACCTATATTTTAGGGAAATCACCTTTGCAGCTAAATGGAGGATGGATAAAAGTGGGGAGAAACTTGAATCAGAGATAGCAATTATAAGGATTTTACAGTAGTCCCGATGAGAGGTGATGAGGGTCTAAAGTAGGCAGAGGGCTATAGAAAGAAGGTGACATCACGAAGGTAGAAAGAACAAAATCTGACAATAGATTGGATATATGAAGTGAGTGAGAGCTGAAAAGAATTACACCATGGCTGCAAACATGGGTGACAAAGAATGGTAGCGTCCTCGACAATAGTAGGGATGTCCAAAAGAAGACAGGATTTAGGAAATAAGATAATGAGCTCTATCGTGAACCTGTTGAGTTTGAGTTGCCTATGAGACATCCAGCTCAAGATTCCCAAAAGACAGCTGGTGATAAAAGACTAGCTCAATCGAAAGACTAACACTCGATAACAATATAAATCTAGAAATCATATCTGCATAGAGATAATTAAGTCCATGAGAGTTGATGTAAAATCACGAATTAGTTAAGATTTCCAAGTCTCAGACTCTCCTAAGTTCCCGTCCTGAATTTCCAGTTGCTGCTAAACCTGTATATCCTGCCAGCACACTCAACATGTGCTCAGCTAAACTCTTCATCTTCCCCCCAATACAACGCCTCCTTCTGAGCTGCCTATTTCTGTTGATGATACCACTATCTTCCCAGTCAAACAGGCTTGAAACCTGAGTTATGGCTGACTCTTCCTTCTTTTCACCCCATTCAGGAGTCAAACAGTCACTTAATTCTCCTTAACATTGTTTCTCAAATCCTTCCTTCTTCCCATTCCTCCAGCTACTTGCTGCCCTAACTCAGGTATTTGACCACCTGCCCAATTATAAAAGCTTCCTGAGAAGCATTTCCTCTTCCTTTCTCTCTTCTATCTATGCTTCCCATTCTGTCAGACTGATCCTCTTAAAGTAAGCTCTGTCAGAAGACCTGAGTTTAAATCCTTACTCTGATGCCCACTAGCCTTGTGACCCCAAGCAAATCCCTTTACCTCTCTGAACCCCTGAATACAATGAAGATAATATAGCTTTTACAGTGCTGCCTTCTTCATAGTGTTGTTGTGAAAGAAAGTCTCCATACACTTTAAATTATTATTTCTAGAATTAGTTCTTAAAAATGAAACAAAGGAAGCTTTAATTTTATCACTTCCTTACTCAAAATCCTTTAGAGGCTTTCATTTCCCCCAGACAAAATTCTTCATTCTGCAGGTGGCAAAAACTGGCTCTGGTGTCAGAGACCAGTTCAAATCCAGTTTAATACTTACTACTGTGTGACTTTGGGCCGGTCACTGAACCCTGGGTCTCAGTTGCAAAGTGAGGGGTCTGGACTAAATGGACTGTGAGGTTCCTACCATCTCTAAATCCGTGATCATATAATCAGACAGAAATTTCCTTTTCCAATCTTATCTCCCACTATTTCCCTTCACACACCTAATATGCCCACCAAATTGACCAACACCTACATCTTTGCTTTTGTTCTCCACCTAGGCTGCTCAGTGTGGTTCACCCTCCATAATTGGTACTTAATGAAATAAAGGTTTGTTGAATTGCACCTGGTTCACCTCTTCTTACAATGGAAGAGGCCAGGAGAGGGGAAAATACTTGCCCAAAGTTATACCCCCCAGGTCCCATTACTATGAATCTAGTGTTCTTTATATAATATTATGGCTAGTGTCAGATGACCTCAGAAAAATAATAAGATAAATGAAATTGACACTTAACCCTCCTTGGTAGATGTAGAGCAGCTGAGTTGATGGCACCTAATGAAAACCCACATGAATAGCTTCTGTGGAATCACTGCAAAGGAATTCTGCTGCTCTAGCTTCCTTACCCCTGTCACAAAGTCTACTGTAGGAAAAATCACAAACTTTTTAAAATTGAGGTGAAAAATTCTACATAAAGGCAGATCCTATCAAGAGTAGAATGGAGGATTCATGGTAAGCAAGCAAGTTCCCATTCCCATCAAATGGTTTGTAAACATCAACACTTGTTCCCTCTGTAGACAAAATGGCATTTCAAGTTCTAGTCAGACTCTAGGCCCAGGGCTGCCTTGGTTTTGGCTTCACCTCAGGGCCTTTCCTTACTAAGGAAGTGAAAACCTGGAAGGGGAGTGTGATTGTGAAAGCTAATAGCAAAGGTGCTGCTGTAATGGTTTCAGGAAAATCCACTAACCTCGCACTTTGGGAAGATTAAAGGAATTTAAGAAACAGAAGACAGTGGTCAGATCAAGATAAGAGCAGCCTCTTAGCAAGGCACCTTCCTGACTGGCCTATTTTGGGTCCCATGGAGCCTGCATAGAAGTGCTTCTGAAATACCCTGTTCGACCTCAATTGGGATTGAAAAGGCAGCTAAGAGTCATGCACAAGCAATTTGATTCAGCAGACTTGAATAAGTACCTACTATGTGCAGGTGTGCTTGGGGGTGGGGAGTGACTTAAAGATTAGATACTACCTAGTCTCTTGTCCTCATGAAATTACAGTCTACTAGAGGAATGAGACAAAAACATAACTAATAAGCAATGCTACATGATGAGTGCAATAGAAAAAATAAGACAATGTCATATGATGTCTGAAGAAGAATCAACAGGGGCACAAGGGGAGACTTCTTGGAGGAGGTAACATTTAAGTTGGTCCTAAAAAGTAAAGGTGGGCAAAACATTCCAGGCACAGAGAATAATGAAGTTACAGGAAATTACAATGCTCTGTGTTAGGGATGGGGGATGGGGGGGAGGGGGGGGACGGGGCAGAAAGCAAGGAGACCAAAAGTCCTCTCTTTGTCTGGAGCATACTTTGAGCAGAGAGAAGTAAAAGAAGATAAAACTGGAAAGGGAGGATGGCTCCAGAATGTGAAGGGTCTTGAATGCCAGGCAAGTAGTACTCTTTTTTTTCAAAAAGAGAAAAAATTACCAGATTTATGGCCAAGGAAAATTATTCTGGCACTTGTAAAGGATGGCAAAGAGAATGGCAGTTGGAAGACCCATTAGGAGGTTCTTTCAAGTCCAGGTGGGTGATAAGGAAGACCTTTACTATGGTGAAAATAGGGGAGGAGGGCACAGATATGAAGAGCTTTTTCAGGGACAAAATTGATAGGACACAGTAATTGAATAGATAGGACTCCTCATCACCTCCAGGATTAAATATAAAATCTGACATTCGAAGTCCTTCATAACCTGCCTTTCTCTCCCTCTTCCCCTACCTTCCCAATGTTTTTATACCTTACACCCTTGGCACTACCACCTATTCTGTGAGCCAGTAACACTGACCTCTTTGCCATTTCTGGAATAAGAAGCTCATCTCTTAACTCTGGGTATTTTCTCTGGCTGTTCCCCCTGCCTGGAATGCTTTCCTTCCTGATCTGCCTTTCCTACCTTCCTTCAGACCCCTGCTCAAATCCTACCTTCTATAGAAGCCTTTCCTGAAAACCCTTCATTCTAAGGCCTTCTCTCTGAGGCTATCCCCTGCTTATCATGCAGAGGGTTTGTTTGTACTCATTTGCTTGCATTTGTCTTCCTCATTAGACTCTGAGCTCCTTTAGATCAGGGACTAGCCTTTCTTTGAATTCCCCATGCTTAAGACAGTGCCTCGTATATAATAGGCACTTAATATATATTTATTAGCTGACTGAGGGGAAGGAGGAATCAAATGCCAATTTTTCAAACTTGGGTGACAGTGACTAGTGGTGCCAACTGTTAGAAACCACAAAGACAGAAGTAAGAACAGATTTAGGGATGATCAGCTTTGTTCTGGTCACGTCAAGTTTGAGGTAATAGTAAGACATTCAGGTAGAGATATATGGTAAGCTATTAGAGATGTGGGACATTCTTGGGAAAGAGATTAAAGCTAGAAATCTGGAACCAAGTCATGCACAATAAGGTGAAAGTTAAAGTCATTTGAGAGGCTTGAAATACAAAGAAGGGACTTTGGAAGGACACTCACTTTAAGGGACAAGGATGAGGAACCAAAAAAGACAAAGAGTAGGTGTTTGGTAGGAAAACCAGAAATAAGAAAAAAGATCATGCTTGCTTTAAATCTCTCATAATGTATAAGGCTTTCTTTCATCCATCACACTGAATCACCATGCCAACCCTCTGAAGGAGACAGAGCAGCAGTTTCTTCTTTTTTTAGGGTTAGGAAAACTAAGATCCGTAGTAGAAATGATTTGTTGAACAAAGGTCACACACTGCAAGTAATAAGTGGCAGTCAGTCCTGGAACAAAGGTCTTTTGATGCCAAGGCCAATGTTCTTTCTGCTGCTCTGAACTTCCTCTCCATATAATAGTGTTTTTGCTAGCTGCTTATTAACAGCGGAGACCAAACACCTTGCCATTTGGAGAAAGGATATTTTTATATTTTTAAATGCTAGCTTTCTAATCTGAAGAAGGTCATAAATTAGGCATGAAATAATGATGCAGATGACATGGTTGCATTGGTACAGCCATATCCCCAAACTGGATCTGGGTCCCCAGAGAAACAGCTAACTAACTGTTTCTATTTTTAGGATTCTAGGTGGATCCCTGAAATTTTTAACATTCTTGTACATAAGCTCCCAGATTTTCCTCATCAATAACCAACTAGCTTTTATAAAAGGAATTTGCCATAAAGGTAGAGCAAACATAGTTATGAAACATTCTCCACCCACTCCCAAAGTCTGGGGTGCGCTCTCCCATAAATACAATCAAAGTCCATGAGAGAAGTGGACACTAACTTTTAAAGCACAATGGTAATGCAGCATATGTGTAGAAAATATGTGTTAAAGGGCCACCTCCCCACTCCTGGCCTTGGAAGCCCTTTTTTCCCTTTGTGGATTTCTTATGCAGGGCATGGATGGCATCAGTGATGGATGAATCACTCTGCTACTTAGCTGGTCACCCAATCTGGCTCCTCACAAAGTATGGCATCCCTGCTGGATGTCTACCAGAGCATGACATTGCTGCTGGGCTGGGCTGCTTCTCAACTGAGCCAGGCTGTTCTGCTGCTCTTGGTAGTCCAACCGCCCCCACCTCCATCCCCTCCCCTTCTGTTCAGGTGGTCAGAAAGGGAAGATGTTAACTGTCGCCTTGCATTTGTTCACAGGATCCCTGCCAGGGTACTTCCAAATCAACTCTATCACCTCATCAGGGAAACAAGCAGAAAAGAGACATGAGGGCCACATGCTCGCTACTGCCGCTGGTCAGGTGGGACTCAAAGCCCCCCAGCTCTTTGCAAGGGAGTTCATAGTAGTCCTGCCTCCTCTGTGATGCAAAGGAAATGAGGGTAATGAAGGGGTAGATTCAAAATTCAGTTTCTTGACTAACTACATTAATCAAATTAAATAATTACTCAAAATAATGATGTCAGCCTTACCTCCCAGGGCATACATATACATGTCATTGCCCCTGTTTTTGTGAGCACTGCTTTAATGTTTGCAAGTAATTTTTTCTCATTTTTTCCTTCCCTCCATCTTTGATTTCTTCATCACCCACAAGTGATAAAGAATTCTGGAATTCTTTCATCAAACTGTATCTATCCCTATGACTCATCCATTCTAAACTAATTCCTTATCTTTGCCATGACCTCCCAGTACCTCCATTCCTCAGTACATTCCTAGGCCATCACTATTATTCTGACTTCAATTTCCTTCTCTCGAAGTCTTGACCCTTTGGGTAACCAATCCAAATTTACACTGTCCTCTACTCTTGAATTTTGTTTGCCCTTGTCTTATTGCTGCTCATACCTCACTGAGCACCAGCTCTGACTCACCAGCTGCCTACTTACAAGTTACTGAATGGTCCTGGAAGGCACACAACTGTGCTTGAGTATGTCTACTATAAATTATCTAAAATGAGATCTCTGTGCTGGAAAACAATCATTTTAATCTTCCCCAATTGATTTTCTATTGAGCTTTGCACAGCAGTTTTTCCAAACTATCTTTTCTCTTAAGCATCCCATACCAACTCTTCCCCCTCCCCCCATTCTTATCAGAGAATCTCATCTCCTAATAGAAATCTGGTACCATCAGCTATCAGCTTCCTCTTTTTTCCTCCTCTTTATCTCAGAGCTCCTTGACATCATCTTGTCTTTTCTCTTATTCACTGAACAGCACTGGAGGAAGCCATGCAACCTTGCTGATGGAGGCTACGTAAATTTATGTTACCTGATAACATCTGGGTTCCCACTCTATTTTCTCCTCTCTAATTGAATCTCTTTTGTCATACTTCCACAACTGTTATGAACCTTCTCTTCTCAAGCCTCTCACAGCACCCTCTCTCTTTATCCCCTCAACAGAGTACCTTAACTCATACTTTGAGAAAATAAAAGCCATTGCCTGTAGGTTTCCTTTCCCCCCTTATTCTATGTGACAGAACCCCTTGTCATCTACCACTCACTTCTTCACTCCAGTGTTAGATGAGGAAGTAGTCCTTTCTTGGTCAAGGCCTATTTGTCAATTCATACTGTTAATCCCATTCCCTCTTGTCTCCTCCACAAAATTTCTCTCAAGTCATCCCTGCTCTAATTTTTAATTTCCCTTGCCTACTACCTAAAAACATGCCCAGGTTTCTCCTATCCTTCAAAACAAAAGTCCTTGTGTTCCCTTCAGTCAGTCACCTTTTGTACTAGCAGTGGACCCCCTGCCTCATGAATCTCACCTGGAATAGAATCAGCACCAGGTGCTTTGTTGCGTGAGAGGAGCCTGATGGCATTTAAAACCTCTTCTTCATTTGGAAGTTCACTAGAGAGGGATTGACTTCAATTGGATGTATCTGGTCAACGTCTTCAGCATTGATTGGTAACAGTCTGTTGAGGACACTATGGAAGTGTTCAGTCCATCTCTCCAGGATCACATTCTTATCACTAATCAATGTGGCTCCATCAGCACTGAGTAGTTAAGAAGCATCAAAGGTTGTTAGCCCATAAATAGCCTTCAAGGCATCATAAAAGCACTTTGGATTGTTACTATCAGTGTAAAACTGAATTTCATCTCCCTTCTTACTGAGCCAAGAATCCTACATCCTAAGCCTTACTTGTTCTTTACTTATGATGGAGCTAAATGCTGCCTTCAGATGGATGAACTATCCTGCTAGTAAGCCTTGTGACCTTCTCATTTTTCATTTAACAGCTTCTGAATTTCTCCATCATTTTTGTTAAACCAATCTTGATGTTTGTGAGTGTTTTGGTCCAGATGAGTAAATGCACTCTCAGATCTCTCTGAAGAACTTTGGAATCAGTAATCCACATCAAAGAAGGCGCCATGCTCTATGAGAGAAGCAGAATTGCAGTAGTTAAAAAGAAATGCAAGATGCACAAATTTACAGACATCTCCACTCCAAATGTTCATGTGGACTATTTGTGCCCGACCTGTGGTAGAACCTTCCAAACTCTTATCTCAGTCTGATCAACCACAGTCAAACATGTTAAACCTTGACTCCAACATAGTGATGTCGTTTTGGTCTTCTTTGAGAATGAAGGGCAGCAACTAACCATCCACCCTTCAAGCTATCATCCTATAATATCTCTTCTCCTTTTTATAGCCAAACTCCTGGAAAATCTATCCTCTTTTCTATCCCTTTCTTCTTATCTCATTTAAAAATCTGGTATAAAAGTCTGGCTTCTGACTTTTTCACTCAATCAAAATGATTCTCTAAAAAGTTTTCAATAGGGCGGCTAGGTGGTGCAGTGAATAGAGCAGCAGCCCTGGAGTCAGGAGGACCTGAATTCAAATCTGTCATCAGACACTTAACACTTACTAGCCATGTGACCTTGAGCAAGTCACTTAACCCCAATTGCCCTGCCCTCCAAGACCCCTCCAAAAAAAAGTTTTCAATGACCTGGTAACTGCACACTCAAATGGCCTTTTCTCAGCCTTTGTCCTTTTTGAGCTCTTGGCAGTATGTAGTGCTATTGGCCACCTCTCCTGGATATGTTCACTTCTCTGGGTTTTCATGACTTTGCCCTCTCTTAGTTTTCTTCCTACATGCCTGGCTCCTCCTCAGGCTCCTTTGCTGATTCATTATCCATGTCCTTCCACTTAACTGTGGGTGTAACCCAGAGTTCGACCAGATTTCTCTTTTCTATCTACGCTTCCTCTCTTAATGATCTCATCATCTCCCTTGAGTTTTGTTTTCATCTTTATATAAATGACTCCCAGAACTACATATCCAATCCCAGTCTCTGCTGAGTTCCATTACCTCATCACCAACTGTCTATGAGATATTTTGAACTGAATTTCCATAAGCATCTCAAACTCAGGGTGTCCAAAACATAACTCATTATCTTCCCCCTGATATTTTCATTTGGCACTTAATTATTTCTATTGATACTCCTATTAAACCAGTTTTTCAATCTGAAAGTCATCCTTGATTCTTCCTATCCCCTTATCCCCCCTGCCCTGTATCCAATCAGTAGCCATGACATGCCAATTCTACCTTCACAAAATCTTACATCCATCCCTTCTCAAAACTTCATAATTCACCACCTGGGCTATTGAAATAGCCTCCTGATTATTCTCCCTCCATCCCATCTCTCACCTCTCTAATTCTTCCTCCATATCACTGCCAAACTGATATCCCTAAAATAGAGCTCTGGTCATGTCACTCCCTTGCTCAGAATCTTAAGTGACTCCCCATTTTCTCTTAGATGAAATGCAAAATTATTAACATATCATTTAAAGCCATCCACAATCTCCTTCCCACCTGCCTTTCATGAAAGGTTCAGAACCCCAAGTCACAAAAAAGAATGATAATGTCTTCTACAAAAATAGGAAAGTTTGGAGGAGGGAGAGTAGGGTTTGGGGGAGAACCAGTGAGTTCTACTCTGAACATTTTAAGTTTGAGACTTATCCTTTAAAGTATCTTCTTGGGGGTCATGCATTTATTTCTATAATATTACCATTGCTAATAACATTTCTGGACTTCTCTTCAGGAATGATCTACAGAGATAGATGAGTAGCCATACAAGAGAACCTTCTTCGTTGCCTTTATAGTCTTATCTTATTCTTGTCCCCAAACTACATTCCCCAGCCTGACTTCTGGTCTTATCTACCAGTTTTAGCTCCTAGGGTAGACGTGGGATTATAGTATTTAAAGATGGAAAGGACCTTTGAAACAATGTAGTTTAAAATCCTCATTTAACAGAGAAAGAAACTAAGTCTCATGGAGTTTGTGAATTGCCCAAGTGAATTTACTCTCTTCAGGTCATCCTGATGACTTGTTCTGTTTGGCTTCAAAGGTCAGAACAAGAAGCAATTCGTGGACGTTGTTATTATGTTGTTGGTGGTGGTTTTTCAGGCTTTTTCAGTCATGCCTGACACTTTGTGACCCCATTTAGGGTTTTCCTGGCAAGGATATTAGAATGGTTTGCCATTTCCTTCTCTAGAGTGGAAGTTAGAGAGAGGCAATAATCAGTTCTCTATAAGAGAAATCTTCCTATGAAATCAGAACGGTCTGGCAATAGGAAGACTTCTTTTGTTAAGTAACTCTCTGTCACTGGAGTTCAAGTGGAGATTGAATGGCCACTTATATGATTTGGTAAATATTTATTAAGTGTCAGTGCTGGAAACATAAAGAAAAAGAAAAGACAGTTCCTGTCTTCAAGGAGCTTACAAGCTAATGGGGGGAGGGAGGGAATAATATACAAAAGGAAGTTGAAAAGGGAGGTGAGAGGTGTGAGAGGGTACCTGGCAAGGAGGCATAATAAAGATTATGGTGAAATCAAAAGCAAGTAGAACACCTGGTGGGAAATGAACAGATGGCTGGGATTTTGATTCTCCTATAAAGCTATGGTTGCTCTGTCCTCCAGCCCTCCAGTCAGAGAGGCAGAAACAACCAAGTGTAATAATAAGATTAACTGTCAAAGCTGAAGGAATCTCCATGATGCTGAGTTCCCTGGTGATGGATTTATCTAGTGGTGAGTTTATCCTGGACAAGGCATGATGATGATGTTGATAGACTTGAAACCAAGCAGAGCATCTGGTGCAAATGAGTACTGGGTAACATTTACTGGGAGTTCAGAAAAGAGATTCCTAGAGCATGTTCTGGGGAGGATCCCTGCTCAAATTCAGGTACAGAAGCCTCTGAAGTCACTTTCAGTTGTTAGTATCTGTGATTTTATGATGAAGGCTACAGCCTTGCATGTCTCCCTGTGAGGACAGACTGATCTAGACAGGGATATAGATGCATTAAGTAGCCGGACTTAGCCAAGGGCAAAATAAGTGAAGTTACAAGGAGAGATCTAGCTACGGATTATGCGGGGGAGGTGAAGAGGGCATTGACTACACACAAATACAACCAAGTCTCTAAGGATACAGATTTGTTACTACTATAGCAAAAGTGTATTTCTGTACACGTTTGAAGTATACTCTATTGAAGAATGCACTGAAGATTGTATTGAAGACACTCAAAAGGATATAATGTAGCTTAAGACCTTCCCTGCTCCCCTCTTGCTGGCTGAAATCCTAACCATCCTGCCTGGCCATGAGTCATAACAGAAGATCCCTAAGACATCATGCAATCTGATATAGGCTATACATGTACAATCATTTTAAATAGTCTTTTCTATATGAATCCCACATTCAAAATGAAATTCTCTCTCCCTGATCTTAACCCCGATAGAATTTTATCTGGTCCTGTTTCTTGATTATTTTTACATTCTGGTTTGTACGACTGTAGGCATTTAAGTGTAGTCTTAACCTTGAGTCCAGGTACTATGACTTATTCAAAGAATTGGAGAACCATAGAAATGTAGAACTGGAAGGAACCATACAATAATGAATATATATTGTCAGGGCTGGAAGGGACCTTAGAGTCACAGACCAATTTGAATAAGGAGCTAGAAAGGTCCTTAAAACATAAAATTTCAGAGCTGAAAGAAAAAAAAATAGAACATAGAATGTTAGAGCTCCAAAATTCCTCCTTACTTTGAATTTCATGAGTTTACATTTGAACTTCAAATGCTAGATTATTTTTTAACTTGATCAGTCAGCATAAGGAAAAATCTGGATAACTGAGTCCTCAAATAGTACTCTCTTGAATTTGAAGAAGAGAAAATGCTCTTTGGCTGTGAACTAATTTGATAAGCAGCTCCACCTCTAAAATGGGGGTGGGGGTGGAGGGAATCACAACATATTTAGATATATCTCTGTTGCTAGTATGAAACACATATATGCAAAATGCCTTTTCTGACTTTCAAATATTTAGCAAAAGTCACCTAAGGATTACTCATTGAAGCAGTGATGTTATTGTAAAAAACAGATATGTCTTAAAAAAAAGAATCAATTTTCAATCAACCAACAATTATTTATTAAGCGTCTAATATGTGCCAAACATTGAGTTTACATTTTCAAAGGGAGACATGTACACATATATACATCTGTGTGTATACCTATCTCTGTCTACACAAATATGTATGGAATATAAGTAGGATAAATGCAAAATAGTTTGCTAGTGAGGGTAACAGTTATTGGAGGTATTAGGACAAGCTTCATGTAGAAGGTGGTACTTGAGTTGCATCTTGAAGGATGAGAGGGATTCTCTGAGGTGGAGAAGAGAAGGGAGAAGGAAACATGGAGGGGGGAGGGTGTACTCATAAATGAGGACATATATGGAGGAGAAATTCATACCTCCAATGCTTTCAGACTGCTGATTATCATCTGGTGATGCTATCACACTGCTTCAGCTGAGCTGTTGTATGTGAGTCTCTGTGTGTGTGTATCTAGAACAGTGGTTCTCAACCTTCCTAATGCCCTGACCCTTTAATACAGTTCATCATGTTGTGGTGACCCCCAACCATAAAATTATTTTCATCACTACTTTATAACTGTAATTTTGCTACTATTATGAATTGTAATGTAAGTATCTGATATGCAGGATGTATTTAAATTGAACATAACCCATAGGTTGAGAACTGCAGATCTAGAAGAATGTCTAAACTGGGAGTTGTCCCTTGTTCCATGTGGCTGCTGCTCCCTGTTACCTTGCTGCTTCTCTGATACGTACTGATTGTTTCTAGGCATGGCTTCACTGAACATGAAGTTTTGGAATTTCTATCTGCTTCTAGATTCTGGCTTAAGCTTAGTGACTTTTCCTATAAGAGTTTATTTCTCTGAGCCCTGGCTGAAATAAGTGTTTCCCCTCCAGAAGAAGATTCCTAAGAGTTCTTTCTTTGGAAAGAGTCAGTAGCATAGTACCTATCCTAGTCACCCAAGAAAAATAGTGCATTTCTGCTTGTCTAATTTCTTAAACTATATTTTCTGGTCACCAAGGGCTATGTCTATGTTAAAGACCTCATTTTGACTTATGGTCAGAGAGTCCAAGTAGCTCCCTGCTTAACTCCCAATTTATAAACTGCTCCTAGGCAGCACTCATTTAAAGACTATCCTCCCAGCAAGTTATCAAAGGCTCCTAGGGTTCAGGGATTCCCCAGTTTCTCAACTCACAAATTTCTTGGTCTTTCATACACATGAATAGATGGGGAAAAGAGTCACAGAAAGGAAAGGTAAGAATCCTAGGGAAACAGATTATTGTTTTCCTATCTAGCTTCACTTCTAGCCTTTCAAATGCTTATGTGACCCTGGAACCTTTCCAGGGTTGGATCTTATCCTGTTCTGTTACATACAAGAAAAGTGACATGGTGTAGAAGAAAGAACACTTGACTTGGAGTTAGAAGAACTGACTCTAGTCCCTAGTTAATGGTATTTAGTAGCTAGCTAGCTCTCTTAACCTCTCTGAGCTTGTTTTCTTATCTATAAAATAGGAATAATAATAATATGCTATCTATCTCATATGGTTATTATAATTAAGTTATAAATCATAAGCTCCTATAGAAATAAGAGCTATTATTAATATGTGGTCCCCAGGGATCCTAAAGTGTAAGCCAGGAAAAAAAGAGGGAGGGAATAATGAAGAAAGAGAAAAGGAAGATAGATAGATGTGATGGAGAGAGGTAAAAAATTTCTCCCAATTTTTTCAGGTACCAATGTTACTTGTGTCTGTCTAGGTCTCAGAAGGTCCAAGAGCAGGAAATAAATATGCTCAGATGTAAAATTATTATCTGCAACTTATTTTAGTAAAAGGGTGGTCAAAATAATCAATCAACAAACATTTATTAAACAGTTACCAGTGCCAGAAACTGTGCAAAAGCAAAACACTTCCTCCCCTAAAGGACTCTACATTCTATCATAGGAAACAATGGGTGTATGTATATATATATATATATATAAGTAATTATGCAGTTATATACAAGGTAAATACAAATTAATTCCCTTAGGGTGGATGGAGTAGGAGGGAAAGAGCAGTATGGAACTATTATTTTCAGGCAACAGGAAAAGCCTCATGTGGGAAAATTTAACATGAGTTAAATTTTGAAGAGGAGAAAGTAAGAAGGGAGTGCATTCTGGGCATGGAGAGATGAGGGGTTGGGGTGGAGGGAGGATAGTCACTTGTACAAAGGCACAAAGTGGGGAAATGTGTGCAAGGAAGGACAAATAAACCAATCTGGCTGAACTACAGTGTGTGAAATGGAATAGAGTATAATAAGGCTACCTTGTGAAGGGTTTTAAATGCCAAAGGAGTTTGCATGTTATCCAGAAACCATGGGAGTTTTCTACACAGAGGAACGATGTGATCAGACTGGTGCTTGGAGAAAAAAGAGACTTGAGGCAGGGATCCCAATTAAAACAACAGGCTGCCTTCACACATATCACTGATTACATTCTTGAGAAAGGTGATTTAACTTGAAACTATGTAGATGAAAATTGCTTTCCCCTTAGATACAACTAGGATAATACCCAGCCACAGGACTATACCACCCAGCTTTTTAAAGATGTAGTACACAGAAGTCCTTCTACCATTAAATCTTATGATTTGATTATAACAGAGAACTATGTGTGAGCCCAGATGGTCTAGATCATTTATCTTCTCCCTCTCCACTACAGAACCTCTCTCACCTCTGGACTTGTATGGACCAGGTTTGGTCTTGGGGGATCTGGCCTTCTAGAGAGAAGCTCAAGTTTTCTTATGCTCTTTATAGCCTCATCCTAGGTCCCCAGAGAAAATCACTTAAAGCTTAAATTTGGCTGTTGTCTAGGGTCTTCCCCTGTACATTGTATACCAGGTAAGGACAACAATTTATTTCCTTTACATAGAAGATATTCAGAAGTATATAATAACAAAGATTTAATCAAATAGCAGTAGCATACCTACTATTACATTCTTCTGAGAAATTAACACTTAAAACACCAAAACAAGAAACATTTTGTGGGGGTCCTGAGTTGGCATTTTACCTTCCCCTCACTTCTATACTGTCTAAAGCTGTTCTTCCAGGTCTGTGTTTTCTGACAAAATAGATCAAAGGCTGAACTTATCCTCCTGTGGTCATCATCTCCAAAAAGTGCTAGAGTAGCTGTCAAGGGCTCCCCCTGAAGTGCAGTTGGTACCACTGACGGCTCAAGAGCTCCTAAGCATTTGAATTCAGAAAATTGCTCCTGAAACTTGAAACATCCATCTCAGGGTCCCTGCTTCCCTAGACTCAGGAAAGAAACACAAAATCAGACAAGGCAGTCAGGGACCCAAGGCTCAGGCTTAACATGCCTGGCTGAGTCCTTACTTCAGCATGCATTTAGTCATAGCCACTGAGTTGCTGGGGTTGAGTAAAGGGCAAGCTTTCTCTCCTCCACTTCTCCAGGGAGAGAGGCTTAAAGAATTCTGACACACTAAGCAACTGGGAAAAGAGAGTCAGAGGGTGGAGTCATTTCCTTTAAGATCCACAGAGTGAGCAGCTCTTCCTAATTCAATGGTCCATCTTTGATGATCCATTCCCCTCCCTTCAGTCTACCGAGGAACCACCCAGGATTTGCTGCATCATCCCAGAGTGACAAGCCTTACAAAGCTGAGCCACTTATTTCCTTGAAGCTGGCAGAGTGAAAACTGCTCCATGGGGTGTGCCCTACCCAGAACACACTGAGGGTGGGGAGAGAGAGCAAGGAGGTGCTGCTTACCTCCTATTACCTCTTAGAACACAGAATGTCAGGCATGGGCACGCATAGCCTAGGTGTATGGAGGGGGTGGGGTGGAAGTATTATTTTAAGAGAATTTATCTCTCTATTCAATCTAGCTTCTTTTGTCCTGCAGGCAGGGGAAGGGTCAGTGGCAAGGCTTACCCCAGGGTGCACAAGCACCTGGGTGCGCCCAAACTATTTCTCTTAAAAGCTAGAGTGTCAGAGCTGGAAGAAATTATAGAGATCGTTTAGTTCAGTTCCTTCTTTTTAGGAGAAAACAGGTCCACCATCATCCAGCCATTTAGAAACAAAGCTA
>CM053585.1:315512616-315531890 GCA_028646515.1 Pseudochirops corinnae | reverse complement strand
GCTCTTCCTGAGCTCCAGGAAGGCAGAAACTGTTTCACCTTTCCTTGTTTCCCCAGCACATAGCATTGCTCCTAGCACACAGGAGGTCTATAATAAATGTTTATCCACTGACTTATAGTATATGAAATAAGGCTGCATGGGTGCCTACTGCATCCATGTTTGTCTGAGTTATATAGACTTCTCAAAAGTTATGTCATATGCCATACAAATGTAGCATTTGATTAAATAGGTAATCATAGGATTGCATTTGGTACTTGTGGTCATTGTTACATATGCTCTTGATTATGTGCTGTGTTATGTTCATTGTACACAATAATTCCAACTGTATATAATCCTAGCACAATTAGCAAAATGGTCTCCTGACTCCAAGTCCAAAGTTCTTTCTACTCTGCCATGCCACAGCTGCATCTGTCTTTCCCATGGCATCAGGAATAAGACTTATACATAGTAGGCACTCAGAAAACATGCAACTAATTATATAAATGATATACAAGATAATAGAAATAACCTTATGGCTAACAGAACGTCAGTAGGTAGATTAGTAAAGTATAGTTTCTGGGACCAAGACCAGCTAAGCCTGGTAGGCTCCCTGGAGGAGGTGTCTCTAGACAAAATCAGTCAAAACTCAACATAGAAGAGTAGAGAATTTCTTCCAAGAAGAGAAGAATGATGTGTTATAGGAAGCATAGTACAGCATTGTCTTTCATTTACTCTGTGGTCATTAGAAATCATCCAATTCAACTCCTTCATTTTATAAGTAAGGAAACTGAAATTCATAAAGGAAAAATGCCTGACCAAGGTCATACCACTAATAAGGACCAGGAGCTGGGATTTGAACCTGGGTTTTCTGACTTTACATCCAGTGTTGTCTCCACCATATCAGCGACACACTGATAAATGTTTAACAACTGAGTTTCTTGGGGAGGAGGGGATATATATACAACACACTTTTAAGTTTAATCTGCATTAATAGCATTTTCTCCATCCCTGTCTTAAGTCTAGACTCTAGAGTGACCCCTGGCTCTGGACAATCAAAAACAGTAACAGATCAAACCCTGATTTGTAGTTTTCCCACATGTGCTCACATTGAAATTTTAAAAATTGACCCCATCATGTAGACTTGAGCTGGTTCCAGCAGACCTCTGGCTATACCATATGGTGTAGTACCTATCACTTAGCAGTATAGCTAGGACCGAAGCCTCTGCCTCCTAAATTCCTTGCAAGTTCACTTTCTACCACAGGATGACAGGCAAAAATGCTTACTTAAAGGGAGATTGCATGATGCATTTACTACCTTCTGCTAACTAGATCCCAGATCTACATGGGGAAATATGTTGACAGGCAGCATCTATTTATGGTCCCTCCCTTTCAGTCTGGTCTCTTCTCCAAGGCTGGAGGGCCATGGGATAAGCATTTCATGCTAACCTACATGCTGAGAGCTAAAAAAGCTCCTTTGCTCCTCTGTCTCACAAAATAGAATTGTACCCCAGCCAAGGGGCCACATTGTCCACTTGCCATTTTTAAATAGTAAATTGCCTGTTGAGAGTTGGTACCCTATTGCTACTTCTGGCATTTCAGCTTGTCTAGGCTTATAGGAAACAATTGGAAAAGGAGCAATGAAGTTGGAATATACTTTATCTTTTGCATTTAAGATAGCCTGGGATAATAAACAAGGGAAAAATTCAAGTTCTGTTAAAGCTTCAGTGAGATTCATTGAATGCCACAGTTGAAAGAATATGACAATATTTGAATCAAAAGACTAGAAATTAACTAGTACAACCTTTTCATTTTAGAGAGGAAGGAACTGAGGTCAAGAGAGGGGAATGGACTTTCCCAAGTTTATGTGTCAAATTGATGTCAGAGGCAGGATCATAGAACACAGAATGTCAGAGTTGGAAGGAACATCAGGGACCATTTAGGGCCAATGCATATCTGAATAACAACTTCTTCCACAATATATCTGCCAAGTGGCCATTCAAACTTTTCTTGAAGACCTCCAGTGAAGGTGATCCCATCACTCCTGAGGTAGGTCATTCCACTTTTGCATAGCTAAGTCACTTAGGAACTTTTTCCTTATATCAAATCTAAATGTTCCTCTCTGGGACTTAGGCACGTTGCTTCTAGTTCTTCCCTCTGGGAACAAGTGGATTAAAACTCAAGTCTCTTAATGCCTAGGTCTTTGAAAAAAATAACTGCAACTCATTAATATGGTTATTCCCTCCAAAGGTATAAATTGCAACTCAGCTGTATTTCTCTTGTCATTCCATAAATTTGCCATAGAGAGTTTATCCACCATGCTGTCAATGGAGCATACACACTGTTCATTGGTTGTCTGCGGTACAGGGGAAATAGCACTTGCCTCTAATCAGAGGACTTGGGTTTGAATCCCTTCTCTGATGAATAAAACCTGTGTGACCTTGAGCAAGTCACTTACTCTCCCTCAGCCTCAGTTTCCTCATCTGTAAAATGAAGAGGTTGGATCAGATGACCTCTAGGTCCCTTCCAACTCTAGATTTCAAATATGATGATCATCCGATTCCCTTTCCAAACTCCTAACCTCTTTGTATCTCTCTTTCAGAGAAAATTCTGAGGAAATGAATTGGCTGGTTAAACTGTTGAAATACTGGCCTATATTTAGAATAGTCATTCCACATACAACTTTTGTCCATCCTTCAAGGCTCAGTGCAAGTGTTATCTTTTCTGGGAACTATTCTCTGATCCTCTCAGACCACTAGCCCTCACCCCAATTCTGCCACTAACTCCCCATGTAACTTTGGGCAAATCATTAACTCCACCTGGACTGTGGTTTCTCTGTTTACAAAACAAGGGGTTTATATAATATTCAGTTCAACAAACATTTATCAGCCACTTGCCATGTGTAAGCTCTTACTGCTCAGTATACAGTGCCTTTAGGCAAATTTTTCAATTTTATTGGAGTTTAAATAATTTCTGCTCTTGCTTTAGATGGGACACCTTAGAAGAATGAATGAATGAATACCCAAAATATTTAAGTTCTTATTATGAGTCAAGAACCGGGCAAAGCTCTAGGGATACAAATAGAGAAGCGGGAGACAAGCTCCAGGCTCTAGGAGCTCAAAACACACATATGGGAGTTCAGACGTAAATCAGACAGAACAACTTTTCAAACTCTTTCCAACTGTGAATTCTAAGATTTCTGGTAAGATAGAAGTCAAGTCAGCAATCATGTATTAAGTATCTACTGTGTGCTAGTATTGTGTTAAGCACTGGGGATAAAAAGAAAGGCAAAAACCACTCCCTTTTGTAAAGGAGTCCTCAGTCTAATGGGTGAGAAAGCATGCAAGCAACATTATGTAATACAGACAATATATAGACTGGACAAATTAGACATGATCTCTGAGGGAAGACACCACTAGTGTTAAGGAGAGGCCAGGAAAAGTGTCTTTGCAAAAGATGGAATTTTAGCTTGGATCTGAAGAGAGTCAGGGAAGCAAGGAGGAAGAGATGAGGAGGGAGAGAATTCTAGGCATGAAAGCCAGCTGGTGAGAATGTGGAAATGTTTGGGAGTCAAGAGATGGAGTGTCTTGTTGAGGGAACAGTAAGGAGGCTGTGTCACTAGAGTTCCGTGTATGGAGAGATAAGCAAAGGACAAGAACTCAGGAAACGTAGGAAGGCGCCAGCTCATGTCGATCTTTAAAAGTCAGGGGCAGCTAGGTAGCACAGTGATGGAACACTGGCACTGGATTCAAACACTGAGTTTGAATCCCGCCTCACATACCTCTTCAAGAACAAAGGACAAACTACTAAATGTGTGACCCTGGGCAAGTTACTTAACCATGATTGCATTCCCCCTCAAATAAATAAAAAGCCAAACAGAATTTTCTTTGATCCTGGAGGCAATAAAGAGCCACAGGAGCCTATCAAATAGGGGAGGAGTCAAATTGGTGCTTTAGGAAGATCAATTTCCCAGCCTAGTGGGATGATGGACTGGACTGGGGAAAGATTTGAAAATATCTAAATAGCTAAAAATATATATAATCTAAAATGTATAATTACATATTTTATATAAATATTAATATAGTACATATACATAGTAACATATAAATAACATATTATATATAAATATATAAAGAACCACTTAATTCATCCACCTGTCTAATCTTTCCTTCTCTAATTCATCCCACATACAATGCCAGAGTCATTTTCATAGGCGCAAGTTGGATCATCACTTCTCCATTCAAAAACCTTCAGTAGCTCTGTTTTGCCCACAAAATTAGACCCAAACCCCTCCACCTGGTGTTCAAGGCCCTGAACAATCTGGCTCCAACCTATTATTGTAAAATGGCATCTCAGTAGACCCTTTTTCCTATCCCATGTGCTCTTACCCTTTAGCCAGACTGTAACTGTAAGTACGTACCATTACTTGGATATGATTTAGATTTTCCCATTTCCCTGCTTTTGCTTACATTGTTTTATCCATTTAAAGTGTACCATCACTATTTATATATATATATATGTATTTATATGTGCATATATACATATATGTTGTGTACATATACATGTGCACATGCATATACATATACACGTGCACATATACCTATACACATACATATGGCAATTAGGGTAAAGTGGCTTGTCCAGGGTCACACAGTTAGTAAGTATATGAAGCTGGATTTAGCCTCAGGTCTTCCTGATTCCAGGGTCAATGCTCTATCCACTGTGCCACCTAGCTGCCCCTTATCACTCTCTGTTGAACTCTTTCACACCCTTCAAGGCCTAGCTCAAATGTTACCTTTTCCAAGAAGCCTACCCTGACTTCACTAATTAAAACATAGGTTCTTCAGACCTTGCATAGCATTTCATCTGTACCTCTGATAGAAACAATCTAAGGACAAGTTGCATCCTACTCTTTTTCTCGTGTGTTCAATATTCTTTAGACTATTACACAGGTGGATGAAATGACTTTTTGGTTTTTTTGTTTTTTTTCTTTTTTGGTAACTGAATAAGAGCATTGGCCTATAATCCTTTTTTCAGTGAGACTCAATGAAAATGTCTTTGAGACAATTCCAGTGTCAGATAGAATGGCGGAGATGACATGTACCTCCTCCTGTCCCCATAAAGTTTTAACTTCTCCCACAAGGTCTCTATATTTTGGAAGCTTTTCATTTCCATAGTTTAAAAATTATGAGTATTTTTTTATGGAAACATCTATTAAAAACATCGTTCTTAAATTTTCATGGATCAGTGGTATGTTTGGGAGGTTGCTGGCAATAGTCCTCTATGAAATGTTGCTCCCCTTCCAGTTCAATTTATCTGATGGATTCTCAAGGACGTGTGGGAGGATCGTATTTGTAGTACAGGGATTTGTCGCGTGTTAGTTTATAAAGGATGCTGAGCTCCTGGTGTATAATTTTAGCCACTAGATACTTTCTTTTAAGTATCTGATAGAAACTAAACTAAATTTCTGCAACCTGCAGTGATATGTCCCACAGTTTCTGCCACTTTGTTTTAAGATTTGGATTAATTAAGGTGACCAGGCTTCTTAAGGATAAACTTTCTGAAATTTCTGGTGGCAGTAACCTAATCCTAAATCACTATTATAAATCCCTTCTTTTCTGTAAGTGAGTCAGCATTACTTAATCATTCCTCCAATACTTATTTGTTAACACTTGTTGATTGAATTTATATGGTACCACCCATGCAACACCTTTAATTTTCTTTCATGGATCTTAGCTGTTTCATCTTCTTTGTATGAAATTAATCTACTTATGGCTACTCTTAGCAAACCCAGAGGCAAAACGTGTTGTCATTCTTTACAATTGCTCTGTAAAATGAGGTCTTTTTGTTCTGAAAGTTTTCCTGTAAATTTTTAGACCTGTTTATCATATATTGTTAGAATATCTGTCAGCCCTCTTTTTCATTTTTGACAAAGAAGTGTAGATCTTTCTAGAGCTGCTTAGAGGTGTTAAGCCTGTGTCTCATTAACATTATACATATTTTTGTTTGGATACCGTCTAAGTCTTTCTTAACTCATCTTTACCATGCCAAAGCTATATGTTAAGACTACCTTTATATAGGAGTAATTGCCCTGTGTTGTTCTCCTTAAGCTTTGACTTCTGGATGCCAGTTAATCTCTTAATAGACAGAACCTTCACTTTCTTCCTAATAGTTTTATGCTTGATGTATCTTGCCTGGAGAAGAATGAAGGATTTACAGATATTGCTTTCAATCTTTGATTCAATTTCATCTCTATATTCAAGTCCAGAGTTTTTAGTCTTCTCTGTGCTTACTTGTCACTCATTAAGACTATATATATATACTAAGTCTTAAGTCCAAATGCCATTTCGATATTGTTGGAGATAGTATCCACAAGAAGTAGCTGTTTAATGTGAGTTTCATCGTGGCCATAAACTTGCTATCGTCCATGTACATCAAGTGATTAATTTGATCTTTCTTTGATTTGAAAGTCATATTCAGTTCTATTCAGGAATATTGATGGTGTATTTAAGACTAAGCAGAATCATAACAGGTTTACACTCTCACCCTGGAAAATGGCACATTTCATATCAACTATTCTCACCATTATTATATTGCTGGCATACTTGAAGGAGAGGGCAACGTTCTATATGAACATCAAATACTTTAGTGTTTTTACTACGTTTGGATCTATGTTCGCAGTATAAAACAATTGTTGTTTGTTGTGAACCCACTTTGGATGTTCTTGGCAAAGATACTAGAAGCTCATTTTACAGATGAGGAAACTGAGGCAAACAGGGTTTAAATGACTTGTCCAGGGTCACCCAGCTAGTATCAGAAGCCAGATTTGAACTCAGGAAGATGAGTCTTTCTGACTCCAGGCCCAGCGCTCTGTGCACTATGGTGCCACCTAGTGCCCCATATAATAATAGTAACTAGCATTTATATACCCTACACTACTATAGATACTATGGACTACTATATATACTATATACATTAAGATTTACAAACTGCTTTACATGTATTATCTCATTTTATCTTCACAACAACTGTAAGAGACAGATGTTATTACTATTCCCATTTTACAGATGAGGAAACTGGGGAAGAAAGAGGTTATGTGACTTACCCAGGGTCACACAGCTTATGTCTAAGGCTAGATTTCAATTCAACTCTTCCTGACCCCAAGTCTAGTGCTCTCTGTTGTTCCGCTCAAAGGCAGAACTGAATTGAAGGCTTCACAATAATCAGTAGCAAAGATATAAATGATAAAGCATTTTTAGGTGGCTTCCTCCATAATCACTGAGTCAATAACAAGTTATTTTTTAAACCCTTGTGAATTTCTAGTACAACCTTTTTACTCCTCAGCCAATATATAATTTTATTATGTTTATAGATGTGGGAGGTGGGGTATGGAAGTTAGGGAGGTGGCACAGTGGCTAGAACGCTGGGTCTGGTGTCAGGAAGATTCATCTTCCTGAGGTCAAATCCTGGCTTGGACACTTCCTAGCTGTGAGAGTCACTTAATTCTGTTTGTTTCTGTTTCCTTCATCTGTAAAATGAATTGGAGAAGGAAATGGCAAATCACTCCAGTATCTTTGCCAGGAAAACACCAAATGGGGTCACAAAGAGGCAGACACAACTGAAAATGACCAAAAAGCAACAATGATGGGGGAGAGGAGGGAAAGGGGAAAACAGGGCAGGGAAAGAGACAAGCAGTGAATGCTTTGTATAAAGTACATAAATGACCTATAGTTGAAGGGGCCTCTTATGTCCTCTTGTCTTGCTCATCAGTATGTGATATTTTTCTATTATGGATGATGGCATGGAGCTTGAATCAGAGAGGAAGCCGGTAAAGGCATTTAGGAGTAATTCAGGAAGCTTCATGAAGCATTTTCACTTTAAAATGACAGATTTTATCTGTGTTCATGGCTTTCCAGTTTTGCAAAAAAGTTTCCAAAATTTCCACAAACTCCCTTGATAGTCATGCCCTCTTGTTCATTATGTCTGATACTTACAGTCTAACTTTCCACTTCACTATCGATCTAGTTTGTGTATTCATTGTGTTGTGATCTGACAAACTAGAAGAAATTGTCTACTTCCTCCTTCAGTTTTTTGTTTTTGTTTTTTTGCTTCTTGAGCCTCTATAGTTATTTTAAAATTGTTGTCTGCTTATTTGGTTATTCATGCTGCTTGGACTTTCTGGATCACTCTAATTTTTTTAAGCTTTTGTTATCCTTGTCATCACTTGCAGTGTGACCTTGGAGAAATCACTTCTCTGGGCCTGTTTCCTCATCTATAAAATGGAAATAAATTTCTTCTCCACAGAGTTGTTTTGGCAGCTAGAGGATACAATGGGATAGAATACTGGACCTGGACTGAGGAAGACCTGAATTCAAATCTTGTCTCACTAGGGCAAGTCACTTAACCTCTATTTGACTCAGTCTCCTTAACTGTAAAATGGGGATGATAATAGTGCCTGCCTCCCAGGGCTCTTGTGAGGATCAAAGGCCAGTAACAACAGCTCACACGGATAGAGCTCTCACCACTGCCAGGTGCCATGCTAAGGGCTTGACAGTTATTGTGTGTAAAGGGCTTGCTTAGCATGTGCCTGGGGTATTGGTTGCTGTTGAGTCTTTTCTGTTGTGTCTGATTCTTTGTGACCTTATTGAGGGTTTTCTTGGCAAGGATACTGGACTGGTTTGCCATTTCCTTCTCCAGCTCACTTTATGGATGAGGAACTGAGGCAAACAGAGTTAAGTGACTTGTCCAGGGTCACACAGCTGTAAGGATCTGAGGCTGGATTTGACCTCAGGTCTTCCTGACTCCAGGCCCACCACTGTGTCTACTGGCCGGGAACATAGTAGGTACTTAATAAATGCTTTTTTCCTTTTCTCCTTCCCCTTCCCCATGGGAATGTGGATTATTATTTCTGTTCTGCATCGCTGCTCCAAGCCTGGGAGGTTTGTTGCTGGACACTCTTGCCTATGTAAGGCAAGAATTCAGGCATGGAGAATGGAGTATAATGACCTTGCTGGCTTCTTTAGGATTTCTGCTTGTTTAGGATTTATTTGCATGACAAGAGGGACTGACTGCAATAACTTAGAACCACACAGGCCTTTGAGTTTGTTAGAAGACAACTCCCCCAAATTTTTGGAGGGTTGTTGGGAGGAACTATGCCTTAAAAATCACTAAACTGTGTGTGCTCTTTGATCTAGCAATACCTATTAGTTCTATACCCTAAAGAACTCAAAGAAAGAGGAAAAGTTCTCATATGTACAAAAATATTCATAGCAGCGCTTTTTGTGGGAGAACTGGAAACTAAGAGAGTGAGGGTAGGTGGTGGGGGTTGGGGGGAGAACCATCATTTGGGGAATAGCTGAACCTATTATGGTTTCTGAATGTAATGGAATACTATTGTGCCATAAAAAACTGACCAGAAGGATGTTTTCAGAGAAACCTGGGAAGACTTCTGTGGACTGATACAAAGTGAAGTGAGTAGACTTATGAACTCTGATCATCACAATGATCAACTGTGATTCCAGAGAACCAATGATAAAGGATGCTGCCTACCTCCTGAATTGATGAGCTAAATATGTAGAATGAGAAAACATTACCAATCTGAGAATTTGTTGTGTAGTCTAGCCTGCATGTTTGTTACAAGGGTTTATCTTTGTTTCTTGTTTTGTTTTTTGAGGGAAGGGTGAAGGGGGATGGGAGTGATAGAAAATAAATATTTATTCATTGAAACAACTTTAATTTTAAAAAAGCATGATTGGGAGTGAAAAGGGACTTTATTTTTTTAATGTTTTTTTTTCCCAATTACATGTAAAAACTATTTTTAACATTTGTTTTTTTAAAAAATTGAGTTGTAAATTTTCTCCCTCTTCCCCATTGAGAAGGTAAGCAATTTGATATAGATTATACATATGAAATCACATTTCCATATTAGTCATGTTGTAAAAGAAAACCAAAAGAGACCTCCCCCCCCCCAACCCCCCTCAATGAAGTTTTTAAAAGTATGCTTCAATCTGTATTCAGACTCCATCAGTTCTTTCTCTGGAGCTGGATAGCATTTTTCATCATTAGTCCTTCAGAATTGTCTTAGATCATTGTATTTCTGAGAATACCTAAAGTCATTCACAGCTGACTGTTGTAAAATATTACTGTTATGGTGTATAATGATCTCCTGGTTCTGCCCACTTCACTTTGCATCAAGTCTTCTCAGGTTTTTCTGAAAGCATCCTGCTCATCATTTTTTATAGCAAAATAGTGTCCCATCGCAATTATATACCAAGACTGGGCATCCCCTGGATTTCCAGTTCTTTGCCACCACAAAAAGAGCTGCTATAAATCTTTTTGTACATATAGATCTTTCTCCCTGCCCCCTTTTTAAAGATTTTTTTGGGATACAGACCTGGTAGTTGTATTGCTGAGTCAAAAGGAATGTACAGTTTTATGACCTAAAAGGAAACTTTCTAACCCTAATATATAAGACTTGGAGGAGAGACTTTGTCCCCGAAGAAAATGAGTGAAGAAAATAAACAATCTTAGCCTAAGGGTACTTACTGGTCTGTCTGTTCTTTGGCAATTGGTTGGGTGTGGTGATTTTTAACCTCAACTAGGACTAAAGAGCTAACAGTAGCATACCATTTCAAGACTACTAAAGCAATTTTCTTACACATGTACAGCCTGTATTGAATTGCTTGTCCTTCCAGTAGGGTTGGGTGATGAGGGAAGAAGGGAAAGAATCTAGAATTTAATGTGATTTGATCTATGATCAAATGTTAAAAATATATATGTTATTATTATTATTAACTACATGCAACTGGGAATTAAGATATGCAGGCACTGGGGTAGGGAGATCCATCCTGCCCTACTGGAAAGTCAGAGGGGCCATGGGAGAGGACATAGGAGAGAGCAGATTGGGGGAGGTGCTATACAGTGGGTTCGCTGTTTTGGAGTGGTGGGTAGGAGAAAGATGGGGAGAAAATTTGTAACTCAAAATCTCATGGAAATGAATGATATAAACAAGAAAATAAATAAATTAATTTATTAAAAAAAAGAAAAAAAAACAATTTCCTCAGAAGCACCTTTGATATAGGAAATACAAGTGTAAATTGTTCTATTTTGCAAATGAGAAAGCTCCAGAAAGTGGGTCAAATCTGGAACTTGAACTCATTTCTTCTGATTCCAATTCTAGAATTCTTTTTCTTTGTACCACATTGTGTTGGAAAGGAAGCAGAACTAGATTGTCCCACTATTCCTTTCCCACTCTGGTCTGCCAAGTTTGACCTTGACACACTGTCTCATCTTTTTGTAATTCCTCCCTCCAAGTCTGTTTCCCACATTGTAGATTCTTTCTACACCCCCCTTAGGCACCAGCAAAAGAAACCTGTGTTGCTATAGAAAGGCCACTGCAAAAGGAGGTTCCAGCTTTCCACTTTCTAGCTGTGTGACCTTTTATAAGTCACCAACCTTAATTTTCTCATCTATAAAAGGGAGCACGCTGGTCATTCTTTCTCTCCTTACTTCACAGAGTTGTTGTGGGGCAATCACATGAAGTAAAGGCTGGGAATGCCTTTATGAACTCTAAATGCTCTACACACGTGAGGAAGAATGTTGATAATGCTGGTGCTCTCTTCTGCCTCACTTCTTATAAAATCTACTCTCAAGAAGGATTCTGGGGACATAGTATCAAGTATTACTCTTAAGCTGGTTATGTCCATCAGTCAATCCAAAATTTAAGACCCTTTGGAGTAGTGCCATAAAAGCTAAGAGGAGAAGTCATGAGACCCGGAGACTAGGCTTTCCTCTGCCACTGTGTCATCTCTAGCAAGCCACTTCTCTCTGAGCCTTGGTTTCCTCTCCTGTAAAATGGGGGTTTCAACAAGGTACATTTTAAGGTCCCTCCTAGCCCTGTGTTTGCCTATGCTACAAAAGATAAAGGAGCTTCCACAAGTCTATGATTCTGTGTCAATCATATTTGGCTTCATATTAGTGTAGCTTTAAAACAATTGAGAAACATTTCTTTAGGGCAAGAGTATATGACCTATTTTGTATAATGTACTCTTTTGGCAGTCTGGGGAAATCTTTCTCAAAATGGTATTGTTAAATGCATAAAATAAAATATATAGGATTGCAGAGGAAACTAGTTATATTAAAATAAAGGTACAATTTTTCCCTATCCTTCTCCCTCAAATCTATCCATGAACTCTTTGGGGGTCCATGGACCCCAGGTTTTGAATCACTGCTTTAGTGCCTACTGAGCCCTAAGCACTGTGGTCCCTCTCCCAGGGACCATTGTGCTTTAGGTCTGAACTTTCACAATGGAATGAAAGCTTGATGCCTGCCCTCCCAGTGCCCCTGAAATTCTACTCCAAAGGTGGCCATTTATTCTACCCGCAGTTGAGGCCAGCCCCACCCTGGTACCTGTGTTGGCTGGAATTTCCCTCTCTATTAGGGATCTGTCCTTGGCTACCTTCTGACACAAGAGTTTTGCAACCCTGATAGCTGGCGTCACCAGACTCTGGTGAGAGCCAGCTTCGACACCTGCCAGCTTAGCAGAGTGGTGACTTTAGCTTGAGATGTTTCTTCTCAAGGTAGTATCTCCAATGACTGACAGTCATGCTGAAAACACTTTATTTTGAGACAGAGTCCTCTACTTCTAATACTCCAAAGATTTATGACAATGATTTCTGTGTGCCCTTGTCACACTTTGAAGGAGTGGATAGTAACAGAAAAAGCACTGGGGGCGACTAAGTGGCACAGTGAAGAGAGCACCGGCCCTGGAGTCAGGAGGACCTGAGTTCAAATCCAGCCTCAGACACTTAACACTTTCTAACCATATGACCTTGGTCAAGTCATTAACCCCAATTTCCCAGCCTTTCCAAAAAGTGAAAAAGAAAAAGCACTAATTGGCAATCAGGATAATCTCACCTTTTCTGTTAACTGTGTGATAGGTGATGACTCAGTTGTCCTTTATGAGCCTGAGTTTTCTTATCTGAAAAATGAGAGGTTTGGACTAAATGCTTTCTAAATATTCTTCCAGCTCTGACTTTCTGGCTTTCATGATTTTTAGGTCCCTTCTAGCTCTATCACTCCATTGTGTTCTAGGCTCTAAGTGCCCTTCCACCTTTGATAATCTCTTTGCTATATACTAAGTGCCAGACTATCTCTGACATTCTGTGTTTCATGGACTCTTCTAGCTTTGAAATTCTATTTTCTTTGATTCTTCATAGCAGTCCTTGCATGACCCATGACCGGGAGCTCAGGGTTGCTGCTCACGTCCTGTGGTTGTTTATTAATCCAGTCCTACAGGCTTTATTCTGTTAACCTTCCTCCTTGTTCTGGGTTCACGGTTAGAGAGGCAGAGCTGTGAAGATTTCCCCAGAAGGCATCAAGGCGCTGCTTAATTGGTCCTAGTAATGGGAGGAGGGATTCTGTATTATTCAGAAGCCAGAGTCCTGGCAGCTCAGTCCCTTTAGGGGAGATAAGAGAATTTGAGCCTGTATATTCCATTTACCAAAAAGCAGCACCAGGCCTGATCAGTCTTGATTTAGAATTGGCCACATGGGTGCTTTCTTCTGTAGGGCTCCACCAGGTTGGATAAATTCAGGCTGACTGGGTTTCAGAAGGACACTGGTCCAACTAAAGATGATGATGATGATGATGGTGGTTGGTGATGAAAATGATGATGATGATGGTGATGAAGATGATGATGTTGATGAGAGCCAATGTTTATTAGATATTTAAAATTTACAAAGCTTTGGAGAGATAGCATGGTGTGGTGGAATACTGGTCTTGGAATTGGAAGACATGTATTTGAATGCTAGATCTTTTATTTACCAATGTTGTAACCCTACACAAATTATTTAACCCCTCTGAGTTTTATTTTCCTTAGTCATTTTCATCCCAACAGTTATAAAGTGCTTACTAAGCACCAAGCACTGTGCTAAGTGGTTACAAAGACTTCTTTAAATGGCCCCTTCCTTGCCTTCAAGGAGTTTATGTTCTGCATTTTACTTGAACTATCTATTTCAGAGAAGATGTTGTAAAAAAAAAAAAACTTTATAAATCACAAAATAGGTTTGAGTTATTGTATGTAACTCCCCTTCGGGGCTCACTTCCTCAACCCTCACTGCTGCTGGCAGGCTGGATTTCCAGAGGCTTGTTACTACTTTTAGGGTTCTGGGCATAACCCTATGGATAGATGGCTATCATCTCAAACTAGCTCATGAGCCCCAAACTGTGAATTTCTCCAGCTATGGAGCTGAAGGACTTCTGCATACTCTCTTACTCTAGAGGGTCCTTACAAAGTTTGCTGTGAGGCATGATATCAGTAATGGATGAATCACTTTGAGGCTCATCTGGCCTCACTCCTCAAAGAACCAATTGTCTTGACTGGACAAATCAAGCCAAGCTTCTGGGTTGAACTGGGCAAGTTGCTCAGCTGCTGGACATGCCTGCTGCTAGACTGGGCTGGGCAAGTCCTTTGCCACCAGGCAACTACTTCCAAATTTGCCTCAGGTCAATACTTTCAGGGGTAGAATGTTCTGGGTTCATGGTTAGAGAGGTGGAGCTGTGAAGATTTCCCCAGAGGGCAATAAGGCACCTGTTTGATTGGACTTAGCAGTAGTAGGAGGGACTCTGTTTATATTAGCCACATGCCAGAGCCCAGACAGCTCAGCCTCTTTAGGAGAAATAAGAGAATTTGACCTTGTATTTTCCACTCATTGGAAAGTAGCATGCCAGTTCCACCTTCTGAATAGGTTGATTTGCTAATCTCCATTGGGTTTGCTCTTTGATAGGCACCTGCAGTATTTTCAGTATTTCTTTTACTTTTCCACCATGTCCTCAGTAAACTCATTGAAGAACCAATTAGCCTTGGTATTCACACCTACTCAGTACCCTCTGACTCTCTGACAGAAGGATGGGAGCCATGAACATCTCAATCTCCACTTCATCTCCTCCTTTCCCACCCTCTATACCAAGCCTTCTGCTCTATATACCTTCCCCACTCCCTTGCCCTCTACTTCTCAGCTTTCTTTGTGCCCCTTCTGAATTTCCCTTGGTTTTCTTCTGGGTTTTTGTTTGTTTCTTTGTTTGTTTCACTGTCTTTACTTCTCTCATTGAATGATATGAAAACTCCGATTAATGTAATAATAAACCTCAAGTCTGGATACCTGAAGATGAAACGTACTATTCACAGAGAGGTGATGAAGCTAAAATGCAGAATAAGACATACATTTTTGGACATGACCAATGTGAAATTTTGTTTTGTTAGACTGTACAAATTTGTTATGGAGACTTTCTTCTTCCTTCCTTCCTTCCTTCCTTCCTTCCTTCCTTCCTTCCTTCTTCCTTCCTTTTTCTTCCTTTCTTTATTTTTTAAATATTCAATTGTACACAGTAATAGCAGTTTTATAATAATGATTTAACTGTGAAAGTTTAGTTACTCTGATACAAGTTTAGCTACAATGATGCAAGACAATTCCAAAGGACTTATGATAAAAAAACAAACAAACAAACAAAAAGTTATCCATCTCTAGAGAAAGAACTGATGAAGTCTGAATGCAGATTAAGGCCTATTTTTTTTCACTTTCTTTATTTTGTTGTTGCTGTTTGGGGGGCAATATGTCTAACATGCAAATATATTTTGAATGATTTCACACGTATAATTGATATCACATTTCTTGCCTTCTTTATGAGTGGGAGAGGGGCTGGAGAGAGGGAAAGAACTCAGAACTCAAATTTTTTTTTTAAAAATGTTTAAAAAACATATTTGAAAAGGGAAAAAAATTGTTCAGTTGGGGGCAATGGTACCAGAAGTAACAAATGCACATAAAAATAAATATGTACTTGTTCTTTTTTTTTTGCTTTTTTTTTTTGGAGGGCAGTTGGGGTTAAGTGACTTGCCCAAGGTCACACAGCTAGTTTTTTGTGTGTTAAGTGTCTGAGGTTGAATTTGAACTCAGGTCCTCCTGACTCCAAGGCCAGCACTCTATTCACTGCGCCACCTAGCGGCCCCAATGCACTTGTTCTTTAAGCAAGGAATTTTATGTCCCTTTTTGCACCTCTAGTCTATCACCCCTCTCCCAAAAGTTGAGAAGAATGATAGTCCTCTGGAATCACGTTTAGTTATAGTATTGTTAATAGTTATCAAGTGTTCCCAATTATTCTCCTTTCACATATATTGTTCTCTTGGTTCTGCTCTGTGTTAGTTCATACAAGTCCTCCCAAGTTTCTCTGAATCTGTCTCTTTTGTCCCTTGTGGCCCAGTAATATTCTACTACATTTGTGGTAGGAACAATATTCAAAGGCTTACCTTCACGTAGTCTATGCCAGTTTTTTTTCTTAAAAGGCCCCAGACCAATCCCAACTTGGTCTTTCGGCCCTGATTGGTTCAAAAGGAATGTAAATAAAAAAAAAAAGAATGTAAATTCTGTTTTGACCAGAAACCCTGAGGGTCATCCCCTTCCAGATCAATTTTTTTTATTAAAGAAGCCGTTCTTTGCCTCATTCATTTCTTATTAGGCCTTCATCACTGAGTAGGCGCTGTCTCAGTCAAACTGAGACCTGAGACCTTAGCTTGAAAAAGCCAAGGTCCCCTACTGCATCTCCACTTGTCCTGATACATATCTGGCCACTGGACCCAGATGGCTCTGGAGGAGAAAGTGAAGCTGGTGACTTTGCACAGCCCTCCCTCACTTAAATCCAATTCACCTGCAAGTCATGGAGTCACCTTCCTGATGTCATGGTCCTCTTTGAGAATGAAGTATGAACAGCAAGCAAGCAGCAAGCAACCTTAAAAGGCTTTGAGACCATCCTCTAGATCAGCGGTTCTCAACCTGTGGGTTATGTTCAGTTTGTAACAATGAAAATACATCCTGCATATCAGATTCATAACAATAGCAAAATTACAGTTATGAAGTAGCAAAGAAAATAATTTTATGGTTGGGGGGTGATCACAGCATGAGGAAGTGTATTAAAAGGTCGTGGCATTAGAAAGGTTGAGAACCACTGCTCTAGACTGTAATTGCCTCCAGGGATTCAGGCTTAGGCTCAACTTCCTGGTGATCTAATTATGAAAAGTCAGAGCAAGAAGGGCTCACAGCTTGGGCAACATGGGAGCTGGGAAGCTACACCCATTTCAATCAATGTTGCATTCTTACTGAATATTCTTTTCCTGCACAACTAGGAGAACTAGTCTACTTGTTACTAATTGCTAGATGGAATGTGAGTGACTCATTTCATACAGATTTCACTCCACTTTGCATCTATTGCTTTGCTTGGTTTCAACTCCACAGATCAAGATGCCCCAGCCCGGGTTAAGCTGGTCACCTCTAATCTCACGGTCTTGACTGACACCAACTTCTTTCAATGCCTTCCTTTTTAGAGGGCAGAAACTCACTGTTCTGATTCCTTCTACTCTGCAGCTGCAGCTCTGCCTGCCATCTACTCCATGCAACAAGGTACCCTCTGGTCTTCCCCCAAATCCCCAGTTTTCCTGCCTCTTTGTGTGTTTGTTGGCGTCCTCTCATTAGATTGTAAGCTCCTTGAGGGCAGGAATTGTCTTTTTATCCATTGTATCCCTGGCACAAATGCCTGGTACATTTGTCGTTGTTGTTTCAGTCATGTCCAACTCTTCCTGACCACACTCAGGGTTTTCTTGGCAAAAGTACAGGAGAGGTTTGCCATTTCTTTCTCCAGCTCATTTTACCGATGAGGAAACTGATGAGGAAACTGAGGCAACATACTTGACACTCTCTAACCACTATTTGTTCAGCCATTCACTAGCTAAGCATCCATTTTGTGTCCAGTTTTTGGCTTCAACAAAAAGTGCTTCTACCATAAATGCTTCTGTGCATATAAATCTTTCCCCTCTTTCTCTGATCTTTTTGGGGGTATCCAGGGCCATCTCTAGTCTTCCCCATCTCTGTCTTATCACTGGACCCAAGGGGCACTGGAGGAGAAAGTGAGGCTGGTGACTTTGCACATTCATGCCTCACTTAAATTCAATTCCACCTGCCAGCCAAGAAAGACCTCATCACCACATTTGTCGTCTTTGAGAACTAAGGACAAACAGCAACAATGCTTTTTGGGGGGACAACCCTAGTGATGGTATGAGAGGGTACAAATATTTTGGTGACTTTGCGGCTATCATTTCAAATTGTTTTTCAGAATGTTTGGATCAAATTGTATTTCCATCGTTAGGGAATTAGTGTGTCTGTTCCTTCTTTTGTGGCCTCTCCGATAATTGTCATTTTCCTTTTCTCATCTTTGCCAGTCACATGGCTGTAAAGTAGAATCACAGGGTTGTTTTCATTTACATTTATCTTATCATTAGTGATTCGGAACATTTTTTTTAAACGACTGTTGATAAATCAACTTTCTTTTAAGAACAGACTGCACATATTCTTTGACTATGGCTCTTGGTCTTACACATTTAAATCAATTCCTTATATATCTTGTATATCAGACCTTTTCCCAGGGAAGTTTATATTTTTCTCACAGGTAACTGTTTCCCTTCTGCTAATAGGATTGATTTTTGTTTATGCAAAAAGTTTCAATTTTATGGAATCAATTATCCATTTTGTTTTCCATCATCCTCCTTATCCTTCCTCTGGTTGAGAATGGTTACCTTTTTCATAGTTGTACAAGGTTTCCCCTTCCATGGTCATCTAATTTATTTATATTACCTTATTTCTAGATTGTATCTAGATCATGCACCTGATGAGGTCACGGAACCATAAAATGTAGAGGCTTAAGGTTTAGGGGTGCACGAGACCCCAAAATACCAACACACTGGGTCCTGCTGAATGAATTCGACTCAAGTCTTCTCTCAGCCAAAGAAAAACAAAGTTTATTAGAGATTCGCCATAATGGGTAGATTCTTAAGGAGCCTAAGTATATGTAAAGCTTGTATTGACAAGGAGGCCAGAATAATCTGACACAGAATGAGTCTGTGCTAGGTTGAATTCTTAGCCCCTTCATGGAGGCAAGATGGGTCCTGTATACAGAAAGGTTGTGGAAAGATTTAGGGATGGTCTAGAGGAGGGGTTTGGGGAGGGTCTTCAGGACTAGCCAAATGAGGTCAGACTCCAGTGATGAGAGATTAAGGGTGGGAAGTAGCTCCCAGCTCCAGCTAGAGGCTGGAGATGAGCTAGTTTAAGGGTGTATCAAGGGTGGGAAGTAGCTGGACAAAGGAGGGCTAGGTGAGTAACAGAGATCTGGACTATAAGGAAAGGCTTATGGCCTCAGGCAGATGCCTCATCAAATGGGAAGATTCCATCAGAGTTCAAGGGGGTTCCCAGAGCCTG
>CM053585.1:315494045-315504299 GCA_028646515.1 Pseudochirops corinnae | reverse complement strand
CACCTGGTCCCTCATCAAAAGTGTTTTGCTTCTTATTACACCTTCCCCCAATTTGCCCTCCCTGCTATCACCACCACCATCCCTTCTCTTATCCCCTTCCCCTTCTATTTTCCTGTAGGGCAAGATAGATTTCTATACCCCATTGCCTGTATATCTTATTTCCCAGTTACATGTAAAAACAACTTTTTTTCTTTCAATTTATTTATTTATTTTTAGTTTTCAACATTCATTTCCACAAGATTTCAAGTTACAAATTTTCTCCCCATCTTTCCCCTACCCCCACCCCAAAATAGCTAGGCTACTGAATACCCTTTCCCCCATCTGTTCTCTCTTATATCCTTCCTCTTTCCCCCCCCCCCAACTTTCTAGTAGGGCAAGATGTATTTCTATACCCCAGTGCCTGTAAATCTTATTTCCCAGTTGCATGTAAAGAGCAATTTATTTTTAAAACTTTGAGTTCCAGATTTTTTTCCCCTCTTCCCTCCTCACCAACCCACACTGGGAAGATAAGCAGTTCAACACAGGTTGTACATGTGTAGTTACACAAATCATTTCCATAGTAGTTATATTGTGAAAGACTAACTATAATTCCCTCCATCCTATCCCACCCCCCACTTACTCTATTTTCTCCTTTGACCTTTTCCTTTCTTTGCTTCTAACTACCCTCTCCCCCAATCTGCCCTCCCTTCTATTCTCCCCCCTCTTATCCTCTTTCCTCCTATTTTCCTGTAGGGTAAGATCCCCAATTGAGGGTTTATGTTATTCCTTTCTGAAGTCAAATTCAATGAGAGTAAGATTGACCCATTCCCTTTCACCTTCCTGCTCTTCTCCTCCATTGTAACAGTTTTCTCTTGCCTCTTTTATATGAGATAATTTACCCTATTCTGTCTCTCCCTATCTCCTCTCATTATATTCCTCTCTCACCTCTTAATTTTGATTTTTTGGATATCATCCCTTCCTGTTCAAATGATCCTATGCCCTCTCTCTATGTATACATGTACACATATACACACACACTCACATATGTATTTATACACACATATACCCTCCTATATAAACATATACACACACTTATATTCCCTTTGACAATACTTATACTGAGAAAAGTTTCATAAGTTACAATTATTGTTTTTCCATGTAGGAATGTAAATAGTTCAACTTTAATAAGTTCCTTATTAAATAATGATGCAATTACTTGATTTTTGAGCTCTTTGTCACAGTAGAACTCTGCTTCCAGATTGCAGAGAACTATGTCCCAAATTACTGAGGTTTTCACAGCTGCTGGAGCTATTATAAGGGCACCCTCTCTACAGCCCCCACAAGCTCTGGCACACTGGCCACACACGCCAGGACCACCACCCAAGACTGTGATCCAGATCCAAGCAGGTTAAAGCAACAGCGATTACCCTCTGAATGGTTGCTTGGTCTCCCTACGATCTACAATAAGTTCCTTATTCTTTTTCCTGTTTACCTTCTCATGTTTCTTGTATTTGAAAGTCAAAATTTCTGTTCAACTCTGGTTTTTTCATCATGAATGCTTGAAAAGCCTCTATTTCATTAAATGACCATATTTTCCCCTGAAGTATTATACTCAGTTTTGCTGGGGAGGTGATTCTTGGTTTTAATCCCAGGTCCTTTGATCTCCAGAATATCACATTCCAAGCCCTTCGATCCCTTAATGTAGAAGCTGCTAGGTCTTGTGTTATCCTGATTATGTTTCCACAATACTCAAATTGTTTCTTCCTGACTATTTGCAGTATTTTCTCCTTGACCTGGGAACTCCGGAATCTGGCTATAATATTCCTAGGAGTTTTCTTTTTGGGATCTTTTTTCAAGAGGCAATCAGTGAATTCTTTCAATTTCTATTTTGTTCTCTGGTTCTAGAATGCCAGGGCAATTTTGCTTGATAATTTCTTGCAAGATGGTGTCTGGGCTCTTTTTTTGATCATAGCTTTCAGGTAGTCCAATAATTTTAAAATTATCTCTCCTGGATCTATTTTCTAGGTCAGTAGTTTTTCCAATGAGATATGTCACACTGCCTTCTATTTTTTCATTTGTTTGGATCTGTTTTATGGTATCTTGATTTCTCATAAAGTCATTAGCTTCTATTTGCTCTAATTTAATTTGGAAGGAATTATTCTCTTCAGTAAGTTTTTGAAATTCCTTTTCCATCTGGCAAATTAAGCTTTTAAAAGCATTTTCCTCCTCATTGGCTTTTTGGGCCTCTTTTGCCATTTAAGTTAGTCTATTTTTTAAGGTGTTATTTTCTTCAGTATTTTTGGGGATCTCCTTTAGCAGGCTTTTGACTTGCTTTTCATGATTTTTTTACATCATTCTCATTTCTCTTCCCAATTTTTCCTCTACTTCTCTTACTTGATTTTTCATAATCCTTCTTGAGCTTGTCTATGGCCTGTAATCAATTGATATTTTTCTTGGAAGCTTTTGATGAAGGAATTCTGACTTTGTTGTCTTCCTTCCATTCCATGCTTTGATCCTTTTTGTCTGCCAAAAAGGATTCTATGGTCTGTTTGCGTTTCCTCTGCTTGCTCATATTGCTAGCCAATTACTTGATTTTTGAGCTCTTTGTCACAGTAGAACTCTGCTTCCAGATTGCAGAGAACTATGTCCCAAATTACTGAGGTTTTCACAGCTGCTGGAGCTATTATAAGGGCACCCTCTCTACAGCCCCCACAAGCTCTGGCACACTGGCCACACACGCCAGGACCACCACCCAAGACTGTGATCCAGATCCAAACAGGTTAAAGTAACAGCGATTACCCTCTGAATGGTTGCTTGGTCTCCCTACGATCTACAAGCCAGGAGCTCTGGAGGCAGCCATGCAGTAGCAGCTATAACCACCAGACCTCTGCCACTTCTTACCCCAGGGGCAGAGGCCAGACCCAGCTCTTCCTTCACCCCAGGTTCCAAGAGAGTTCCCAATGGACCTTTTACTTTCTTTTTGGCATTTATGGGTTGAGAAGTCTGGAAACCACCACAGCTGTTGGTGATTCACTCTCCTGAAGTCTGTTCAGGCCGCTGCTGGTCAGGCCACCCCAGAGCCAGAACCCTGTGGCTCACATGGGACTGTGCTCAGCTCCCAGCACAGTGGGATAGACCCTTCCTGTCGGCCTGCCAGGCTGCCTTCAGCAGAAGATTTGTTTCTCTCTGTCACTTTGTGGGTTCTGTAGCTCTAAAATTTGTTTAGAGTCATTTTTTTTTTACATATATCAGAGGTGGTGGGAGCCAGAGCCACACAGAGGTCCTGTTTTTACTCCACCATCTTGGCTCCACCCCTCTAAAAACAACTTTTAACAATAGTTTTCAAAACTTTGAATTCTAAATTCTCTCCCTCCCTCCCTCCCTCCTCACCCATCCTCATTGAGAAGGCAAGCAACTTGACATAGGTTATACATTATAGTCATGCAAAACGCTTCCATAATAGTCATGTTGTGAAAGACTAACTGTATTTTCTTCCATCCTATCCCATTCCCCCTCCCCATTTATTCTATTCTCTCCTTTCACTCTGTCTCTCCTCAAAAGTATCTACTTCTGATTACCCCCTCCCACCCTCCCTTCTATCAGCTCCCCCCTTTATCTCCTTTCCCTCTATTTTCTTGCAGGATAAAATAGATTTCCATGACCAGTGGAGTGTGTATGTTACTCCCTCCTTAAGCCAAATCATATAAGAGTAAAGTTCACTCCCTCCCTCTCATCTCCACCCTCTTCCCCTTCACTGTAGAGGTTTTTCTTGCCTCTTTTATGTGAGATAATTTACCCCATTCTATTTTTCTCTTTCTTCTTCTCCTAGTACATTCCTCTCTCACCTCCAATACTCTTATTTTAAAGATGATAAAACTGAAGTTTAGAGAATGAACATCACTAACTTAGTATCTAGAAAAGGCAAGGGGATATGCTTAACAATCAGCATTCTGGAAAAAAAATGTACTCAGGATACATCTTAAAGTTTACTCTTCACTATTAACATTTTCTCCATCATTTTCTTAAGTCTAGACAATCAACAAAACAATAAGTCAAATACTGATTTCCAAGGAATAAAAACTCACACTGTGTATTTAACAATCAGATTTCCTAAGGCTCCAACATACTGTTGTTTAAGGGCTCCAAAAGGACACTATTTGTAGCTTTTTAATGCCCTAGGATGAGAATGATGTGGTGACAGTATCCAGTGAAAGGACTGATGAAGGGGAAGTGAGTCTGGTATTAGAGGGACCAGGATGCAAGGTGGAGCAGGGGAATTGGAGTTTGACCTTCCACCTTCCTGTGGCAATGTAAGGACTATGGACCCAAAGAGAGGAGCCAGGGCAGGGGGAGGAGTATAGAAGGGAAAGGCTATGGGTTCCCGTAAGTTCATTCTCATTTGGATTTCTATACTGAACTGACTTCATGATTTCTATCAATTTCTCCCTTCTTCCCTGGCATGGGAACTTCTGGACTGAACCTTTAATGCTGGGAAAGAGCCCTGAATCTCTGTCTCTGTCTCTCCATGTAACTTTGAACATGCTTCCCCCTTTCCCACTTTGAGGTTCAGTATCCTCACCTGCAAAATAAAATGATTGAACTGGTTGACTTATAAAGTCCATCATGGCCTCTCAGTCTACACTGAAAGCCAAGCAGAAGACAGGAGGGAGTTGTTTAAAGAAATCACATGATGTTGTTGTAGAATACACCCAAGACTTAAATAGTCTGGGGACCTGAGTTTGCTTCCTGGCTTTGTTAACTTCCTAGTTGTGTGACCTTGAGCAAATCACTTTCTGTCTTTAAGTCTCAGTTTCCTCAGCTTTGAAATTGGTATATTGGAGTCCCTACTTCACATTACTGCTGTGAGGGGAGTGCTTTGTGAACATAAAGCACACTAGAAATGTGAACTCTTCTGTTCCTCTCTGATACTATGATGGTGTTATCCAGGCTGCCACCCCTCCTATTTTATAGAGGGGGAAACTGAGGCTTAATGAGGTTAAGTAGTTTCCCAAAATTACATAGTAGTGGATTCAAACCCAGAGTTCCTTCTACACTATGCTGACTTCTTTATTTGAGGGAGGGGAAAAAAAGGTCCCATGAAATCAAACCCATGCAGAAAATCCCAAGTGTTGGGGATGGCTGTGATTTCCCTCTGACTCCATTATGCCTTCTCCCCTGGTCCCTCCTCCACCAGTGGGGACCTACAGCATAACATAACCTTGGGGGAGAGAAGGACTGGGGACCAGAAGCCCAGTCAGCACCTGGAGGACAGACTGGACAGTCCTTGTTGACTAGGCTGGGCTGGGCTCCTGAATTCTTGGAAAAGCATCTTGAAAGTGAAGGAGTTAGGGCAAGGGTGGAGAATCTGTGGCCTTGAGGCCACATGTGGCCCTCTAGGTCCTCAAGTGCTCTTTGACTGAATCCAAACTTCACAGAATGAATCCTTTTAATAAAAGAATTTGTTGTGTAAAACTTGGACTCAGTCAAAGGCTGCACCCAAGGACCTAGAAGGCCACACGTGACCTCAAAGTGGCAGATTCCCCACCCCTGGCTTAGAGGATGTTGTTTAGTTTTAGGATATCCAAAGAATCCACACAGAGGCAATCTCAGAATTCCCAGGGGGTCTGTGCCAAGAGGCAGGTTAACATACTGGCCAAAAGGGGCCACTGTCTCAGAGTGACTCCACATTTAAGGAACTCTCAAACTCCATTTTGTATTATGTAGGGATGGGGACTGAGCCTGTGATTTCAATGGTTTAGGGAACTCCTGGAGAGTCTTTAGAGAGTGCCTAGAGCAACAAGAGATTAAGTGACTGGCCCATGGTCACATAGGCAGTATGTGTCAGACACAGGACCCAATGCAATGCCATATTACCTCTAATTTGCACTAAAGATGGCATCATAAATAATGATTCCTCATTGAAACAGGCCTCTTGGGACCAGGCTGTCCCAGGACACTACCTATTTTTAATCTCCCCTGGTCTGTGTACCAGCCTCCCGCCAAGGGGGGAGGGCAAGGGTAAAGGCCTCCTTCTGAGACGTCAAACAGAATTAATGTAGCTGATAAGGGGAAGATGAAAGCCATTAACCTTAGCATGCAGAATGCCAGAGCTGGCATTTACACGCATTCTCAAGTTTAAAAAGTGCTTTGCAAACATTTTATCATTTATTCTTACAACCACCCCTTGAAGGCAGCAGGTGTCCTAGTGCTGGAATTTTCCTGGTGCAGCTGCTTTCCTTCCACCTAGAACATGAGGAAGTTTTACCTAAAAGAAAATAAAGCTACCTCTGGGACCTGATTGGCCCTGGTTTCCCTGATGCAGCTTTCTGGACATAGAAGAGAATAAAAAGTCTCAGTAAAGTGGAGCTTGGGCCTCTCAGCCTCAGTGGATACTTTAGTCCACACAAGTCACCAGACCCTCATGACCTCCTGACCAGATGTATTAGGAGGGGCCATGTCCAGAGAAACTTAAGTGCCACTGTATTCTTGTTGTGTATTCTTGCCATGTTAAGCCAAAGCAACCTTCCTCACACTAAATGTTCAGCGATTTGCCAGTGTCTGATTAAATGCATCCTAGGCAGGACAAGAGCTGTGAATTAACAAATGAACTTGCTTAATAAAGTAATCTAAGCATAAACATAAACATACCCCAACATTGAGGTAAAGTGGTAGCATGGTCAGTCACTCAATTAGTTAATAAGCATTTATTAACTGTATGTATAATAATATATATCAGGGAACACCAGCATAGGGATTTAGACCTGGTGATGAAGGCCACTCAATCAGACCACGTCCCCAGTTAAAAGGTTGATCAAAGGAACTTGAGCAGCAGGGAGGTTAATGTTACATGAGGTTATTTTCTGGGACTTCGTGTTCCTCCTTCTCTGATTCACACTCCCCAAGGCAATGTTTCTATGTTGAAGATCTGACCATGTTATTTCTCTGCTCAAGAACCTTAAGTATTTCCACACTGCCCTTACTATATAATATGAACTATTTAATTTGGCAGCGAAAAGCTTTTCACAGTATGGCTCCCACTTGTCTTTCCAAGTTTAGTCATTCTTTCAGTAAACATTTATTAAATGCCTACTACGTGTCAGGCAGGCAGTGCGCTGAGCACTAAGGATACAAAAAAAAGCAAAAGACAGTTCCTGCCCTCAGGGAGCTTATAATCCGATGGGAGACACAACATGCAAACAGATATCTATAAAGCAAGGTACAATCAGGATAAATAGAAGATAATTAAAAGATGGAAAATACTGGAATTAAGAGGGGTTGGGAAAGGCTTCCTGTGGGAGGACTTGAAGGAAGCTAGGTAGATAGAGTGTCAGCCCTGCAGTTGGGAAGACCTGAGTTCAAATCCAACCTCAGACACTTATTAGCTATGTCACCCTGTTCAAGTGACAACCCTGTTTGCCTTGGTTTCCATATTTGTTTCCATATCTGAAAAATGAAATGACAAACCACTACAGTATCCCTGCCAGGAAAATCCCAAATGGGGTCACAAAGAGCCAGACATGACTGAAAAAGGAAGCCAGAGATGCCAGTTGTCAGAGCAGAGAAGGGACAGCATTCTAGGTATGGAGATGGCTAAAGAAAGAATTCCCAGAACTGAGAGATAAGAGTATCTAATGATATTTTAGTCCTGGTCTCGTACTCTGTGATCCAGCTTGTTTTTTTCTGTACACACTACTCCAATTCTTGCCTTCATATCTTTGCAAAAACTGTTCCTGATGCCTGGCAGGCTCTAATTCTTACCTCTGAGGCCTCCTGGAACTTGCCTTTCCCTTCAAGGCTCAGTTCAAGGCCCATAACCTTCAAGAAGTCTTTCTGGATTTCCCAATTATTATTATCACTTTTACTACCAATCACTTACGTATTTGTTGTGTATGTAGGTGCTTGTCTGTGTACACACTGTATCCCTCAAGTAGAATGGAAGTTCCTTGAGGGCAGGGTCTGCCACACTTCTTACGAGTATGTGCTTAATAAATGTCTGCCATTGGTGTGAGCAAAACAACTCTGCTATCTCCTAATTAGATTCAAACATCCCCATGGAAAAGTTGTCTTAGATCAACATTGCTGGAATGATTCCGTGCAAAGGACTTTGTTTGTCCTTGATAAGTCTGGATATCCTCTTGGAGTTATTAAGGTTAATTGGTTAAGGATATTGTGGATCAGTCACCCCAATGAATTGGGTCTATAAAAGAGGACAGGAGTGTCTTATAGTAGTCAATTAGAGGAGAGAGAGACGGAAGAGTATGTGTATGTATGTGAGAATGTGTATATATGTGTGTGAGAATGCGTGTGAGTGTGAGAGTATGAGAGTGAGGGTATGTGTGTGAGCATGTGTGTGTATGTGTGTGTGTGAGAGAATGTGTGTATATGTGTGTGAGAAAGTGTGTGAGTATGAGAGTATGAGAGTGAGGGTATATGTGTGTGAGCATGTGTGTGTATGTGTATGTGTGAGAGAATGTGTGTATGTGAGAGTGTGAGTGTGTGTGTGTGTGTGTGTGTGTGTGTGTGTGTGAAAGAGAGAGAGAGCAGAGACCTGGGATCCTGGGGCAGGGTAAGCTGAAGCTTGGCTTTCCAAATAGTTCTTACAAGGAAGTGATATTAAACATCACTTTTCATTCCTTAGCCAAAGAGACAGCAGCCTCAAAATGAGAAACCACAAGATGAGACAGTGGGAATTCCTGATCTTCGCCTTCTAGAGTAGAACTAAGAGTTCTTGGAACAAGAAGTAATCATGTAGCCTCAGAGGAAAACTTGAACTTTGTGTAATGTAAAATAACAACGATAATAATGGTGGTGGTGGTGATGTCATTCAGACAGTCCAGTGGGAAGGGGGTTTCCTCTCTACTATCCCCAAGTATGTTTCTCTTCTGAGATTTATGGGATCCAGTTCCTTAGGAGTTGTGCTAGAATACTGGGAGCCTATAAAGGTAGATTGGGGTTAAAAGCAGAATTCTCTGTCGTTATGGGCTCCTGGGACTCTCTTGTGTTTTGAGCAGTTGAAATAAAGACAACGCTGCACCTAATATTGTTGGCTTCAGTGCTGATGACAAGGGAGCTGGGATCCTTTTTTCTGCATCTGTGAAGCCCTAGATACAACTCATATAAACACAGAATATAAAGCTCTGGGATAAGTTACACCAACAAGGAGAAATTGGTTGCTTAAACTGAAATGATAGGAAACTTGAGGGAGGTGGGGGTGGGGAAGAAATAACCACTCTGTCTTAAAGTTCCTGAAAAGAGGAGATGAGGACAGCTACCCTTGTTTCAGGGAAAGGATATTTAATATTATGTGGCCTAAAATTCTATAGAAGTCAATTTATAAAGTATGGGAAGCTCTTAAATTTTGTACATTAAAGGTGGGCCTCCATTAATCATCCCACCCCACTGAAAAGTAACCACTTTTGTTAGGTAAGAATACTTGATCAAATTATTCAATCAGAACAGGCTTTGTAGAACTCTTTGAATCAAAGCTATTATGTAAGAGAATTGATCACAGGCCCAGAGGAATGAGATAAAAAAGAGAGCTTATCTCAGATCCAGAGAGATAATCTAAGAACCTGGGAATGGAGAGGAAGGAGTGGTGTCACATAGAGCTGATTCAGAATAAATGAGCAGTCCAAGGGCAACCAGCATGATAAGAAACAGAAGGAAGGGAGCTGTGGCAGAGAAAGGAGGCATTAAGGAGGGCCATTGTCTATAAGAGCATCTTAGAAAATCTGGGCTGATGCCAGCAGTTGTACCCATATACTCAAAGATTGAAGGAAGTTCCAAGAAAAAAGTTCTGCCCTTTTTCCTACTTTCCCTTCTGGTAACTTGAATATTAACAGACACTAATATAATCTGTTTCATGATCCAAAAGTTTCTGACAATCTAAATCTTGCCTCAGACACAAAGAGGCCAGTGGTTAGAGAGAGAGATATAAAAATGTAAAGTTAGGCAGGGAGCCCAACTTCTGCCTAAATGTTTTCTCAACTGGGGGCTCAGAGTACTTGTGATTATACTAATGACTTTTTGTCTAAAATAAACTCTCTTAAAGGGTCAACCTTACTCTCATTGAACTTGGCTTAGGGAAGGAACAACATAAACTCTAAACTGGGTATCTTGCCACACAGGAGAGTAGGGGGGATGGGGATGAGAGGTGGGATGGTGCGGGGGAGGCTTGATGGAAGTACACACTTCTGTAAAGGGAGAGGGACAGGGTCAGGGTAGAGAATAGAACAAGGTGGGGGGCGGGATAGGAAGGAGGGACATATAATCAGT
>CM053585.1:315476257-315493545 GCA_028646515.1 Pseudochirops corinnae | reverse complement strand
TAGTGTATTTATTTGTTTTCCTGGTTTTTCTTTCCCTGTTCTTCCTCTTTTTCTTTTCTCTTTAAAAATATTTTTTGTTATGTGGGATAGCTTTCTGGGAAAGGAAGAAGGAGGGATACTGGGAGAAGTTTCAATGATACAAAAACAAACAAAAAACCCAATAAAATTGATGTTAAAAAAAAAGCACAAAAAGAAAGTGAACATTGCAGAATTACAAAGCACAAGCCTGGTACCTAAGGAGAGATCAGAGAAGACCCTTCATCCCACACCTTTGCAGAGGTTGGATGTCTATAAGTATAAAATATGGTACATATCTTCAAACTTGTTTGTTGTCTTGATAAATTCTGTTGACTTTCTTCGCTTCTTTTTTTCTCTTTAAAAATATTCTTTGTTGACTTATATGAACTGATGTAAAGTGAAGTGAGAAGAACCAGCAGAACATTGTACAGAGTAACAGTCACATTATATGATGACTCAGTTTGATAGACTTATCTCTTCTTAGCAATGCAAGGACCTAAGACAACTCCAAAAGAGTCATGATGGAAGATGCCATCCACATCCAGAAAAAGAACCATGGAGTCTGAATGTGGATGGAAGCAGACTATTTGCTCTCTTTTTTTACCTTCTTTCTCATGGTTTCTCCCATTGGTTCTAATTCTTCTTTACAACACGATTAATGTGAAAATAGTTTAGTATGAATGTAAATATTGAGCTTTTATCAATTTACATACTGTCTTTGGGTGGGGGGAGGGGAGAGACGGTGAGAAAATTTGGAACTCAAAATCTTATGGAAGAGAATGTTGAAAACTAAAAATAAATAAATATTAAATGGACAAAAAATATTCTTTGTTCCATAGAATGGCTCTCTGAAAGAGGGTAAAAAGGAAGGATATGGAGAGAAATTTAGGTAATATAAAAAACAAAAGGTATCAATAAAACTTAATATAAAAAAAAAGAAGAGAGTGGGGAGGAAGGAAGTAGAGATACTCAGTGGAGAAGGAGGTAGATGGTGGGAGAACTCTTACCAGAGCACATAGTTCAAGAGAAAAGTCATTTTATCAAACAACATAGCTGATAAAAAGAACAAGAAAAACCATCCCCCTCCCCAATATCTACATAGGGCTCATCCTTCCATAACACACCACCAGCAGAGGAGGGTAGATGAGCAGGGGACACATTTGACCCGGGAAGACACACAAAGGGCACACACATAAGGAATTCATGTGACCAGGACACATTGTGAAAGGCATACATTTAGGGGTCATGTGTGGCCAGGGTACATGTGTATTCCAGGTGACTCATATTTCTGACACTGCAGAGCTGCTTTTATCTTCTGGTGATATTAGCATACTGCTTTCCACTGTTCTTTGATAAACCTATTGTATTTGCTGAGCACACCGTCCCTGCTGGGCAACATGTCTCTGTGCTTGGCATCACATCTCCATGCTGTTTCCTGCTGCATTACTTTATTATCTCTATGAGTCACAGTTGCCAAGATGTTCTCTATGTTAGCATCTGCTGGGCTTCAGCTCTTCGGGGTCTTATGCTAGCTGTCACTGCTTGATCAATCAAAATATCAATCAACAATCATTTATTAGATTCTACTGTATAACAACAGTGCCAGGTGCTAGGGATAGAAAGGAAAAAAATGAAACAATCCTGCTTTCCTAGGGAAGAGATAGTATACATATACATATACACGTGTACATACATATACACACATGTGCATATACATGTATGTGTGCATGTATACATATGTGTATGCATGTACATGTATGTGTGTTTCTATATCTATATATAAAGATATATAGATATATCTGTGCAATAGCAGTTGGGGATGACAATGATCCCTAACATACCTTAGATAGAGTTGAGTGGTATACTCTACTAGTTGACAAATACACTACATTTTTACCCCTCAGCCTGCTACTTGACTCATTATATTATCAATCATCATCATGAATGTTAAGGTATTTAAAAAGTATATTCCAGTATTTCCTCATAAATTAATAGAAATGTACAATCTTTCTCATCAATCAATTAATTCTGAGCCTCTAATCCTATTTGTAAAATAAACTGAAAAAACTTTTCCCATAAACTTCTTTCCTCTCTCTTTTTCAAATCCTCTTATTCTCATAGGCTTAAATAAATACTAATTCACCAGCTATGCAACTTATTAACAAATAAAAAGACATTTCCATGTTTTAACAAAGTATTGCAATAAGAAAGATCAGTCAGATCCACTTCTAACCATCAACTGTAACTATTGACTTTTCAGTTCCAGAAAGAACGCTGTCATTTAGCCCTGTCAGGATGATACAAACCATTAGAAATTGTGGTATCAAGAAGTAGTGATGGAAAGGACAATGAATTCTAGATATTGGGAACAGCTAACAAAAAAGGTCATCTGAGAAGGAGAGTAGAGTTTATCATACATGAGAAATAGAAACAAATTTTGAGTCTCAGACTATATGGCTGCAGGTGTTCCGGGAAGGCAGATATCCTTCTGTGCAGATAGGTGTAGTGAGAGATGGTAGATGGGGTACACTGAAAGTTGGAATGGGAGCTGGACCTTGAAGGATGGATAGACAATATTAATAATGGGAAGAGGAGGGAAGAGTACAGATCAGGCAAGGGAAATGACTCAGACTAAGCTCTGAGTTTGGAATGAACCTCATCCATAAATGGGAGAGAAGGGAATATTAAACCTTTTGTTACACAAACTTCTCATAAATGGCAGACCCCTCGTGAATCCCAGGATCCCTGCCAGGGTGAAGGAAGCAGGAAAATCTGGGGAAAACCAAAGAGATTTTTTAAAAAGTACCAATTGCGAATTCCTCCCTGTACACTCCTTTGATTCTTCAAGTGCTATGCTCTTCTGTCTCCTCCATCCCTTTGTTTCTACAGACTCCTGAACCACTTCTACTTCTTACCTATTGAAATGCCTTACCATCTATTAGGACCCAAGTCAGCTACCACTTCTTCCAGACGTCTTCTACGGTTATCCCTTCCACATCGTGGGGTTGAGCATGTGTCTCCCTTATGATCTAGGAAATCTGCATAAAAATTTTTGGCCCTCTCATCATACCAGAGAAGAAGTCTGAATTATTATGGCATTCAAAGACAAAATATGTTGATATTACACAATACTATACTATACATATATTTTAAGCATTTTTGAGTTTCTAAACTTTTTTCTGTGTCCTCTATTGGCTTTTGCATGTCATCTCCAACTTTATCAAAACTCCCCCAAAATTCCCATTTAATTTCTTATGTCGACCCATGATATATCAAAACCACAGTGGGGCAAGTCACAATGTGGAAGGAATAACTGTACTAAGAAATTTTCCTTTCTTTCCCAAACCTCCCCCTTTACTATTTGAATGTCCCTTTGTGTCAACACCCTCACAAAGTCATCAAAGACTCTACACCAGCTACCTGGACCCCTCCCATCCTATCAGGACAAGGACCTCCTTGCTCCTCAACTTCCTTTGACCCAAAGGTCATCGTCTATGACCTCCTCAACTCAAGGCAGCAGCCAACCCTTCTCGGCTTTTCTGGAGCCCAGAGAACCACCTGAGACCATAGATCATCACATTTAGATGGAGAAGGGACCTTAGAAAGCATGTAGTCTAAACCCGGCAGTTTACATAGTGATCCTCAGAAAGGTGAAGTACTAGGTCACACAATAAATCACTGTCAGAGGCAGGATCTGGAACTATGGCATCTGACACCAAATCCAACGATCTTTCCCCAACACAAGCTTGCCATCTCTCTCAAGTCTATCTTGGTTAACGCTGAAAACACTTTAGGGTCAAAAATATTTTTAAAAAAATAAACAGTTCTTCAATATCTGTCTCAGCATCAGTTTTCTCATTTGTGAAACGGGCATAATAGTACATGCCTCATAGGTTATTGTGATGATCAAATGAATAATATGTAAAGTACTTTGCAAACCTTAAAGTGTTATATGTAAGTGCTAGTTGTTATTATTATTATTGAGTAGGGGCAGCTCGGTGGTGCTATGGATAAAGTGCCCAGCCTGGTGTCAGAAAGATTCATCTTTCTGAGTTCAAATTCAGCTCCTGACACTTACTAGATATATGACCTTGGACAAGTCACTTAACCCTGTTTACCTCATATTCATCATCTATAAAATGAGCTGGAGAAGAAAATGGCAAAGCATCCAATATCTCTGCCAAGAAAACCCTAAATGGGGTCACAAGGAATTGGACAAGACCAAAACAACTGAACAACATTGTTATTAAGTACATACTGGCTATGTCAGGAGCCGTGTTAAGCAGCTGTGATACAAAGCCAGAAATTAAACAGTCCCTGTGCTCCAAGAGCTTATATTCGACCGTATATACAAGACACACCAAGCAGACACCAGGTGACTTTGTCCTCGGCATGTCAGCTAGTGATGGGTCACGTGTCCTGAGAGGAGAGGGCAGTTTCACGAGGATAAGGGGTTAACCACACTCCTTTGTTTGCATTCACTCTACTGTGATGTATTGCTGTTTGCACGTGCCCAGTGATGGGTATTTGCTGGTTTTTGTAATCTAGTTTAAACTAATCCTAGGATGTAAAGCCAAGATGGAGGAGGAGCAGAAGGTAGTACAGTTCCCTCCCTCCCTCCGCCTCAAGAGCTCCTCCAAACAAATCTAGAATGGGAGCATCAAACTCACATAGAAAGAGGGGCCACTCATCAGTACCTGCAGGCTGCATATTGGCTTGGTTTTAAAATGTGATACTATATTTTATTGTATTTTTTACTTCTTTTGTTAAATATTTCTCAGTTACATTTCAATCTGATTCAAGAATGTTGTGACCACACATGCCCTCAGCCTGCATGTTTGACACTTTTGATCTAGAAAACACACCAGATTAAGTCCTTATTGAGAAATCCAAGGGGAAAAATTACAAAGGGTCATTTTTCCGGCCCAAGTCAGTATAGGGAGTCAAACAGAGAGGCTGCAAACACCAGAGACAGATTCTGGTCAGGAGCTTGCCACAGGGAGCATTTCAGCACGAGGAGAAGCTGTGCACCAGAGGAAGAGGAGGACTGGCATCCAGCACAGAGGGGCCTACGTTTGTGCAGGGAGAAGGAATAGGGGCTGCTTGAAAGTTCTGTTGCTCCTTATCCCAGTTCCAAATAGATCCTGGTCACAGATCCAAGGTAGACTGACAAGAGGGCCTGTACCTAGGGACAGTGTTCTGTTTACCAAGAAAGGAGCAAGTTCAGAAGCAAGCTATAGCAGCTTGTGTGGAAGAGAATCTGCATGTTGAGGAAGCAGTCTGTGAGAAAAGAGGAGAGGGGATGGAATCAAGGGCACATTCCAGAGGTTGGCCACCTTATAATAAGAAGAAACACCTTAAAATCAGAGTGGGAAAGAAGGAAAGAGTGAGGGATGATGCTGAGAGGGTTTGAGATGAAGGGAAGAAGAAAAGGTGGAACTCATGGAAATACCCTAAATTTTCTCAGGAAAATAAAACTTGAAGTTCTCAGCTGAGAGGGTGGGGGAAGGAGAGATGCCAGGGAGAAGAGATTTGAAATAACTTCTAAGGGGATTGAGATAAGCAATTAATGACAAAAGAGTTAAAGGGGTAAGCTTGATGCAGAGAAGGCCCAACTGAAATTGGATACTTTGAATTTGTAACTTACTCAGTCAGAATGGATACCTGACTTCTTTCAGATCCATTCAGTAGCACTTTGAGTAGGAGTAGAAAAGGCAGATTGTAATCTGAGTCTGACATCTGTCAAGAAATGAGAATTGGTAGGACAAGGGGTGAGAGATTTGAGAGTAGAGGACAGTGTAAAGCTGAATTTGCTGACTATAGTGTCAAGATTGGAAAGGGAAGACAGTGAAATCAGAGCAAGAGTAACTGCCTAAGAAAATACTGAGAGGTGAAAAGACTGCACATTAAGATCAGGGTGAAGAATTGCCTTGGGAGGCATAATGGGAGATGGAAAAAGAGGGCGTTATACTCAAAGAGGGTCATATCAGAGTTCTTTATTTTAAAAGAACATTAATGGATAATGGTGAAATGCAGGGTATAATCATTCCTATGTATAGCTAAGGAGGGAAGGAAAAATGGGTCATGGGACTTTAAAAGACTATGGAACTGTTAGGTTCGGGAGTTTCAAGGAGCTAGACATATGGATGTTGAAGTCCCCTAGTATAAGGGAATAAATAGGAGAAGAGAGGAAGACTGTTAGCCTTGAGAAAAGAGGGAGAATGACCTGGGGTTCAGTACCCAACAATCATGATGATCTGGATTGGGTGAAAAATTTTAATTAAGTAATATTCAAAGGAGACAAGGTTGCTGAGTGATGGAAGTAAAAGAGAGAGTTTCAAGGTGGCAGTGAGTAGCAAGAAATATTCCAATCTTCCATCTAGGATTAGTACATTGGGAATGTGAGTAAAGACACAGCCAGGGCTTTTGAGAATGGCCAGGGAAGCAGTGTGGATGGCAGGGAAAGGGAAGAAGAAAAAGATGAGATTGGTCTCAGCAAGATACAGTAGGACAGAGAGTGAGAGAAAGAGGCTCAGAATGAAGAGTTTTTAAACTAAGGAATCTAACGGCTACAGTGGAAGGTGTGGGCAGGGTTAAAGTGGAATGTGGATCCAGGAGGGGTCCGGGAGGATGGGGATGAGTGAATATTAGAATAGCAACTTTTCACTAAATTCTCTGACTTTGGAAGCCATTCTCCAAAATATACAACTCCTTTAGCTCCTTGAGACCATCACCTCTCTGTCAAGAAATGAGTAACAAGCTTCATCACAGGGCCTCTGGAGAAATTATAAGCCATTGCATTGATAAGAGTCTGCAAATTATATTTTACGGTATACCACAACTTTACCATCATACACCTATCTAAAAGGTACAAAGAATACCATGTTCACATGTACTGTTTGTACTTGACATGTGGTAGAGCATTCTGAGCTCATACTGGTCTGAACAGTCACAGTAAGACATACTATAACTTGACTCTAACATAGTGATGGTATTTGGGTCTTCTTTGAGAACCAAAGACAACATCCAACCAACCAACCAAGAATACCTGTTCTTAGTGTTTGTTTGTTGACTATCAAAAGTGTTTTATTGGAGCAAAATATAGCCTTAAAAGTTTTTCTCTAACAATTTGTTCTTAGTTCTCTCTAACAAGGTCTCTACCGTGAGTATCTTAACCTAATAAAAGGTTTCTTGAAAGAGGTAAGAACAGACATGACTTTGTTTGGCGATCCTCTGGTTATTAATACCAAACAGGTTATAAAACATGGAAGCATATGCTCTCCAGTAGTTTTTGCCACTGTCATGGAGGTCTGGGGGAGAGTCCAACTAAAAGGAAGATTTCCTATAAATGCTGATGACCTGCAGATGTTCCTGTTTGTAGATGATATGGTGCTAATTGAATGAAGCTCCAGACCATTGCAGGCCCTCCTAAATGAGAGCTGTCATCACTCAGAAGAGTTCAACCTAACTATCCACAAAGGAAAAACCAAGGGGATGAAGAACGTGTATTGGATAAACAGTCCCTAGATCTGGTCTATCAGTGCAAATATTTTGGGCAGATGTGGCTTAGACACAGTGATATATGGTCCTTGAATTGAATAGGAGGGAAAGGAGTGGATTATATTTGGGAAACTATGTAGTACTTTCAATGACCTCAAGTTTCTCCCTGAAGCAAAAATCAATTTGTCTAATATCAGTTTTCTTCTAGTTATATGTTTATGGAATGCCAAAATCTTTGAGGAAACAAAATTGAAAGGGCAATGGAAAGAGTCCTGGTGGACAAAAATAGGTTTCGGTATATTACCAGTAATGGATTATGTACAATAGAAGAAAAGAAGAGGTTTTTAAAGTAATATGTGATTAGAAAAGGAAATAGATCAGTCAACAAGAGTGAGGGGTTGCAGTAGGTGAGGTCAGCAAGGGGTGAGGAGTAGGCACAATGCACACAATGCATTGCTGTTTATATAATGTCAAAAGAAGGCTCCCAGAAAGTTGCATGGGCCCTGTGGAGGATTCATTGAGGACATAGGCAGGACTTTTTAGAATGAAAATATGTGAATGGGTTTCAAGCAGTCTATTGGCAGGAACACCCACATCAGAAATTGTTAAAATTATTAAAGAAATCCTCTCTTCATCTACTTATTGAATTAAATTAATTTTTAAAATTAATTGTTAGGTATCTATGGCATATAATTTTGTTAGTATAAAGGATAAATGGAGTGGGAGTAGGACAAGGTAATGTTATAAAAAGTCACGCAGTGGAAGGCAGACCGTGGAAGCCAAAAGAGTTCAAAGTTTACTTAGTTGGGGAACCACTAAAGATTTTTTTAGAAAGAAATGAGTCTTTCATCATCTGTCTCCACTCCCAATAAGTGTGGGTGTCTCCAAAGATTTTATCATAGACCTTCCTTTCATTCCTCTCTCTGTTTTCTTCCTTGGTGAGCTCATTCACTTCATTGTTGTTCTGTCATTTCAGTCAGGTCTAAATCTTTGTGACCCCATTTGGCATTTTCTTGGCAAAAATACTGGAGTGGTTTGTCATTTCCTTCTCTGGCTCATTTTATATATGAGGAACTGAAGCAAACAGGGTTAAGTGATTTGCCCAAGGTCACACAGCTAGTAAGTGTTTGAGGCCAGATTTGAACTCAGGACAATTAGTCTTCCTGACTCCAGGCAAGTGCTTGATTATAGCAGCAACTATGCTGACATACCCAGGACTACTGCTAGCACAAGTTCTTAGATCTGCCAGCTGTTTAAGGGGTCAACAATTTTTTAAAATTACATTCACTAGTTCAGGGGAAAAGTCAGCACCTTGAACTTCAGAGAAAATACAAGCAGAGAAATAAAGACCAACAGACAGGGCTCTGACTGCTTGAATTACCTATATACTTTACATACATCCCTGGATCAAGAGAATCTTTATATCTGAGCAGTCAGGGAGCTCTGAACATATGGCCGCTCAGAATCTCAACCAAGGAATAAACAAGATCTTTCTCATAAGTCAGTCCCCAAAGCAAAATACCAGCTCCAAATATATATACACTTCTCAGAGCCAGAAGGCATCACAACCCTCATGACTCAGTGCCTGCTTAGAAACTAGCAAAAGATGTAAAAGCTTTCCTACAAGCAAGCCTCCCCTAAGCAAGCTTCCGTTAATGGGCTCCACAGGAGGTCTATTAATGGGTGGTAAGATCTTAAGTCACATTAACATCCACTGAACCACTTCTAGGCAAATCTCTATATTTGAGCAGTTTCTCCTGACATATGATCCCACATCTCCAACTCTGTTATATATCTTCATTCGCATTTCCCACTGCCACCTCAAAATTCTTTATCTTCCTCTCTAAACCTGTCTTTTTTTGTTTTGTTTTTTGCTTTTTTTTTTTTGGAGGGGAGAAGGCAGGGCAATTGGGGTTAAGTGACTTGCCCAAGGTCACACCACTAGTAAGTGTTAAGTGTCTGAGGCCAGATTTGAACTCAGGTCCTTCTGACTCCAGGGCTGGTACTCTATTCACTGCACCACCTGGTCCCCCCAACTGAGAGGATTTTTTACCCCAAAAGGATAGATAAACAAAAAAGTAATAATAATAAAAGTACTAATAATCCTTAGAAGCAGAATGATCCAAGGGAAAGAATCATGGATTTGGAATCAAAAGACTAGGCTTTAAAACACTGCAGTCAAACCCTGGTTCTGCCTGTGTGACCTTGGATAAATACCGTATTGTCTCTCAGGCTCAGTTTCTTTATAAAATGAAGCGATTGGACTAGGAGATGATTCTAAACCTTCTAAACCTTTTGCTCTATGATACTTTGGACACTAAGGACCTTGTTGTCATCTGACCTTCTGCTATCCTCACATTTTGCACAAAGCAGAAGGCCAGTCTCAGAGGAATCTAATTCCTGGGGAATAAGATACCGAAAGCAAGAAAGATAAGTTTACCTTTGGTGGAGAGGGAAGGAATTGGAGAGGATTCCAGGATGAATTTTATGTGCTTGCCATACGAACAGAGCTGATTTCTAGGCTAATAACTTAATAACTATCTCACGTATACAAATCAACATCTACCTCTTTCTTTACTCCCACTGCTACCATTCTAGTATAAGCCTTCAGATCCTCATTACCTGTATTGTTCTTCTTGTTCAGTCATGTCTGACTAGTTAAGGCCCCAAATGGGGTTTTCTTGGCAAAGATGCTAGTGGTTTGCCATTTCCTCCTCTAGTTAATTTTATAGATGAGGAAACTGAAGCAAACAGGGTTAAGTGACTTGTCCAAGGTCACTGAGCTAGTAAGTGTCCAAGGCCAGATTTGAACCCAGGAAGATGAGTCTTCTTGACTCTAGCTATAACTTTTATTCTAATAGCTTCCAAATTGGTCTCACTGTTTCCAGTTATTTCCTTCTCTCCAATGCATCTTTCACACAGTTGCCAAAATAATCTTACTAAGGCACATCTCTGACAATGTCATTTTCTTGCTCAAAAACTTTCAATGATTCAGTATTTCCTATAGCATAAAATGCACTCTTTGGTGATGTAAAGCCCTCCACACTCTGACTCCAGTCAACTGTTTCAGTCTTATTTCATATTATTCCTTTTCACAATCTCCATAATCCAGTAAAACTATATTGCTGTAAGTATTCTCTGTGTGCAATATTTTGTTTTCCTACCTCCATATATTTTTACAGTCAAACATCTAATGTCTGACTTTCCCTTCTAATTTTGCCTTTCATATTTATTATCTTCTTTCAGGGTTATCTTATCTATTTATTATTATATATTATATTATTATTATATAATATATATTATATAATATATAATATTATATATAATATAGTATATTATTAATCATATATTATATATGTATGATATATTAATTATATACAATATAATATATAATGCATAATTATATGTTATTTTATATATATGTTATCTTATCTATTTATTACCTTCTTTCAAGTCTTTAAGACTTCCCTGACCTTCCCAATTAAATATGTTCTGTCCCTCCTCAAATGTTGCTTTGTTCACTCCTTTGCACCTATCCCTGCCTACTTCATGTTATATTCATCTTTATAGATGTCATATCACCGCACCCTTAGTGGAATGGAAGTTCCCTGAGGGCAGGGATCATTTTTGTTTTTGTTTTGTCACCTTAGAAAGATGGCAGCATGGTGGATGGGATAGGAAGCCAGTCTCAAAACCAGGAAGATCTAAGTTCAATTCCCACTTCTGAACATAGTAGTTGTATAACCCTAGGTGAGCCAATTAACTTCTCAATGCCCTAGGCATACCTCTACATTACAAAGTGCTGATTTTCATTGGTAGAAGGAGTTTCCAAGCCAGGAGCTATCTAAGCCAAAGAAATCACAGATCCAGTTCCTGCTCTGGCTTCTCAGAGCCCAGGACAATGCCCTATATAAATGGCACAGAATAAATGCTGATTGAATTGAGTTGAAAGGTGAACTAGACGGTAGAGAGTGCAATGGCAGGATGACCTGCACAAAGATTCTAGCTACCAGTGGAGAGGTTCTGCCTCTCAGGGAAGCCCACGTAGTGGGTGGGAAGCTGCATCTTTCCTGGGAGTGATAGTGGTACTAATTCTGTCATTCCCTGTTCCTTCCATCTTGTTTTCAGGAGCCACATCAAGTAAAAAAGTATTCATTGAACATAATACTAAGCTCTGGGGATACACAGGAAGGCAAAAACTCAGTCTTTGCCTCAAGGAGTTTAATGGCGGGGATAACATGAAAACAACTATGTACGCAGAAGGTGTTTATCATGTAAATGCAATTCAGTTCAATCCAATCAACATGCATTAAGTATTCACTAGCTGGCAGGCACACAGTTAAAGAAAAGAAAGATAGTAATTGTCCTCTAGGAGCTTACAATCTGAAGGATGGGAATCTGCAGCCTCAAGGCCACAAGTGGCCCCCTAGGTCCTCACCTGCGGCCCTTTGACTGAATCCAAACTTCACAGAACAAATCCTCTTAATAAAAGGATTTGTTCTATAAAACTTGGACCCAGTCAAAAGACCTTACCAGGGACCTAGAAGACCACATGTGGCCTTGAAGCCACAGGCTCCCCACTGCTGCTCTAGACCCTCTCTAGCCTGTCAGTCTGAACCCAATAGGACACTGCTCTGGGTGGATGCTTCTTCTTGGGAATCTAATAATGGGTTTTTCTCTAGGCTTAGCCTGAGACATGACCCTCTGCCCTACAATCCACCACCGTGAGATTCTGATTAAAGCTTTCTAATTGACTGTGAGGTCTCCATAGCTTTTCTAATGGCCTCAGGCCAGAAGCACTAAGATATGGGGCTTTTGGGGACTTGGTGAGTCCCTCAGTTTAGTACACAAGAGATAAACTGCTTGTGGCTTATCCAGAGGCCTTGGGCAGCCAAAGGTCAAGGGTAGTTTCTGGGTAAAGGAGGAAACTCTGTCCTATTCAGACCTCTATTAGACTCCCCAGGGAACAAGCTATTTCTCAGTGCAGCTCTAGGACTGAACCACAGAGCCACATTCAAACTGGAAACATGTATTTTTAAAAAATGAATTATTCTTGGTTTAGTTTCTGTTCTTGGAGGAGAGAAGACTGCAAAAGAAAAGTATAGATGCTAGGCCTCATCTCTCTCTCTCTCTCTCTCTCTCTCTCTCTCTCTCTCTCTGTTTCTCTGTTTCTCTCTCTCTCTCTCTCTCTCTCTCTCTTTCTCTATCTCTCTCCTCCTGTCTCTCTCCCTCCCTCTCTCCCTGCCCCCCCTCACTATCTCTCTCTGTCTCTGTCTCTCTCTTTGTCTCTCTGTCTCTCTCTTTTGTTTCTCTTTGTCTCTATCTCTGTCTCTCTTGTCTCTCTTTGTCTCTATCTCTGTCTCTGTCTCCCTCTCTCAGAACAGTGAACTGAGAGTCAAGAGATCGCTTTTACTCCTAGTTCTGCCAAAGGGTATAAGTGCTCAGGATGAAAAGATTTAAAGGGGAAAGAAAGAGCACTTCTCTCCCAGAGTTAACATTCTCCTGGAAGATAAAATAGTGTCTATATATGAGATAATTTGAGGTGGGAAGAAGAGCTAATAAATGGAGGACTGGAAAGGAGGACTGGAAAGAGTTTCTCATAGGTGACATCTGCCCTGAGCCTTGATAGAAGAGAAGGAAAAAAAAAGAAAGAAGTGAAGGATTCCAAGGGAAAAGTCTTGACAGGGCAGCTGGACTACATCCTTGCTTACTCAATAGGATGAAAGCACCTGAGAAACCTCCATTTGGTACGCAGTTCAACAAAGCATTCCTGAATACTCTGTGTCAAGTACTCTGATAAGCTCAGGGCATGCATAAAACAAAATGAAACAGTCCTGATCTGCAAGGAGCCCAATCACTGATCCTCCTGGCTTCTCTTTCCTATGCATCCCTCCTTGGGTTCCCCTCCTGGTCTGGATAACCTTGGGTAGTAACTGCCTTCCCCTCTATAGGTAAGTTTTCTATCTGGTTAAATGAAGCAGCTGGCCTCAGTGGTCTCTAAGCCCTCTTCCCGCTCAGGGATCTGTGAAAAGGGTTATTAGATCTAAAATCCCTACTCCCTTTAAGCAATGGTCTCTCCTCGGTTGGAAGTCCCTGCCCTTTGCCAGTCATGATCCCATAGCATAAAACAAATGGGTCGTTTTCTCAGTTCCTATAGGGATTCTGTTAACCCTCTTAGAAAGGACTGAAGCTGGTTCTGGCATCAGGAACAAATTTAATTAAGGAAACTGGAGGAAGGGACTTTAAAGATATTTCAAATGCTATTATTATCCTCATTTCACAGAAGAGGAAACTAAGGCAGACAGTGGTTGAGTGACTTGCCCAGGGTTACACAGCTCGTATCTGAGGCTGGATTTGAACGCGGGTCTTCCTAACTCTTTACGTTACAGTCCAATAAAAGTTCCAGGTGTTTTCCCCAGGAACTACTGTACAAATGATTCTGCCTCATCCCGTGGTTATGAAGTCGATTTTTGAAACAAAGTATTAAGATTTAAATTTATCCCTATCAAATTTCATCTTTATATCTTGGATATCTTTTGAGATTATCCTCCTGAGGTCAGATACCTCCCAACTTTGTGTCAACTTCAAATTTCCCAAACGTGCCCCTCTGATAGCATTATCTAAATGACTGATAAAGAATTTTGAACAGTATTGGGCCAGAGACAGATCTTTGGGGCGTTGCACTAGAGACTTCTCCCCAAGTGGATATTGAGGTATTAATAATTTTATTTGGATTCAATCATCCAACCAGTCCAAAATCCATATTGTTCCAACTTCTCTGTAAGGATTGGTCAAATGTTTTGCTGAGGACTTGAGGGGAGCAAGGCCAAGATGGTGGAGTAAAGCCAACATTGTTGCTGAGTTCTTCCACTCTCTTCTGCAACTTTAAAAAGCATGCCAAACCAAATTCTGAGCAGGACATCAGTAAATATTTATTAAACACTGGCACTTGTGTGCCAGGCACTGTACTAAGGATACAAGAAGAGGCAAAAAACAGTTCTCTTGCCCTCAAGGAGCTTACATTCTAATGGGGGAGACAACACACAATAAATATATACAAAGCAAGCTATATACAGGATAAACAGAAAATAATCAACAGAGAGAAAGCATTGTAATTAAGAGGGGTTGGGGAAGACTTCCATTAAAAGGTGGAGTTTTAGTTGGGAAAGGAAGTCAGGGAGGTTAATAGTCTGAGCAGAGGAAAGAGAGCATTCCAGATAGGAGACAGCCAGAAAGAATTCCCAGAGTTAAGAGATGGAATCTCTTGATTATAGAACATCCAGGAAGCCAGTATCATGGGATTGAAAAGGTACATATTAGGGAGTAAGGTGTAAAAAGACTGTAAAGGCTAGAGGGGGCAAAGTATATGGCTAGGTTAGGAAGGGAAAGGCAAGAAAAAAATCACAGTGAGTCATTTTTCCAGCCCAGGGAAGCTTAGGAAGACAAATTGTTCTGTGAACACTCAGTTGGGAGTTGGCTAGGAGTGTGGTATGGAAGAGCTCCATAGTTGTGGGCTGTAGCAGTGGTGGCACCAGGAACAGCCCAGTGTCCAGTGATAGCAATTGGACTAAAGTGAAGAAATGGGCAAGAAAAAGTAAGCTAACAACAGAAAGAGACCCTGACCATAAAAAAGCTGTTTTGATGATAGTGAAGGTCAAGCATAAAATCTGGCCTCAGACCCACGAGTGATTTAGGGAAATGTCTATCCCTAGTATGTGAAGGTTTCCCCAAGCAGGACAGAAAAGAACAATTTGTTCCAATGACCATGAAGCAGGCACTTGAAGACACCAAGATCTACTGCATCCTGGGCCATTGCTAGTCATCTTGAGTTTTGTCTTGCCACTGGACTTTGATGACTCTGGAAGAAAGAAAGAGGCTGACAATTTTATGCAGCTCTGCCTCACTTAAGTCCCTGTGATATCACCCTGTGATATCATTGGTCCTCTTCAAAAACAAAGAACAAACAATTTCTTTTCCAAATGCTCACACGCCATCTCTTTGATGATGTATTCTCAATTTTTCCAAAGAACGCTGTAGTTATAAATTCTACTACTCTCTTTCCCTTTGGGAGAATCAGAGCATTTGACCTCCCAGTTCTGTGACACCTCTCCAGTTCTCCAAAGTCTTTCAAACATCACAAAGAGCAGCTCTTCAGTCATATCTTTCAGTTGTTTAAGTGGCTTGGAGTGTATTTCATCTGTGGCCCCAGGACTTGAACTCATCAAAGTCAGCTAAGTGATCTCTTGCCGTCTTCCCATTTATCTTTGATTTCAGTTCTCTGTTCTCTCCTTCCTGGTTCAAAGATCATTCTTCTTGAAAAAAAATACAGAAGCAAAATAGGAGTTAAATAGTTCTGCCTTTTCACCATCATCTGCTATCCTCCCATCTACACTAAACAATAGTCCTATACCTAAGTAGCCAGATGCTACTAGTGCCTAGAGCACTAGGTCTGGAGTCAGGAAGACCTTAGCTCAAATTCAACCTCAGACACTTACTAGTTGTGTGACCCTGCACAAGTCACTTAACCTCTCTTTGGTTCAGTTTCCTCACCTATAAAATGAAGATAATAATAGGACCCACCTTCCAGGTCTGTTGTGGATCAAATGAAAACACATTTGTAAAATACTTGGCAGTGCCTGGCATAGAGTAGGTACCTCCCATGCAAGTCTTTAAAAAATTTGAATTCACCATTGAATTTCTTGTATAGCTACATGGACAGTTTTCCTTTTTTCTCTTCATAGGAATGATTTTCGCTTGTGCCTTTACAATGAGTTTAATTATCTCTCGGCAGGTCTATACAGTCAGTTCCACCTTGTCAATTATCTATTGATTGATTTCAAATTGAACATCCCAGAAAATTCTCAAACTCAGTATGTCCAAAACTGAACTCATTATCTCTGCCACTCCCCCCCAGCTCTCTCTTCTTCCAAATTTCTCTACTGCTCTCAGAGGCACCACTATGCTTCAAGTCTCCCTGATTCACAATCTCAGCATTATCCTTGACTCTTCAATCTCCCTCATCCCACTTATCCAGTCAGTCACTAAATCTTGCTGTTTCTCCCTTCACAACATCTCTTACACGCGACCCTTTCTCTTGACTCACCCAGCCACCAGCCTCAGTCCAAGAGCTTATCACCTCCTACCTAGGTTATGTCTATTGGTCTCCCTTTCTTAAGTCTTTCCTTACTTCAGACCATCCTACACACTGTTGCTAAAGAAATTTTTCTTAAGCACAGATTTGACCATGTTACTCTCCTACTTATTCAACTCCAGTGGCTCTAACACTTGTCCCTAGAATTAAATAGAAACTCAGTTTACTAGCCGACCTTGGGCAAGTCACTTAAGCCCAATTACCCTGCCCTCCCCCTTCCAAAAAGAAAAACAAAAACAAAACAAAAAGAAACTCATCTTTTTTAGCCCTTTACAACCAGACCCTCTCTGAAGCATCATTAAAGGACATAACTTCCCCCTTGACAATCTGTGATCCTGCTAAATTGGCCTTCTCTGTTCCTTACACATAATACTCTATCTTCTTTCTCCATAGCTTTGCACTGGTGGTTTCCCATCTCTCAGAATGCATTTCCTTCTCACACCTTCCTCACAGAATCCTTCTTTTCTTTCAAGAAATGAATCAAGCGCCCATCAATTGGGGAATGGCTGAACAAGCTATGGTATATGAATGTAATGGAATACTATTGTGCTATAAGAAATGGGAAGGAGATGGACTTCATAATTACCTGGAGAGGCTTATACGGACTGATGCTAAGAGA
>CM053585.1:315457459-315475757 GCA_028646515.1 Pseudochirops corinnae | reverse complement strand
TTTAGTAGTTTCTGTATTAAAGAATTAGAGGACTTGGAATATGATATTCCAGAAGGCAAAAGAGCTAGAATTACAACCAAGAATCACCTACCTGGCAAAATTGGGTATAATCCTTCAGGGGAAAAAAATGGATGTTCAGTGAAATAGAGGTCTTTCAAACAACCCTGATGAAAAGACCAAAGCTGAGTAGAAAATCTGACTTTCAAATACAAGATTCTAGAGAAGCATAACTAGGAAATCAGGGAAGAAAAATAATAAGGGATTCAATAAAGTTAAACTGTTTTTGTTCCTACACAGGGAGATGGTACTTATAATTCCTTGGAACTTTTTCATTACCAGGGAAATTAGAAGGACTATACATAGACAGAGGGCATAGGTGTGAGTGAACTACAATGGAATGATATATAAAAAAATAAAATTAAGGGGTGAAAAAGATGCATTGGGAGAAGGAGGAAGGGAGAGGTAGAATGGGGTAAATTATCTCACAGAAAGAAGGACAAAAGAGGTTTCACAGTGGAGGGAAAGATGGGGGGGCACAAAATGCTTGAACCTTACTCTCATCAGAATTAGTTTAAAGAGGGAATAACATACACACTCAGCTTGGGATAGAAATCTGTCTTACTATACAGGAAAATAGGAAGGGAGATGGATAAAGGCAGAAACTGATAGAAGGGAAGATGGGTGGTGGTCAGAAGCAAATCACTTTTGAGGAGGGACACGGTGAAAGGAGAGAGAGAAGGATAAACAACGGAAAAGTAGGATGGAAGGAAATACATAGTTAGTAATCATAACCGTGACTGTGAATAGGATGAACTCACCCATAAAACAGAAGTGAACAGTAGAGTGGATTAAAAACCAGAATCCTACAATATGTTGTTTACAAGAAACATGCTTGAAGCAGAGAGAGTAAAGGTAAAGAGTTGGAGCAGAATCTATCATGCTTTAGCGGAAGTTAAAAAAAAACAGCAAAGGTATTTATCATGACTTCAGATGAAGGAAAACCAAAAATAGATCTAATTAAAAGATGTAACCAAGGAAACTACATTTTGCTAAAAGATAGTGACATAGACATAGACCATGAAGTAATATCAATGCCAAACATGTGTGCACCAAATGGTATAGTATCCAATTCTTAAAAGAAAAGTTAAATGAGTTACAGGACAAAATAGACAGTGACACTATACTAGTGAGCAACCTCAATATTCACCTGTTAGACAAATTTAAAATATGATAAATTGTTTAACCAAAAATTAAACAAGAAAGAAGTCAAGGGGATAAATATAATTTTAGAAAAGTTAGGTATGATTAGCCTCCAGAGAAAATTGAATGGGAATAAACAGGAGTATACCTTTTTCTCCATGATACGTGGAACCTACACAAAAATTGACCATGTAGTAGGGCAAAAAAAAAAATTCCCACAACCAAATGCAGAAAGGCAGAAATATTAAATGCATATTTTTAGATCATAATGAAATAAAATATATATTCAATGAAGGATCATGGAAACATAGATTAAAAATTGATTGATGGTACAATGGACTGGGCTCTGTGCCTGTAGTTGGGTAATTGTTGTTTATTGTTGTTGAGTCATTTCAGTCAAGCCCAACTCTCTATGACCCCATTTGGGGTTTTCTTGGCAAAGATACTGAAGTGGTCATATAGCTAGTAAGCATCGGAGGTCAAATTTGAACTCAGCTCCTCCTGACTCCAGTACCAGTGCTCTATCTACTGTGATACCTAGATGTTCCAGAGTCAGGAGACCTTCCTTGGAGTCAGGGGGAGCTGAGTTAAAATCTGACTTCAGACACTAACTGTGTGACCCTGGGCAGGTCACTTAACCTTGTTTGCCTCAGTTTCCTTATCTGTAAAATGAATTGGAGAAGGAAATGGCAAACCAATCCAGTATTTTTGCCAGGAAAACCCCACATGGGGTCATAGAAAGTCAGACATGACTGAAATGAATCAACAAAATAAAAAAAAAGGAGTGGACTAAAGAACAAATCATAGGAACAACCAATTTCATTAAAGGGAATGATGACAAGACAACATAACAAAATGTATGGGATGCAGTCAAAGCATTACTTACGGGGTAAATATATAACTCTAAACTTTTAGTTTATATCAATAAAATAAAGACAGTGAAGATCTAAACTGGGCATGCAACTAAAAAAAACTAGAAAAAGAACAAATTAAAAATTCCCAACTAAACACCAAATTAGAAATCTTGAAAATCAAAAGAGAGATTAATGAAACTGAAAGTAATAAAACCATTCAACTAATAAAATGGATAAACCACTGATTAATTTTATTTTAAAAAAGAAAGAAAATTAAGTTACCAGTATCAAAAATGAAAATGATAAATTCACCCACTAATTAAAATGAATTTAAAGAAATTATTAGAAGCTTTCAGATAAAGAAATCAAAGCTACCTATATTCATATAAAAATGTTCTCAATCACTTTGATTAGAGAAATGCAAATTAAAACAACTCTGAGGTACCACCTCACACCTATCAGATCGACCAATATGATAAAAGAAGAAAATTATAAATATTGGAGGGGATGTGGAAAGATTGGGAAACTAATGCACTGTTGGTGGAGTTGCAAATAGATCTAACCATCATGGAGAATAATTTGGAACTATGCATAAAGGGCTATAAAATTGTGTACCTTTTGCTCCAGTAATACCACTGCTAGGTCTATATCCTAAAGAGATTTTTTTTAAAAAAAAAAAAAAAGGGAAAGATAAAGGACCTCCATGTACAAAAATAGTTATAGCATCTCCTTTTGTGGTGGCTAGGAATTGGAAATTGAGGGGATGCCCATTAATTGAGGAATGACTGAACAAGGTGTGCTCTAAGAAATGACAAGCAAGATTACTCCAGAAAAACTTGGAAAGACTTAAATGAACTGATACAAAGTGAAGTGAGCAGAACCAGGAGAACATTATACACAGTATGATAAAGAACTATGAATGACTTAGTGATTCTCAGCAATGCAATGATCCAAGACAATCCCAAAGGACTCATGATGAAACATGCTATCTGACTTCAAAGAAAGAACTGGTATTATCTGAATATAGTTTGAAGCATATAATTTTTCTCTCCCTTTGTTCCTTACTTCCTTCCATTCATTTTTTTTTGTTCAAGTCTTCTCATACAAAATGACTAATATAGAAATATTTTACATGTTTGAACACATATATCAGATTGCTTACAATTTCAGGGAGGGTGGAGGGGAGGGAAGAGAGGGAGAGAATTTATAACTTTAAAATTTTTTAAAAATGAATGTTCAAAATTGTTTTACATGTAATTTGAAAAAATAAAACATTTTTTTTAAAAAAGGAAATACAGCAGAGATGACATCCTGTTAGGGGATTCTAGCAGAGGGCAAGGGAAGTGAGAAAAACTAGATCTATGTCCCTGAGCATCCTCCCAGCTCCGACAGTTTAATATTCTTTACTCTTTGAACACTTACTATGCGTTGAAGCCTTCTAATAGGCGGTCCCTAAGCTCTTTTCTGGGTGGCTAGATGGTATCATGGATAGAGTGCTGGATCTAGTGTCAGGAAGTCTCATCTTCCTGAGTTCCAATCCGACCTCAGACAATTACTAGCTCTGTGACCCTGGGCAAGTCATTGGACTCTATTTGCCTCTGTTTCTTCCTCTGTAAAATGAGCTGGAGAAGGAAATGGCAAACCACTCCAGTATCTCCACCAAGAAAACCCCAAGTGGGGTCACAAAGAGTCAGACACAAGTGAACAAACAAATGCTTTTTCATTCATTTGTTCGTTCTGCTTGCATAACCTTGAGCAAGTCACTTGAGTCCTCAAGTCTCAGTTTCCTCATCTGTAAAATTGAGGGGCTGGATTAGTTGGCTTTTTAGGTACTTTATAGTTCTAAATCTGGGATGTTGTGACCCCAGATGATTTTTTTTCCAAGAATAACTTGACTTACAGGAATTAAATATTCCCATCTTGAACCAAAGGTCATGGAACTCACAGCACTTCTCTATGTATTTGCTTTCACTTTGGAAAGTGAAAGCAGCTGGAGAAACAGAGACTGAAAGAGGTAGAAACAAACAAAAGGAGAGAGAGAGAGAGAAGGAGGAAGGAGCAGACACATGGGAAGGGAGGGCAGGAAAAAAGGAGAACAAACCCACAGTAACTGGTCTTCCCACACCTCCCATCCCAGGGCTGACTGCCAAACCAACATGGGGCCAAGGAGCTGAACAGCTGTCCCAGCTTGACTTTCACTGGAGACCTGACCTCTTCGTAGAACTGGTAGGTACAGCAAGTTCTTCTGCATAGGTGGGAGGCTGGGAGGGAATGAGAGTGGAGAGGGCATCCCTTTGGCATCTAGAGAGTTGGCAACTAGTCTCCTGGTGCCCATCACAGAGTGACTGCCTAGCCTGAGCTGCTGCCTCTAGGAATGAGCAGCCACAGAAATGTAGATGGGTGTAGGAGGTGGATCAAGAGTGGTAAAAGTGGTTAATAAATGTTAGCTGATTTATTTGACATGACTGGAGAGATTTGGACTAGATTATTTCTTAGGTTCCTCTTAGGATTGGCAATCTGTGCTTCTGTACCTTCATCCCTGAAGGGTTAGTGGGAACCTTGAATGACAGATCCTTAACCTATTTCTGAAGGAAGCAGGTAGGATATTTACTTTAGGTGCCCCTCCCCCAGGATACCTTACCTAAACCTCCATCTTTTCCTCTCTTCTTCCTGGACAATCCTGTCTAGAACTGTCCTTTGCCCCAATCACATTATACCTTGTACTATATTTAACTATAAATGTGGCTTTTGCCCACTTAGATTGTATTTCTTCCTGAGAGCAAGGTCTAGAGGGTGTCTGTCTTCATATCCCCAGCAGTGAGTACATGGACCTGAACAAAGCAGGGCCTTAATTAATGTCTATTGTTGATTTTGGTGGGGATACTTGCTCACAAGTCATATTAGTTTGAGTGCACTGAGGCACTTAGTGTGAAGTAGTGGCTGGAGCAAGGGACTTGGAATCAAGTTTAGTTCAGTCACATTCAGCTCTCTGTGACCCCATTTGGGGTTTTCTTGACAAAGATACTGAAGTGGTTTGCCGTTTCCTTCTCCAGGTCATTTTACAGATGAGAAAACTGAGACAAATAGAGTTAAGTGACTTGCCCAGGGTCACATAGCTAGTAATTGTCTGAGGCTGGATTTGAACTCAGGAAGATGAATTTTCCTAACTTCAGGCTCAGTACTCTTTCCACTGAGCCACCTCATTGCTCAGTCAAGAATCCAGAAGACCTAGTTTCAAATCCCACTTTAGATACTTGATAGCTATGTGATCCTGAGCAAGTAACTTAACCTGTCTGTGCCTCCATTTCTTCATCTGTAAAATGAGGGGTTTATATCTGATAATGTTTAAGTTGTTCCCTTCCAGTTCTAAATTGATGACCTTATGAAATGCCTGAATCACCCCTGTAGGAGTTTAGGAGACATCAGTTGTCAGTGAGGGAGGAGAGGGCAACTTGAGATTCATTGGAGAGGCAGGGCAACATTCTGGAAGGGAAAAGGTCTGATCTGGGAGTCAGAAACCCTCACTGATTTTCTGTGTGATGAACATCTTTCCCCCCATCCCCACCTACCCCAGCTCAGTTTTTTCATCTAAAAAATAAAGATAATAATTTTTGCATCACGTGCCTCACAGGGTTGTTGTGAGGAAAGTGCTTTTTGATCTGAAAAAGACTTTAGAGGCCATTGAGTCCAACTTTCATTTTAGAAATGAGGAAATGAAAGCATAGATAGGTAAATTGACTTGACCAGGCTCATACAGTTAGCAAGTGTCTGATGTGGGATTCGAATCTAGGTCTTCATGACTCCAAGTCCACTGCTCCATCTACTAAACCATGCAGCCTCTACTTAACTATTATTGTTAATAAAAAATTTTATTTTGAACTTAAGCATCAAAAAAGGAGCATTTCCCTACACAAGCATGATAGAAAAAAGGAGACTCTTAGTGTAGCAGTGAATCTCTATTTCACACAGCTTGCTTTTTAAAAAAGTATCTAATAAATTCTACAAGCCACTTTCCTGTCCTGCTTATCTGTACTTTCTTCTGAATTGCCTTCAGTTCTGTGGCTTTTAAAGATTTTAATGGACCTTTTTTGGGAGGGGGGAATGGAGATCACCATTACTAACATCTAATCCTTAACCTTAATCCCTCATTCCACCATTAAATTTCTCCAGAGGAGAAAAAAAAAGCCCTTTTAACAAATAAGCACAATCAAGAAAAATGTAATTCACATAGTATCTATTTCCAAAAATGCGTATGTCTCTGCACCTTGTGTCTATCACCACTCTGTTAAGATGTGGGTAATGTATTTCATCACAGATCCTCTTAAGACATTGTTGGTCATTGCTTTGATAAAAGTTCTTAAATCTTTCAGAATTGCCTTTTTAAAAATAGTATTACTGTCCTTATAGAAATTATTCTCCTGATTTTGCTCACTTCTTTGTGTGAATTCACATTACCCACTGGGGACCCAACTGCCTCTGGGCAACACAGCTCCTTCCTTCTTCCTTGCCTTATCTGACCTTGCCCCTTCTTTTCCCTCTGTCCACATTCAGTATTATGCCCTTACCTGCAGATGCTAGGCTCAAAGGAATATAAATTTTGATAGTTGAAATGTTGAAACATATCTTGGGGTTTACAGGCTAAATTTCTTTCCTATAGACCATGCCATAGACACAAATTACTCTGAATGGACCATGCCATAAGCCCAAATTACTCTGACTCTCCTTGATTGGTCAATGATAGATCCTAGCCCACATCGACATCTGGGCTCTGATTGCTCAGAGTGCATGTAAATAACAGTTATTTCTGTTTTGGTCAGAAACCCTAAGGGTCTTCTCCCAGAAATATGTGTGTGTGTGTGTGTGTGTGTGTGTGTGAAGAGTGTGTGAGTGTATGTGTATGTATGTATATATGTGCATGTATATATGCATATGTATGTGGATATATACACATACACATGCATGCGCACACACACACACACACACACATAAGGTAAAAGAGGCCATTCTTTGCCTCATCTCTTACCTAGCCTTAATCACTGAATGGGCATTGCCTCAGTCAAACTGAAACCTGGGAAAGATCTCGGCTTAAAAAGGCTACAGTCTCCCACTGCATCCAGGGCCTTCTTCAGTCATCCTGATCTACATCTTGCCATTGGACCCAGACGGTTCCAGAGGAGAAAGTGAGGCTGGTGACTGCACAGCCCTGCCTCACTTAAATCCAATTTACTTGCAAGTCATGGCATCACCTTCCTGATGTCGGTCATCTTTGAGAATAAAGGACAAAGAACTACCCAGTATTCTCTGAAATTGTCTCTTTCAGAATTTCTTACAGTATTATAATATTCTATTACATCCAATTCATTCACCACAGTTTGCTCTGCCATGCCCCAACTGGCTAAAAGGAACTCTAAAGTACTCCTTTAGATTCTAATTCTTTTCTCTTCTTCCTTTATAATCCCTTCCTTTAACATTAGAAAGTGTGTTTTGCTTATGACTATTCCTCTCTGGTATTATCCTTTCTCTTAACCTTATCCTCTCTTCTTTTCCATAGTGAGTCTGATATATTTCTATCGCAAGTTCTTAGTGTGTGTGTGTGTGTGCACGTGCGCGTGGGTGTTTGTGTTGAACCTTTCTTTGTCTATTCAGATACAAGTAGGATTTATCTGATGCCAACTTCTACCCCTTCTACCATGGTTGTATATTCTTCTCCTCACTCACCCCAATTACAAGAAATCCCAAGCGACAATCCCTTCTTTTTTCCTTTCTATACTTGTATATTCCTCTTTTTACATTCTTTTTTATTTTCCCTCTTCAAGCCCTCAGAACAGCACCGAATCCACCCACAGGTCCTCTTTTCCTTGTTTATAACTTCCATAATACCTTTTGAAAACATTAATATTCTGATGGGAATTTGTTTCTTCTTTCTCTACTTGAATATTAACACTACATCATCATACAACTCCTTTTAATTCTTCAAACAAATTTATCTTTCAGGTTTTTCTGACGTCTTGTGATTTTATTTCAAAGTTTCTACTTAGCTCTGGTCATCAGAAATGCTTGAAACTCTCCTATTACACTAACGGTCCACTCCCCTCCTTTTCACCATTGCATTATACTCAACTTTGTAAGGTAATTTTTCTTGATTATAGGCCTCTATCCTTTTGCCTTTCAGAATATTGTATTCTAAGATCTCTCATCTTTTACAGCAGAAGCTGATAGGTCTTACGTAATACTGATCATAGGTCCTTGGTACTGGAATTGCTTCTTTCTAAATGTTTATAGTACTTTTGCTTTTATGTGAGTTCTAGATTTTAGTTAATATAATTATTTTTCCTTTTGGAGGTCTTTTCAGGACATGATAGATAGATTCTATCTCTACTTTATCCTCTAATTCTAATAGGTCTGGGTAGCATTCATGTTTGATTTCTTGAAATACAGTGTCCAAGATATTGGAGGGGAAGCATAGTTCTGAGGGAGTCCAATGATTTTTTTTTAATTATATTTTTATTTTGTTAAACATTTCCAGATTACATGTCAAAGAATTTTAACGTTCATTTAAAAATTTTTTTGAGTTCCAAGTTCTCTCCCTCATCCCCCTCACCCATCCCTTGAGAAGGCAAGCAATATGAAATCCACTATGTGTGAATATGATATTAATTATGTATGTTACTATGTGATTACATGTGAAGTCATATAAAACATATTTACATATTAGCCAGGTTGCAAAAGAAAACACCACACATACACACACACACACACACACACACGCACATGTGTGCGAAAAATAAAGTTTAAAAAAAATATGCTTCAACCTAAACTCATAGTTCATCAATTCTCTCTCTGGAGACAGCACTTTTTCATCATAGGTCATTTGGAACTGTCTTGATTAGAGTAGCTAAGGCTTTCACAATCAATAATTGTTACAATATTGCTGTTTACTGGGTACAATGTTTTCCTGGTTATGCTCACTTCACTCAGCATCAGTTCACATTAGTCACCCCAGGTTTTTCTGAAACCAACCTGCTCATCATTTCTTGTAGCGCAGTAGTATTCTATCACAATCATATACCACAACTTGTTCAGCCATTTCCCAATTGATGGGTATTCCCTCCATTTCAAATTCTTTGCCACCACAAAAAGACCTACTATAAATATTTTTGTGCACATAGGTCTTTTTCCTTTTTCTTTAATCTCTTTGGAATACAGACCAAATAGTGGTCTTGCTGGGTAAAGGGTATGCACAGTTTTATGGTCTTTTGGGCATAGTTCCAAATTGTTTTCCACAATAGTTAGACTAGTTCACAACTTCACTAACAGTGCATCAATATCTTGATTTTCCCATATCTTCTCCAACATTTGTCACTTTTCTTTTCTGTCATATAAGTCAATCTGATAGGTGGTACCTCAGAGTTGTTTTAATTAGCATTTCTCTAATCAATAGTGAGTTACAACTCTTTTTTTTTTGCTTTTTGGAGGGGAGATGGCAGGACAATTGGGATTAAGTGACTTTCCCAAGGTCATGCAGCTAGTAAGTGTGCCAAGTGTCTGAGGCTGGATTTGAACTCAGGTCCTTTTGACTCCAGGGCCAGTCCTGTATTCACTGTACCACATAGCTGCCCCAGAACATTTTTTAATGTAACTATTAATAGCTTTGGTTTTTTTCTTCTGAACACTTATTTTTGTAAATTCAGTTCGCTTCCTCATATATTTGAAAAAATGAGGCCTTTGGCAGAGAAACTTGCTGTAAAATTTTCCCCTGTTCCTGTTTTCTTTCTAATTTTGGCTACATAACTGGGGTAAAGTGACTTGTCTGAGGCTGGATTTGAACTCAGGTCCTCCTGACTCCACAACTGGTGCTCTATTCACTGTGACACCTAGTCACCTCCCAGGTCCATTGATTCTTAAATTTTCTCTCCTTGACCTGCTTTCCAGGTAAGGGTTTGGTTTGGTTTTGTTTTGTTTCATATCCAATATCTTACTACCTTTTACTTTTTTAATCTTTAGATTTTATTTGAATATTATTCACTATTTCATGGAATCCCTTATTTCTGATTGGCCTATTCTAGTTTTGGGAGATTCCTACCACTTTCTCTTCTAAGCTTTACTATTATCTTTTCTAAGCTATTTAGTTTCCTTTCAGAACTTTCATTTCATTTTTTATCTCTTTATTTCTTGAAGGTATCTATATAATTCCCGTGGACAGTTCATTTTTTTTGAGTCTCTGCTTATAGCTATTATAACATAGTGTAGGATTTGGAGTTGCCATAATTTTTGATACTTTTTAGTGTCTTCTTTGAATTACTCGTTTCTCCTGCTGTAGTTCATGAATAGTGGCTTCATCTAAGGGCCAGGCTCTTTGTCCTGTTCTGCACTGTTGGGTGGGGTGTGGTCTCTTTCTGGATCACCTGGGTTTTTGTTCTTACTTCCACCTCTTGGAGTTAGCCAATTTGGATCTTTGAGGTTCCCAGCTGGTGTTGGGAAGCCTTGAAGCCTTTGAGCCAGGGCTGTCTGGGTCTGAGGGCTGTTATTGCTTGTTAGTTACTGGTTTGTGTTGCTGTCGGCTGCCATTCTGCAAGGCTCCCAACGACCCCGTTCTCTGGCTTTTTGGCTTTCTCAGGGACTTTTTGGGCCTTCAGATATATAGCCTTCCTGAGGTCAGGTGGTCCAGGTCCTCCAGGCCAGGTGCTCTCTTCACTGCCCCCCAAGAGTAGAGCCAGATGGAGTGCTCTGAGAAAAACAGTAGCCATAATTGTGTAGTTTTGAATGTGTGAGGCAAGTTATGATGATATTATCATCCTCATTTCATATTAGAGGGAACTGAGATTAAGTGACTGGTTCAAGATCACTAAGCTAAGAAGCAGCAGAGTCAGAAGATTGTGGTTTCCTGACTCCTAGTCCAGAACTTTTCTTATAGTACCATTTTCCACTCAAGGAGAAGTAAGAGAAGAATGAGATGGGAGAGGGGAGGAAAGAAAAATGGGACTGGGGTCCTCTAAGGCCACAAGGCCCTTCAGATCATCTCTCTAATCTTACCCTCACCCCCAAAGCCAGGGACAAAGTAGGGGGAGGAGATTTAGGAGGCGTGAATACTGTCTCAGGGTCAGGTCTTGCCACTAGTTTATGATCTTATCTCCCTGAGCCAACAGTATAGCCTGGCCACCAGCCCACAGCAGCTCACACAGCATTGGGAATTTCCATCCAGATCCCTTTTCAGTGTCCAACTCCACCCTTTAGCGTACATGCACTCAGGCATGCATGTACAAACACACACACACATTCCAAGGGTACCCCTCCCCCAGACTCAACTTTGTCACAGATCTTAGCACATAACAACCCTTTTCACCCCAGGACCATGCCCTCTCTCCCAGAATCCTCACATAGACTCTCCACCCTCTTACCCCCACCCTCAACAAGTTTCCAGAAGCCCTGGGCCCAGACCTCTTCCCTTAAACTCAGCCCAACCTCCCTAGAGGCTCTGAAAAGAATAGAAAGGGTCACTGACAAGTCTAAGATGCAGACTAGTAAAAGGGAGAAAGAGGAGAGTAGAAGGAAGACAAGAGAGTCCCAGGATAAAAAATAGGGAAGAGAGATCCATCTGCCTCACTAATGACAAGACTTGACCCAAGGTCACCTGCCTACCTCTGGTCTAAGATATGCCATGAACCTCTTGCCACTGGTACAATTAGTACATCAGTTTGCCACGTCCTCAATCCATCAGTCCATTAATTTTCAATCCATTAGTCAATCACCATTCTGTTAGTCAGTCCATCAATCTGTTAGTAAATCATGATGTCTATCAGGCAAGCATAAATATTCCTTAAGCACCTACTATGTGTAGGGCCACATGCTAGGGTTATGCTATGAGAGAGACAGAGGAGACTAAAGCATGGTCCCAACCCTCAGAGATGTCAACTGATCAGTAGTTAAGCACCTCCCATATTCCATGTACCATGCTAAGCAACAGGGCTACAAAGAGAAAAAGAGTCTCTCTCAAGAAGGCTACACTCTTTTGGGGGAAGTAAGATGTATGCAATGAGTGTGTGTGTGTATAGACATAGAATATGTACTTGTGTCTGTAGGTAAAATGCAAAAGCAGAGACAGAAGATGGAGTATCAAGTGTGAAGAAGTCCAAGGTCAGTTTGGCAGGGTTGAAGAGTGTGTGAAGGAGAGTAAATACATAACAAGACTGGAAAAGCAGGTTGGGAAGGTCTCTAAATGTCAAGCACAGGGGTTTGAACTGGACCCGAGGGGCAATTAAGATCCACCAGTTCTTCTCTAGCAGGAGAGTGCCATGGTCAGACCCACGTCATAGGGATAAAAATAATACTAGCTAACATTTCATAACTCTTCAAGGTTTGTGAAGTACTTCACATATTAAACTGGCAGCCATTTGGAGGATGGATTGGAGACAGGAGAGATGAGTGGCTAAGACTAAGGAATATGCTTCTGCAATATTCCAGATAAGAGGTAATGAAGACCCAATCTATGGAGATAGTTGTATGAGTGGACAGAAGGAGATGGAAGTGAGACATGTTCTGGAGGTAGAAATGATATGATATGGTGATTGATTAAACATAATGAGGTGACGAGAGTGGGAAGATGAGGATAACTTTGAGGGTGTGAACCTTGGTGAATAAAAGGGTAAGAATGCCCTCAATAGAAGTAGAGAAATTAAAAAGAAGGGTGGATTTGGAGAACAAAATATAAGTTAGATTTTTGGATATGTTGAGTTTGAGGTGCCTATGGGACATCTCGTTCTAAATCACGAGGCTCTAAAGCTCTGGAGGGAGAATAGGACTAGATACATAAATCTAAGGGACATCTTTGGAGAAAATACAGTTGGACCCATGGAAACTGATGAGGACAAGAGGCAGAATTAGATAGCACAAGAGGGGCCAGGACAGAGCACTGGGTTCTAGCTACAGTGAGGAGGTGAGATATGAATCTAGCAAAGAAAATGCAGGAGTGGCCAGACAGAGCCAAGAAGTGATGCAGGGACCCAGTGTGGGCAGAGTGAGATAGGGGCCCCAGCAGGCTCTTTTCCTAACGAGAGGTGTGGGGGCTCCAAAGCCTGAGTTGCCGACAGATGATCATTTCTGTCTGAAATAATCAATCATGATCTTAGAAAGAGGATCTATCTTCTGGCTAAGAGGATAAACCATGACTTCTAGGAGGGAATGATTGCTGAGCTAGGACTTAAAAGACAATTAAGATTCAGATAGTGGAAAGGGGTGTGTGGGAAAGAAATCCCAGGAAGGAGGCACTTATTAGGACAAATAATAATGATAAATTCTTTTTTTATATTACTCTAAGGTTAACAAAATATTTTCCTCTTGGGTGCAAAGTTGAACCCTTTTAGGTAAGAAGTATAATTATTACCTTTATTTTACAGACAACGAAACTGAACCTCAGATCAAGAAAATTACTTTTGTTCGTAGTCCCACAGCTAGTTAAATGTCACTTGCCAATCAGCACTCAAAACTAGATCTGCTGATTGCTAATAAGACCAGTCAGCTTAGGGATCAGTACTTTGGTCAGTCTGGTTAAAGACTTGAATATATCTGAGAAGCGGCATGAGCGGGTTGACTAGAAACGGGAGGTGATGTGGACTGTGGAGATACTGAAAGCTAGGTGAAGCTAGCTTTGGATCTGAGCCTATAAGCAACAGGAAGCTAATGAAGATCTCAGAGTGGAGGAATGACATGGTCAGACATGTTAGGCATTATGAAGATGATTTTGGCAGCTGACTGACTGCTCCTTCTAGATTTCCTTTGCCAAATGTACTCCATGTCTGCTCCCCTAATCTCTGTGCCCCAAGGAACTTTCCTGGACCCCTTTGTATTCTTTCTTCATATCCCTACTCTTGGTGACTTCACCCATGCAGTCAGTCAATATCTCTTTGCAGATGACTTCCAAGCCTGCGTGGTCTGTCTCCTGAGCTCTAGCCCTACATCACCAACTGTCTATTAGACATCTCCAACTGTATGTTCCAGAAGCACATCAAATTTAATAGGTCCAAAATGAAATTCATTATCTCCCACACCTTCTTCCTCCTTGTACAGTACTTCTCTATTTCTGTTGAGGTCAATCCCAATTGCTTCTCTGTCCTTGTCCCACCAAACTTTCCTATCCAATCAGTTACCAACTCTTATCACATCTACCCCCAAAGTATCTCTAACATCCATCACCTCAATAATCATATGGGTCACCACCTCAGCTCAGGCACTCATTACCTTTTAATTTGAGTATTGCCACAGACAGCTCACTGGGCTCTCAGCTTCTAGGGTCTCCCCTAACTGAGTCATCTTCTCTTTCATACAGTGGCCAAATAGAGTACCGACCCTGGAATCAGGAGGATCTGAGTTCAAATCTGACCTCAGACACTTAACACAAAAACTAGCGGTGGGACCTTGGGCAAGTCACTTGACTCCAATTGCCCTACTCCAAAAAAGCAAAAAAAGATAGAAAAGAAAAGTAACTGGGCCATTTTAACTTAGGACGTAGACAGTCTGATGGGGAGTAATGTGAAATAAGCCTGCTAAGACAGGTTGGAGCTACAAGGTAAAGGATTTAAGAAGAGGATTAATGATGAGGTGCAGTTTTTCAGACATGTCTGACTCTTTGTGACCACATTTGGGGTTCATACACAGCTCAAGACATCACCTGTTACACCATTGGTCCTCTTGGAAAATAGAGGATGAACAATAACAACAATAATAAGTGACAAGGTCAGACCTACACTGTCTGCTTGCTTCCATCTCTGAGAATCCCTATCCTCCCTCAAGGTTCAGCTTCTCTACCACTTACCATGGGAAGCCTTTCTGATTCCTTATTTTTTTAAAAAAAACCATTTATTTATTCTTAGTTTTCAACATTCACTTTTATAAGATTTTGAGTTCTATATTTCCCCTCTCCCTTTCCCCAAGGTGGCATGCAATCTGATACAGGCTACCCATGTACAATCACACTAAACATATTTCCATATTAGTTATGTTGTGAAAAAAGAATCAGAACAAAAAGGAAAAACCAAGAGAAAGGAAAAAAAAAAGAGAGAAAATAGTATGCTTCGATCTGCATTCAGACTTTGTAATTTTTTCTCTGGAAGTGGATAGCTTTTTCGATCATGAGTCCCTTGGAATTGTCTTAGATCATTGTATTTCTGAGAAGAACTAAGTCTATCAAAGCTGGCCATCTCAAAGTGTTGCTGTTACTATGGACAATGTTCTCCTGGTTCTGTCCACTTCACTCAGCATCAGTTCACGTAAGTTTTTCCAGGTTTTTCTGAAATCCTCCTGCTCATCATTTATTATAGAACAATAGTATTCCATTACATTCATATACTACAACTTTGATCAGCCATTCTCCAATTGATGGGTATCCCCTCAATTTCCAGTTCTTTGCCACCACAAAAAGAGCTCCCCTTTGGAGGGGAGGGCGAGAGAATAGGTAAATAAAGTTATAGAAGGGTGTTTAGATTTATTGGAATGGGAGAATAGGAAAGGTATCCTTGGAGTGGGGTAGGCAAGTCATAGGATGGCAAGGTAGTGGGTAAAAGTAAAGTAGAGAAGGAAGGAGGGGTAGGAAACAAGAGATATGCGTATCCATAAAAACAAAGATCAGGAGTAGAATAGGTTTGGGAATGTATATGTCTATATATGTATATGTGTATGTACATATCTATAACTATGGAGAAACATATCTAAATTTTATGGTAACCTTCTCGGGGGTGAAGGAAGGTATGTATCTATTTATAGCTATAGAGAAACATATCTAAACTTTATTGTGGCCTTTGGGGGTGAAGGGTTGGGGGGAGGGAAAAAAAGAACAAAGTAAAAAAAGTGCACAGCAGAGAACAAAAGAAAATTCACAAGGAAGCAAAGATGGAGAATTCTCAACACAAGTATTATTTATCATGTAGGCTTTCTTGAAATGAAAACTTATTGTTACATATTTTGAATCCTGTCTTATGTTCTGTAATGCACATGGCATGCTTTTATTTCTTTCTAACTATATTTAAGCTCTAATATTTAAGTTTATAATATGTTTTTGTTTCTTTTCTCTAGTCTCTATTTGTGTTCTGGCATTTGAGTCTAAAATGTAATTTTTGAAAAAAAATAAATAAATGCTTCAGACCCCATCAAATATAAATAAATAAATACATATTTTTGTGCATGTGTGTCCTTTCCCCTTTTTTGTGATCTCTTTGGGATACAGACCTAGTAGTGGTATTGCTGGATCAAAGGGTATGCACAGTTTTATAGCCCTTTGGGCATAGTTCCAAATTGCTCTCAAGACTGGTTATCTGACCCCCTCTTCTTCTTCTCCCTTCTCAAATAATCAATATTTATGTATTTTTACATGTTATGTCCCCCAATAGAATATAAGTTCCTTCACAATAGGGACTAATTTTATTGTCTCTGTATCCCCAGGGATATATAATGCCTCACACATAGTAGGCACTTAAAGTTTGTTACAAGGGATTGGGTTAAATTAATTAGAGAGGGGAGAGACTAGAGACAGAGAGATCAGTTAGTCTTCTCTAATATTCTTGATAAAAAGGTCTGAGTACCCAGTAAAATTGATCATAATCTTTCAGGGAAGGAGATGGCTAGTCAATGAAATAGGGGACTTCCAAAACTTCTGAGGAAAAAAACAGAGCTCAACAGAGAATTTGATCTTCAAATACAAGATTCAAGAGAGGCATAAAAAGGTAAACAGGAAAGAAAAAAAAACATGCTATTAATAAGGGTGAACTGTTTACATCCCTACAAAGGAAGATGACACTTGTAACTCTTTACAAGAACTGTGTTGTTATTACACAATTTAAAAGGAGTATACCATAGAGTATATCATTTTTAGGGCATGGGTTTAAATTGACTTTGATGTGATGATAAAAAAATCTTATTAAGTGGTGAAAAAGGATTGTACTGGGAGAAGAGGAAAGAAGGAGGCAGACAAGGGTAAATTGTATCACAGGAAAAGACACAAAAACCTATCAATAGAGAGAAAGAAGGGAGGGAGATGAGCATTATTTGAACCTTACTCTCATGAGATCTGGCTCAAAGAGGGAACAACACAATCAGGTATAGAAATCTAACTTACCCTATAGAAAGTAGAAAGAGGAAGGGGAAAGAAAAGGGAGGGGGCTGATAGAAGGGAGGGCAGACTGAGGAACAAAACAAAACTCTGGTGAGGAGGAAAAGGAAGAAAGGAGAAAGAAAAACATTAAGGAGGTGGGGAATAGGATGGAGAGAAAGATACAGATAGTAATCATAACTGTGAATGCGAATGGGATGAGCTCTCCCATAAACCAGAAGCAGATAGCAAAGTGGATTAAAAACCATAATCCTATAATATGTTGTTTACAAGAAACATATTTGAAGCAGAGGGATACACACAGAGTAAAGGTAAAAGGCTGGAGCACAATATTATTATGCTTCAGCTGAAATTAAAAAAAAATCAGGAGTAACAATTCTGACCTCAGACAAAGCAAAAGCAAAAATAGATCTAATTAAAAGAGATAAGGAAGGAAACTACATCCTGCTAAAAGGTACCATAGATAAAATTGTGCATCCCTTCAACCCACCAATACCACTTCTAGGTCTATATCCCAAACAGATCATAAAAATGGGAAAAGGACCCACATATACAAAAATCTTTGTGGCATATAAAAAGGACTGAGGACTTTGCTGAAGTGCTAGCCTGAGTCAACAACTTTGTGAATTTGGAACAAGGTCCAGGATCCTGATAATTGCAGGATTGGACTGATGGCCTTCTCTACCCTTCTATTAGCAGCCCTGCCCCTTAGGGTGCTGCATATCAATAGAAAACATTTATCATCATTAATCAGATCAACTACCAGGGCTGGACCTCAGCTTGGCTATACTGGCCTACTAGCTACCTAGCTACTTAGGTCTAGGGGAGGGGCAAGATAAATAATTTCTCACCCTTCTAAGGCTTTTGAACAATGAGTTCCAGCTACAAGCTCCCTCACTGTTCTGAGAACATAGGACAAAGGTGATCTAATACAACCTGTATTTGAGCAAGAATCCTTCCACAAAGAGGCAAAGGATAACTGTTACAATGGGGGAGAAGAGCAGGAAGGCAAAAGGGAAAGGGTCAACTTTACTCTCATTGAACTTGGCTTAGGGAAGGAACAACATAAACTCTAAACTGGGTATCTTGCCACACAGGAGAGTAGGGGAGATGGGGATGAGAGGTGGGATGATGGAGGGGAGGGCAG
>CM053585.1:315411129-315456959 GCA_028646515.1 Pseudochirops corinnae | reverse complement strand
TATTTTATTTTTTTAATCTCTATGGGGCTCTGCTTCCAGAAGGGAAAGCTCTGTCCCAAATCACTGGGGTCTTCCCGGCTGCCGTAGACTTCTGGCTGACTGGATAATGAAGATTCCAAGACCGAGGCCCAAGACGACGATCAGGCCTCTCAACGCGAGAGCCCTGGCCTGAAAACAATCGCTCAGTCCCCCTGCTTTTTGCAGGCCGAGGGCAGGAAGCTACAATGCAGAGGCGGGTGCAAAACCTCTGCCTTTCACTTTTCCGCTCTGGGGACCCTTCGGCCAGACTGCTTATCTCCCCCTTTCACAATCCCCACCTGCAGCTGTCAGCTAATCCGCTCACCTGAGAGCTTTCTCTGCTTCTCCCACCCAGCCGCCCCCGGGGCACAGCCTCAGCTTCAGGCCAGGCTGGTTTTCGGTTCATAGTGCTGATATGGTTCCTTGTAGCCTAGCTGACTTTAGTGGGAAGTATCCTTGTGTGCATTTTGGAGTTCTAGGATTGGTTTAGAGTCCTATTTTATGGGTATTTTGGGGTGGCTATGTGAGAGCTGCGATATGTTGCTGCTGCTATGCCGCCATCTTGGCTCCGCCCTGCCTGCCTTCTAATCCTGCCTCTGGCACTGAGTCTATCTCACCTTGGGTGAGTCTTTCCATTCTCTGGGTTTCAGTTTCTCCTTCTGTAAAACAAAGGCAATGATCCTATAGAGCTAAGGAATAACAGCTGGGTAGCAGCTTTGATATGTTGAAATGACAGGGCTGGGTCAACTAAGAAGGTCCTTATGGATAGGCCCAGGGGTAGCCCCCGCCCCCCCTGTCCCTCCTCTCCCCACCAAAAGCTAAGAGAGAATTAAATAAAATCTGAATCATACCCTGAATTTGAGAAAAGTAGGAGAAAGGGAAGGGGAAAACAGGGGGGTTGGGTGAGATGAAAGGAGAAAAGTATGGGGAGGAAGGAAGAAAAGAAAGGTCTGGCTCTTTGGTTGGAGGGAGGGAGGAAGCTGAGACCAGAGGCCTGGGGGAAGGAAGACGTTGGGAAATGAGACCAGGACAGGAATCCTGGGTTTCCCCATCTTCTACCAGGAAGAGGAGCCAAATGAAAATCCAGGAATTCAGGAAGGTCAGACAAGGTTAGACTTCCCACAGGCATCACAAGACTCCTCCTCTTTCTATCTTTGGCCTCCCTCCCTCCTGTTCCCTTCTTCTTCTCCCCGGCTTCCCTCTCTCCCTCTTCTCTTTCTCTAGGCCTAGAGGAATAAGGAGAAGGAAGGAATTTCTTTCTTTTTCCTTGATTTATGGAGTAATGGAGACTCCTGGGCTGAGTCAGAAGTCCTGGGTTCCAATCCCGTCTCTGCTACTGTCTTGTTCTGTTACTTCAGTCAAACTCCTTCCTTTCTCTGGGGCTCAGTTTCCTCCTCTGTCAAATGAGGGGGTTGGGTAAATGATACCTGGTTTCTGTCTTTAAGGAGCTCAGCTTAGCAGAGTAAATAAGATTTTATATATGTATGTATGGATATATGTGTATACATATATATATACACATGGACCTTTCAAAACACTTTATTTTGAAACTCTGCATTTATCAAATGGTCATGCAATAATTGACATTTATGAAGCACTTAGACTTGCTTCAGTATAATATCTTATTGTGTGGGACAGTGAGCTGGTGAAGTGAGTAGAGCCCTGAGTGGGCAATCAGGAAGACCTGACGTCACATCCAGCCTCAGAGTCTTGCTGGCTGTGTTACTCTGGGCTGGCCAGTTCACCTCTTGTTTGCCTCGGTTTCCTCCCCTGTTAAATGAAGGTAGTAATAGCTCCTACCTCACAGGGTTGTTGTGAAGATCAAATGAGGGAATAAATGTAAAGGGCTTAGCACATGCCCTGGCCCACAGGAGGCATTATATAAATGTTGGTGATTATTATTATAAAAGTTTCACAGCCCTTACACGATAGATACTATAGGTATTATCCTTATTTTTAGATGACAAAACTGAGGGTCAGGGAGATTGAGTGACTTGCTTGCTGTTGTATAGATTTTGGTTTTTTATTATTGTTTAAAATGTATTTATCAATTTTTAACATTTTTTAAAGTTTTAAATTTTCTCTCACCTGCCCCTCACCCACCCAAAGAGAAGCCAAGCAATATGATATCAACTATGTAAAATCATGCAAAACATATTTCCATATTGTTAAAAAAAAATAGTCAAAATAAAGTGAGAAAGGGCGGCTGGATGGTGCAGTGAATAGAGCACTGGCCCTGGAGTCAGGAGGACCTGAGTTCAAATCTGACCTCAGACACTTAGCACTTACTAGCCGTGTGATCTTGGGCAAGTCACTTAACCCCAATTCCTCCCTCCAAGAAGCAAAAAAAATAATAATAATAAAGTGAGAAAATTATACTTTGGTTTGCCCTCTGATTTCATCAGTTCTTTTGCTGCAGGTGGATAGCATTTTTTCATCATGAGTCCTTTGGTGTTGTCTGGGATCACTGTAAGTTTTTCACAGTTGATCATCATTATTGTATTGCTGTTATGATCCACCCAAGTCCTTCTCACTTCACTTTGCATTATTTCATATGTCTTCTCATATTTTTTGAAACCGTCCCTCTCATCATTTTTCTTTTTTATTACTAAATTATTTATTTTTAGTTTTCAGCATTCACTTCTATAAGTTTTAAATTTTCTGCCCCTCCCTCCCTAAGGTGGCTTGCAATCTAATATGGGCTCCACACATTGTTTAGCTTTTGTTACAGGCATGATTTGAACCCAGGTCTAACTGACTCCAAAAATAGTAGTCAGTCTACTTCACCACTGTGTAGTATAGCTAGCTGTGCAGGTGCCTGCCTGATTTCCTGTCCCCTCCCCACTCAACTAGACTCTGAGCTCCATGAGAACAGGGTTGAGGGCTTATCTAAACTAGCAAGGACTATGTATGGACTAGAAACTAATAAATATTTGCTTTATTGCAAAATAAAAAATAGAGCATGGTAAGAAGAATATAGAAGTCTGAGAGATAACTTCCAATTGGGGAGGAATCCAGGTCAGCTGCCTGGAGGTGGTGTCATCTGAACTGTGTTTACCAGGTAGGACTGGGGTGTCCGTAAATTTGGGCAAATTCTCTTGTTTTTTCAGAAACAAGAGAATTGGTGGATCAGAGAGGTTGTGAAGGGGAAGAGCAATGGATTTGGAATCAGAGGCCTCAGGTTTGAATCCTGTGATTTATTCCCTGTATAACCTTAGAATTTTTTTTGGTCTATTAGTTATATCTGACTCTTTGTGACCCTGTTTAGGGTTTTCTTGACAAAGATACTGGAGTGTCTGCCATTTCCTCCTCCAGCTCACTTTACAGATGAGGAAACTGAGGCAAACGGAGGTTAAGCTACTTGGCCAGTAGCTAGCAAGTATCTGAGGCCAAATTTGAACTCCGGTCTTCCTGACTCTCGGCCCAGCCCTCTATCCATTGTGTCACCTGGTTGTTCTCATAACTTTTAATACAGATGTCTTTCCCTTCTCTGGGTCTCACTTCATTTCTTTGTAAAAGGAGGTATTTGGGCTAGATGATCTCTGAGACTGCAATAACTCCAAATCCTATTATCCTACGAGCTTTCCAGGTTCTAGGCAGTCTGTAAGATGTCAGGAAGGGTTGGGGATCACCAAAGGATAGACATACATTGTTACTGCTTTAGCCCCTCTGATGTGTTCATTTTCCAAGAGGTGACAGTAACCCAGGGGCAGCTGTCAATATAGTGCCAGGCCAGGAGTCAGGAAGACCTGAGTTCAAAATCTGCCCTCAGATACTTGCTAACTGTGTAACCCTGGGCAAGTCACTTAACCTCTGTTTGCCTTAATCCACTGGAGAAGGAAATGGCAAAACATTCCAGTATCTTTGCCAAGAAAACCACCTGGACAGTACAGGGCACAGAGTTACAATGAGTCAGACAATGGCTGAGTAACAATAGTAGTAACCCACGCAGGGCAGCCAAGAAACCAGCCCCATCCTGGACTATATTAAGAAAGCCTAGTGTTAGGGGCGGCTAGGTGGCACAGTGAATAGAGCACTGGCCCTGGAGTCAGAAGGACCTGAGTTCAAATCCGGCCTCAGACACTTAACACAAAAACTAGCCATGTGACCTTGGGCAAGTCACTTAACTGCCCTCCAAAAAAAAAAGCAAAAAAAAAAAAAAGAGTTATATCTTAAAAAAAAGAAAGCAAAAAAAGAGTTATATCTTAAAAAAAAGAAAGCAAAAAAAGAGTTATATCTTAAAAAAAAGAAAGCAAAAAAAGAGTTATATCTTAAAAAAAAGAAAGCAAAAAAAACTTATATCTTTAAAAAAAGAAAGAAAAAAGTTGTATCTTAAAAAAAAGAAAGAAAGCAAAAAAAAAAGAGTTATATCTTAAAAAAAGAAAGAAAGCATAGTATCCAAATGGAGGATGTTGCTACCCCCATACTCCGCCCTGCTCAGGTCACATCTGGAGTATTGCGTTGAGTTCCAAGCACCATCATTTAGAAAGGACTTTGATAAATTGGAGCATGTCTAGAGGAGGGTGACCAGAATGGGGAGGGCACCAGAGATCAGGCTATCCAGGGCCTGCATCTAGGTATGTTAGGTCTGGAGAAGAGAAGACTTAGGGGGATATCAGATGCTTACTAGCTGTGTGACCTTGAGAGAGTCTTTGAACAGCTCTGGGCTTCAGCTTCCTTCCTCATCTGTAAAATAGAGAGGTGACTCAAGACTTCTAGTGCACCTTCCGGCTTGAATTCTGTGCTCTTTGGTTCTTATGAAGGCCTGCCATGTGGAAGAAGGATGCAATTTATCCAGATTGGCTTCTAGAAGTAAGAGTGGGGGCAGAAGCAGAGGGTGGGGTGGGAAGAATCAAAAGAGATGGAAGTTTTAGCTTCATGTAAGGGAATGATTACAGATGTCCAAAAGTATAATGGACTGACTTGGAAGGTCATGAGTATCCCAAAACCAAAGGTCTTCACATGGCAGCTGGATCATGATTTGTGGAGGCTGTTGTCGAGGGGATGGGTTAGGCTAGATGCCCAGTGAGGCTCCTTCTGGCTTTGAAATTCTGGGATTTCATGTGACAAGCCCAGGGTAAGAGGCTAACATGAACTCAGGGGGAAAAACCCCAGATTAGGAGGCAGAGGATCTGGGTCTGGGCCTGGCTTTGAAATGCAGTTACCTTGGGCAAGTCGGTCCTCTTCTCTGATCCTCAGACTCCTTATTTGCAAAATTATAAGAATGTTTATACTACTTACTTCACAGGGTTATAGTGAAGAAAACACTTTAAACTTTAAAATACTATGTAAACATGACTACTGTCATTACCCAGGTTTCTTCGAGTTGTGGGCCCCTTGAGAGTGATCCCAAGCTCAAGTCAGGCTTTGGGAGGTTCAGCATCCACTTAAAACTATGGCTTATAAGCCCCCTCTCCCCATAATTCCTTGCCAGACCAACCAGAGGACACACAAAAATTAATTAAATAGTATAACAAAATAGATGAGAAAGGAAAATTCCCCCATACCCAAAGGAGTACATTCTGCCCCAGATTTCCATACCACTGGGTTGGGAGAGAAAATACATATGGGTAATGTAGGAAATATATAGGAGAAAACACCTATATGGGGAACACATGTGGTCAGGAAAACATACTCCTAGAGAGGCTTTTTATTTATTTATTTATTGGCAAGGCAATCGGGGTTAAGTGACTTGCCCAAGATCACACAGTTAATAAGTGTGTCAAGTGTCAGAGGTCCTCCTGACTCCAGAGCCGGTGCTGTATTCACTGCACCACCCAGCTGCCCCTAGAAAAGCTTTTTAGCTGGGACTCTCCACTTTGGACACCAACACTCGTTAGCTGCTATGAACCTGTAGGCTTCTAATCCTTGGAATGTTAACAGAACCAGAGAAGAGGAGAAAGAAGGACATGTGTGAGGGGAGCCAGAGTTCTCCCCCTTCTAAGCCTTCCCTGGGGAGGAAAGAAGGGGTGCTAGGAAGGAGAGTGGCTGGGAACTTGTCCCAGGTAAGAGAAGATCCAGCCAGATCTAAAATGGAGTGGTTGTCAAGTTGGACTTGGGCAAATCACTTGTCTCTCTGGGCAGCAGGTTTCCCATATGCAAAATGAAAGGGTTTTGCTACACCAAAAATTCTTTATCTGGGGTCCATGGATACCTGTGTGGTCTGTAGATAGGTTTCAGGGGATCCGTGAACCTACATAGGGAAAAAAATTTACATCTTTGTTTTTACTAACCTCTACTTGAAATTTAACATTGTCTTCATTTATTTAAAAGGACCAGAGGGGTCCCCTGAGAAAGGGTCCATTGGCTTAACTAGACTGCCAAAGGGGTACATGACACACACAAAAAATGCTAAGTATCCCTGCATTAGACAACCCATGAGCCCTTTCTAATTCTTAGGTTCATAGGATTTAGTACTAGAAAGAGTGTTGTATATTGTGGTACACTAAACTAAACTGCAAACCTGGAGGGAGGAAGACCTGAGTTCAAATGTGGCTTCTGACACTAGTTGGAAGGGCAAGGCAGCTAATCTAACAGGTTTGACTCAGTTTCCTCATCTGTAAGGTGGAGATTATGATAGCACCTAACTCCCAGGATTGTTGTGAGGATCAAATGAGATAATAATTGTAGAGCACTGAGCACAGGGCCTAGAACAAAGGATGTACTCGCTCTATAAAGTTAGCTATTATTATCATATATTATAATAATTATATTATATATTATATTAATATTATATATATAAACCTTCATTTTATAAATAAGAAAGCAAAAGCCCAGAGAGACCAAGTTATTCGCCAAGATAGTAAATAGCACAGAGGGGATTTGAACTCGGCTCCTGTAACTACAGTCCAGTGCCTTATCCACTAGGTTTGAGGACTGCTCGCTGGCTTGAGGCAGGAGGAGGCAGGAGGGGTCTGGGTAATGTGGTCAGTTTCCTGAAGCTTTGGTAACCCAAGCCATGACTATGCATGGTACTGCTAAGCCATGGAGCTGATAGCAGTTACAACAAGGGCAGGAAACCACTGGGAGAACAAGGACACCGGAGTTCCTGCCCACCTCTTTCCCTCCTTCTGCTCCTGTCTAGTCAGAAAGGAGACTTCAGCATTACTGTGTCTCCTAGAAAAAGACTTTCCAGGTTCAGTCTCCCCTTCCCCAGGCTAAGGTCAAGAACTGGGAGACTTTAGGATACCAGGCAGCCTCTGGAGATTCTAGCCTTAAATAGTCCTTTTTTTGGTCAGGCTGTGAGTTTCTTTTTTGAGAAAGCCCAGATCTGCTCTTTAATTCTCCTAAGAGTATCCCTGAGCCTAAGTTTGCTCCTCCTCTCTTCACTCTAGACCACGAAGGGCTGAGCCTGGATCATTTCCTCTTCTCCCCACTGCCTATCAAGTCCCAGAAGCTACATAAGTCACTGAGTGTGTTCTTCCTCTCTCTCCTGTATTATAGAATATATAATGCCAGCACTAATAGGGAACTTAAAACCTACTCTTTCCAGCAGACATGGTGGTACATGCCTATAACTCCTGCTCAGAGGGAGACTGAGGCTGGCAGATCTCCTGAGCTCAGAAGTTCTAAGCTTTAGTGGGTTAAGCCAGGGGGCTACATTAAAAGTATGGGAGGTGGGGCCCAGGTCAGAAACAGAGTTAGTCAAATGGGATTGGAAAAGGAAGGAAAGAAGGAAGGAACGAAGGAAAACTATTTCAGACTTGGAAAAGACTTTCTTATCTAATCCAGAGGTTCTTAATCCGTGGTTGTTAATTTGTTTGTTTTTTAATATTTTGGACAAATGTATTTAAATATAGTTGGTTTTCTTTGTAATCTTATGTATTTTATTTTGTGCATTTAAAAATGGTATTTTGAGAAGGCATCCAAAGGCTCCATCAGACTGTCACCATGGCACAAAATAGGTTAAGAAGCCCAGATCTAATTCAATCTCCTCATTTAGAGGCAGAGAAATTGAGACCAAAAGAGGTGAAGTGATTTGTTTAACATCATATGGATAGGGAAATAGAGACCCAAACTGACCGCAGAGTGGTGTTTGAATTCCCACGGCTTTGAGTCCCCAGGGATGGAATATAGACGGACCCATCTCTCACCTGCTATATTGGGGTCCCAGTCACTGTATCAGGGTTGTAACTCCTCATTTTGGGAGTTGCCCAAGTCCTGGGAACAAAGAAAAAGAATGTATTTTCCCTTGCCTCTAGCTACCCTGTCTCCAAATATCTAAGCAGGGGCTAGTCCCCATTCATGTTAAATATAGACACAACTGGTATATAACTCTGCCCTTCCCTACTTCCCTTTTTCCTTCCCTCGTGCCCAATTCAGATAAGCCACTCCTTTGTACTGGGCTGCTCTATACAAGAAACCTTCCTGGTAGTCTACTTATATATGCTGATCTCCCTCCTAAGCCTGGGACTACACTTCTCTGCCTCCTCCCGGTAAGCATGGGACCTTGTCCCCTGCCCCTTATTACCCAGCCCAGCCTATCACTCATAACATCCATCCAGTCCAGTCTGGGACCTGAACCCACCCTTCATCCCAGGCTGAAGCCCTTTTCAGAACCTAAAAACACAGCATCTCCTTGAGAGAAATGATTCTGTCCATCTCCCCAGAAATTTGCAGCAGGAGGAGATAAGGAGAGGAGGTGTCAAGACTTCTGCCTAAAAAGACGTATAAATTGTCTATGTCTTCCCCAATCCTTTTCTCCCTGAAATTCTGTCCTTGTCTCGCATCTGCGTGAAGCATTGGCCTGTTATGGGATGGGTGGGAGATATTCTGGTGTCTGAGGAGCAGAAGACCCACTGGTGTGTCCTGCCTCCCAGAGGAGGCTCTTTGTTGGGGGCATAGACAGGAGAAGATGACTTCAGGAATGGAGAAACCAGATGCAAGGGGTGGGTAGGCTTTCTCCTTTTTCCTCTGGGTTCCTATGTGAGGGTGACAAGAGGAAGCATTATAGCGTAACAATGACAACAAAAATAATGCTGTTCTGGGAGCCTGGAGGCCTGCCTGCTCGTTCTGACTCTTTGTGGAAAACCATGTTTGAAATATCTTGGAGCATTAAGGTCTGAGGAAACTCAGAGACCTAGCTCAGATATAGGAGGGAGCAAGGACCCCTCTGATAAACAGCCTGAAACCTTTCCCTCAAATAATTATGTAAAACCGACACAGCAGAAAGTTTACCTTGTCCTCAGAGATAAACTGGAGGCAGAAGGGAAGTGATTACAAGCCAGGCTGTTCTGAAAAAGTTGTTCCTGGGAAAGTACATTGGAGCACAAGTATACTGAGCAGAAAACAAGATATTCTTTAAACCTGTGAGCAAGTACCTTACCTATACTCAAGAGAAATATCAATAAACTGGCACTGATCTCATCATGCCCGCCTAGCCCGACTCTTTTGTTCACCGTCCGTCCTATGATATCAGTTGCTCACAGCTCTTCCTTCCAATAACTTGCTGTATAACTTTACAGGTCCCTGCTCCTCTCTGAGCCTAAGTTCCTTCAACTATCCCTACAGTTTTTTAACCATCTTTATTGTTCCTTGTCTCTGTTTGTCAATAACCTTCCTAAAATGTGGTATCTGAGAAATTTGATAACAAATATTTGTTAAGCAAGGCACTGTTCTAACTGATTGAGACATGAAGAAGAAAACCAAATGGGCCTTCCTTTCAGGAGCTTACAATCTGCTTCTCTGGAGGTAGTACTCTTTAGGAAAGAAATCCTCAGGGTAACAGTGTCTAGAGATTGGCTCCCTAAATGCTAATATCCCATGATGCCCAAGTAATTGAGAAGAGGCTGAGTTATTAACTATGGCTGGGTTAATTGGGAAGGAATGAATGGGTGTCTCCTGGGCTGCCTAATGACCAGGACTCACTGGCCTCTTCTTTTTGTTCCCAGACTCCTTTGAGGCTCCTAAAACACCTCTATCAAGCATGGGGGACCAGAAGCAGAAGCAGAAGAGTTCCCCAGGCAAGGACTCTCTGAGCCAGATCTATGGGCAGGAGACTGATGAATCTTCCAACTTGAGTCACAGGAAGGACAAGAATGTCTACCTGTTGCTGGGAAGCTTCAAGAAGGCTTTCTCACAGAAGAGCAAGCTGGATGTGGAATCTGGGGACCACCTGGTAGAGAAGAGGCTGTTCTTTAGGAGTTCACATTCCCTCCTCAGCTCCTTCCAAAAGGTAGAGGAGAAAGAGGCAGACAGGTCTCAGAAGCCATGCAGTGGTCCTCAGATAAGAAAGAAAGTGTCCTCTAAAACAGAGACTCTGGAGGAGGAAGAGTCTGAAGCAGGTGAGGCGAGCAATTAGGTCTGACTTGGTCAACGCTCCCTGTCACCTTCTCACCCCCCCCCCCCCATAGCATTTTATTTTTTCCAATTACATATCAAGATAGTTTCCAATGTTCACTTTAAAAATTTTTTTATTATTAAATTTGTTTATTTTTAGTTTTCAACATTTACTTCCATAAATTTTAAATTTTCTCCCACTCTCTTCCCTCCTCCCCAAGACGGCATGCATCAACATTCACTTTTACAATATTTTGAGTTCCAAATTTTTTTTCTCCCTCCCCCGCCCGCTTTCCAAGACAGCAAGCAATCTAATATGGGTTATACGTGTACAATGATATTAAACATATTTCCATATTAGTCATGTTATGAAAGAAGAATCAGAACAAAAGGGAAAAACCACAAGAAAGAAAAAAATGAGAAAGAAAAAAGTCTGCTTCACTCTGCATTCAGACTCCATAGCTCTTTCTCTGAATGTGGATGGCATTTTCCTTCATGAGTCTTTTGGAATTGTCATGGATTATTGTATTGCTGAGAAGAGCTGAGTTTATCAAAGTCAGTCAGCACGCAATGTGGCTGTTACTGTGTGCAAAGTTCTCCTGGTTCTACTCATTCCACTCAGCATCAGTTCATATAAGTCTTTCCAGGTTTTTCTGAAATCTCTGCCCAAGGCTTTCAAAGCTGTCAAGTCATGAGCACAATACATTACATATTTGCACAGCAATTTATAGTTTATAAAGCACTTCAGAAATGTTTTATATACTATAATGTGCTTTACCATTTATAAAACGCTTCACCTCCAGTTTGCAAGATATTTAATGCCAATCTCTGTTCCCTCATCAGTAAAATGAGAGGGTTGGATTCAGCAATCCCTAAGATCCTTCTGGTTGGTTGTGATCCTGTGAACTCCGTAACAGGCTGATGTCCCCAGAGTCACCCAGTGGTATTTTTTAGTATTATAGCTGAAGGGGGAAAAAACCTTTCAAGTAGTTTCAAGCTCAAAAGCCTATGATCCTATAACTTGGGGATCCAGAATCCTGCTCCCTGGATGTTGAGTCTCAATGAAGCTCTTCTCCCTTTCTTCTCAGATTCCTTCAATAAAACGTCACCAGCCAGAACAAAGGACCCCCAACAAGAGAGTCAAAGAACTTCCACTAAGCCTTGCTCTCCAGCCCCAAGCCAGAGGGGTAGGAAGCTTAGTGTTGACTCCACTAGCCCTGGAAAGGAGGATGACAGCATTCTTGGGCTGGCCAACCTCAAGAGGGCTTTTTTAAGGATAAGCAAGAAGGAAGGCAGCACCGGGGGCCAGGTAGCCGAGGAGAGCAGCTTTCGTCGAAAGAGTTCTCGCTTCCTCAGGTCTTTCATGAAAAATGAGGAAGAGGGGACTAACCAACTTCCAAGGCTGCCAAAGGAATCCCAGGGTTCCTCTGAAGAAGAACCCCTGGAGATCCAAACAGAGGTGGAGGAAGGTAAGGAGAACAGCAGCCAGTGATCAGAAGAACCATCTGTCCCGTGTAGTCTTGACAGTTCACAATTTCTGGAGGGCTTTATTCATGCTTTTACAACTTACCAAATGTTTTCATTTCCCATCACATGGCCATCACCTTTGTGTAGGCCCCCGTTGCCTTTTCCTTAGACTGTTCTCAAAGACCCCTAATGGTCTCCTGCCTCCAGTTTCTCCCCTCTCTAATTCACCTTCCTAATGTATGGGTGTCATGAAGCAGGCCATGTCTCTTCTCAAAAACCTTCAGAAGATACCTGTTGTTTATAGGATCAATTCATTTCCTTAGCATGGCATTCAAGGCTCACTGCAATCTAGCTCTGACATTCAAGGCTCACCACAATTGGGCTCCAGCCACGTTTCTGTCTCTTTTCCTTTACATGCTCTCAGCTCTAGCCAAACTATTCACTTTTCCCTGAACTTAATATGCCATCTTTTTTTTTTTTTTTTTTTTGCTTCTCTGGCTTCAGGCAGGTCATCCATTATCCCTGGCACATACCTGAGGTGCCACAGCTTCTATGAAGGCCTTCCTGATGTTCTCTAGCTGAAAGTGCTCTCTCTGTATGTTCTCAGATTGTCCTAGAACCCTTGCTTTCCTTGGTTCCTGTCCCTGTCTACCCTGTATTATACTCATCTGTATAAATGCTATGACCTCCCCAGTGACCTTTTTTTGAGGGCAGCAACTTAGTCATATAGCTTCACATCCTCTGTGCCAGCATCAGGGTTGCACAGAAGAGGCACGTGGTGAATATTTACTAAATAATAAAAATAATAATAGCCCCAATTTATTATACATGTATTGTGTACTGGGCACTGTGCTAAGTATCGGGAGTACAGATAAGAAAAAGAAAGACAGTCCCTACCCTCAAGGAGGTTACCTTCTAATGAATTAACTTTTATGTCACACCTTGAGGGTTACAAAGCTCTTCTTAATTGAATTGAACTTTATAGCTTAAAAATACTTTACTATTGGGGCAGCTAGGTGGCGCAATGAAGACAGTACCAGCCCTAGAGTCAGGACCTTTGACACTTGACATATTAGCTGTGTGACCTTGGGTAAGTCACTTAACCCCAAATGACTTGCCTTCCCCCCTCCAAAATATGTATTGTGTGTGTGTGTGTGTGTGTGTGTGTATATATATATTTTTTTTTTACAAAACACTTTACAATTTACAAGGGGTCCTACAGTTTATAATATGCTTTCTGATCTATTACCTATCTTGTTTTTATTTGGGGTGCTAGGTGGCCCCACAGTGCATAAAGCACGGATGGGGAACCTGCAGCCTTGAGACCACATGTGGCCTTCTAGGTCTTCAAGTGTGGCCCTTTGACGGAATCCAAACTTTCAAAAGGCTGCATTTGAGGGCCTAGAGGGTCACATGTAGCCTTGAGGCTGCAGGCTCCCCACTCCTAGCATAGAGTGCCAGGCCTGGAGTCAGGAAGACTCATATTTATGAGTTTAAATCCATCCTCAGACACTTACTAGTTGTAGGACCCTGGGCAAGTCATATAACCCTTGTTTGCCTCAGTTTCATTATCTGTGAAATGAACTGGAGAAGGGGTCATGACTGAAAAAATGACTGTGAGGTTTTTTTTCCTACAAAGCAGGTACTCAACAAATGTTTTGTCAAATTGCTTTGATCCTCACAACAAATTCATGAGATAGGGCAGGGATTATTATGTCCATTTTATAGAAGAGGAAACTGAGGCCCTCACAGGCCCTCTGCCAGGAAGCAAGTCAGCTGTCAGAGCTTGTCTCCTGGCTGCTGGGCCAGGGCTGTGCCCCCCACCTTCAGGTATTTACCATTGTTCTCTTTTGGCAGAAAAGCCAGTATCTGATCTCATTGCTGATCGGCAGCTGCTGAAAGCCTTTGCCCAGCTATGCCAGCTGGAGGCCAGACTCATGGAGGACCAGCACTCAGGGAGGTTCAAGGATGATGTGACTGCCTACGCTCGCCAGGCCATGGACATCTGTGTTCATTTTGATGTGATGGCGGCAGAGATCAAGAGCATTGTGGGTGAGACCCTGAGTCAGCCCAGTGTGGACTCAGAGGCTCTGCTGTGCATGGCCCAGCTGATTGAGAAGGAGGAGGAGGCTCACCCAGGGAACCAGCCTGATGGCGACTTCCTGAGAGCTCCTAGGAAGTGGAGGACCCTGTGGGAGGAGGCAGTGAAGAAAAGTGCCTCAGACCAGGTTGGGAAGGTGGGCCAGGGCATGAGTGACCCTAGCCTGGCCAGCCTCCTCTCAGACCTCGGCAGGGTGGTCAAACAGGACCTTGTGAAAATCCGGCAGGAGGTACAGCCCTGCTACCCAGAACACTTCCCTGTGTGGAAGACCTATGTGGATGCTTTCCACAGAGCTGTGTCCGCCCGGCTTCAGGAGTTCTTGCAGGAGGCCCAGGGCTTTGAGCAACTTTATGTGATAATGGACTGGGTAGCCAATGTCTACTGCAGGTGAGTCACTCAGTGCCTACAGGAGGAGGTGGAGAGAAGGACTGTGGAGCAGGTGACTGGAAGGGAGATAGGATCAGAGGTCATTTAGGCCAAACTCCTTATTTTATAGGTAAGGAAACTGAGGCCCAGGGAAGTTAAGTGACTCATCTAAGGTCACATAGATAGCGAGCATTGCAGGGGGAATTTGAAACCAGGTTCTCTGATGCCAGAATCAAGGCTCTTTCCACTGTAACATGTTGCCTCCTGTCTTCTAAGAGAGCCAAGGCAAAGCCAAGTCAATCAACAAACATTTTTAAAGAACCTACTATGTGCCAGGTACGACATTAAGCGCTAGGGGAACAAAGAAAGACAAAAATCCAGTCCTTGTTGTCAAGGAACTTTCAGTATGATGGGGGAGACAGTGTTCAAACAAGTGTGTCTAGACACGCTATGGACGGGATAAATTGGAGAAATTCAACAGGTATTACTGATTGCATTGATTTAAGGTTTATATGTGCAGATCTTGGTTCAACCCCCATCCTAGTAGGAAAACTGATCCCTTTTATTATATCAGAGGCTGGCTGTAGATTTCATTTGATTCACCCAAGAATACATTGTGGAGAAATTTAATCAGAATGTTAGAAATGAGTAAATACATTCACTAACTCGGCTCCATCAATGCCACCAGCCCACACGATCCTCTGTAGACCAGTCAATAACAGCCTCCTGCTTGCCACCTTGGGGCAGCTAGACAGTACAGTGGACAGAGCACTGGGTCTAGAATCAGGGAGACTCATCTTCGAGAGCTCAAATCCAGCCTCAGACACTTGCTAGCTGTGTGCCCCTGGGCAAGTCACTTAACCCTGTCTGCTTCAGTTTTCTCAGCTGTAAAATGAACTGGAGAAGGAAATGGCTAACCATTCCAGTATCTCTAACCAAGAAAACCCCAAATGGCATCACGAAGAGTTGGGAATGCATGACTACAACAACAAAACCTTGTCACAGTATTATGAGGCAGGTTGAAAAGTCCCAGAGTCTCATTTCCCTCTCCCAGTCACTCTCTGGGGGACTAGTAAGATATCCTTCCTGGCATTTTTCCACTCTTGATGAAACCCGGGTCAGTGCTCAGTCTATGACAGAAATCCTGGAACTCAAGTGTTTCTGCTAGTCTCCTGAGGCAGTTTGGGCTCTTCTAGGTAGAGTACCTACCATGTGAGGATTTGTTGGGCATGCCCAGTGTCTGATCCTCAATTCCCAGTGTTTTTCTGGAGCACTCATTTAATGGTGTGCAAATGCAGAAGAGGAGATTGTTTCCCCCTTCAGCATAACCGATAGGGTCTCCCAGATGCAGAAAGAGAGAAAGGGAGCAGTTCAAGCATTTATGCATAGCGTCTATTATGGGCCAGATACCTTCAGCATGGTTGTTTTTAAACAAATGTTGTCTTATCTGAGACTTACAACAACCCTGGGAGATAGGAGCTCTCATTACCCCCATTCTACAGTTGAGGAAACTGAGGCAAAAGAAAGTTAAGGTCACACAGCTTGTAATCAATCAATAAAGCTTTATTAAGTCCCTGTATGTATCAGGCTCTGTGCTAAGCACTGGGCATACAAAAAAGAGGCAAAAGACAGTCCCTGTCCTCAAGGGATTTACAATCTAATGGGAAGTGTTGGAGGCCAGATTTGAACACAAGACTCCCTGATTTAAGGGCCAGTGCTCCATCCACAGAACCACCAGCTGGCTCCTAAACGGCCAGAGAGAAAGAGCCAGAGCGTCTCTTGAAAGAGTGCCGTTGCCCTCAGCTTCCTTTGTCATGGCCAGCTCATCCAGGTCTCAGGGTATGTCCCTCTTCTTGGCTTTCTCTGCTCCAGGGCTCGCTTCATTTGCTGCCGTGGTTTTCTGCTTAATCTCTCTGTTCTTGGCATGTTTCCCATTTCTTGTTTGAGTCACCTATGTCTGTCATTCAGAGCTGGCTCAAGCCCCAAAGGACCCATGGATTCCCTATTCAAATCCTGGCAAAGGAAAGACATTTAAGTGAAAATTGCCAACCTGTCTGACTCCCTTTAAAATCATCATAAGGTGGCCCTGGAGTCACGAGAACCTGAGTTCAAATCCAGCCTCAGACAAGTAGCTGCATGACGCTGGATAAGTCACTTACACCCTAATGCCCCTCCCCCTTCTCCCTTCCCCCAACAACAACAGCAACAAAAGAATCACCTTAAGAGCAATAAGAACCTAAGCCATAAGAAACAAAATATGATCAGTAACACCAAGCCATCTATCCTTCCCATAGGAGGATGACTCCCAGGCGGCACCTCGGGGTGTAGCCTCCAAAAATCAGCCGAAGTGTCCTTAGGATCAGAAAGAATATTAGGAGTTCAGAATTGTTCAATTAGGCAGCTCTTCCTCTGCCCGCCCACGGCCCTGCTGATTGTCTCCACCCTTCCTAGATGCTGAGTGAACGGTCACTTGTTCTGACTGGACGGGCCTATCCTGCCGAGCATGTGGCAAGTGGGTTGTGTTAGGAAGTGCCAGAAACTCTGGATTTGAAGCTGAACTCTGCTACTAACCTGCAGTGTAACCTTGGACAAGTCCTTTCCTGTTCCCAGCCTCTGTTTTTTCCTATTTATGATGAGGAGGTGGCACTAGATGATATCTGAGGGGAAGGGAGTGTTGAGAAGGGAAGGGAAGCCCAGAAAGGGGCTCCTCCATCACCAGGATTTCCACCATTCCTTTCCTTGTTCTGGGCCTTGCCTTTTCTTATCTGGCCAATCAGACAATCAACATTTATTAAACACTTCATGTATACCAGGCACTGCACTAAGCACTAAGGATGCAAAGAAAGTCAAAAAGCAGCCCCTGCTTTCAGGAAGCTCACAGTCAATAGGGGAGACCATCATGTGCTGCTGTGGTTTTTCAGTCATGTTGGACTCTTCATGACCCCTTTTGGGGTTTTCTTGGCAAAGATATGGGAGTGGTTTGCCATTTCCTTCTCCAGCTCATTTTACAGATGAGGAAACTGAGGCAAACAGGGTGAAGTGACTTGCCCTGGGTCACACAGCTAGTAAGTGTCTGAGGCCAGTACTATCTACAACTACTATGTACAAACAAGATAGAAATAAGATAAATTGGAGATATTTTCAGAGGGAAAGTTCTCGTGTTAGGAGAGATCAGAAAAGGTTTCTTTTAAAATGTGGGATTTTAGCTAAGACTTGAAGCCAGGCAAGCCAGGTAGAGACATGGGGAGGGAGAAAATTCCAGGCATGAAAGATAGGCATTGAAAATGCAAGTAGTCTGGAGATGAAGGAGTATCTTGTTTGAGAAAAAGCGAGGAAGTCTGTGTCACTGGATTTCAGAGGATATAGGGGTAAGGTGAATGAAGACTGGAAGAGTAGGGATCAAGGTTGTCAAGGGCTTTGAATGCCAAACAATTTTGTATTTGATGCTGAAGGTGATAGGGAGCCACTGGGGTTCATGGAGTATGGGGTGACCTGATCAGACCTGAGCTTCAGGAAGGAAGCTTAATTTGACAGCTGAGTGGAGGATGGACTGGAGTGGGGAGAGGATTGAGGCAAGGACACCAACCAGCAGATTGTTGCAATAATCCAGGTATGAGATCATGACACCAGGGTAGTGGCAATGTTGGAGGACAGACGGGGCATACATAAGAAACCTTATGAAAGTAAAATGGACAGGACTTAGCAATAGATTGGAAGTAGAGTAGGGGGTGAGAGAGAGCAAGGAGCTGAGGAGGACCCCAAGACTGTGAGCCTGGGGACTGGGAGGGTAATAATAACAGGGAAGTGTATAAGGGGGCAGAAGTTTTCAGGGGAAAGATGAGTGGAGTTTAAGACACGTTGAGTTTAAGATGTCCATATGGCATCTGGTCCGAGATGTCCAATAGACAGCCAGAGACACGGTCTGGAGGGTGGTGGAGAATGCAGGGTTAGATGAGTAGATCTGAGAATCATCAGCATAGAGAGGATAATTGGAGCCATGAGAGGCTGCAAGAACCCAAGAAGAAAAATGGTATAGAAGCAGAAGGGAAGAAGTCCCAGGGGACGCCCCCCCACTACCCACTGTGACCTGGATGGACATCCAAGCCAAGGAGACCAAGAAGAAACAATCAGACAGGTAGGAGGAGAGCCAAGCTAGAGCAGTGACATGGACCCTGGAGAGAAATGAGTGTCAAAGAAAACAATAATAGCTGATGGCTAACATTTACCCAGCTCTTACCATGTATGTGCCAGGCACTGTAATTAGTACTTAAACATTTTATCTCATCTGATCCTCATCATAACCCTGGGAGGTAGCCACTATTATTATTCCCACTTTACAGACAAGGAAACTGAGGCAAATGGCGGTTTAGTTGACCTGCCCAAGGTCATACATCCAGTAAGGGCCACATTTGAACTCAGGTCACCCTGGCTCCAGGCTCAGCGCTCTATCCACTGAGCCACCTAGGAGGGTAATTGACAGTGTAAAGGCTATAGAGGTTAAGAAAGATGAGGACTGAATAAAGACGCTAGATTTGGCAATTAAGAGCTTGTTGGTAACTGAAAAGAGCAGTTTCAGTTAAATGATCAGAAGCCAGACTGTAGAATGAAGAAAAGAGAGGAAAGGAAGTGAAGGTGTATAGTCACCAAAGGGAGGAGAGATGGGATGGTAGCTATGAGGCACCAGCAGATCAAGCAAGAGTATTTAGAAGATGGGGGAGACATGGGCATGCTGGTCCAAGGCAATAGGAAAGTAATAAGTTGACAGGGAGAGACAAGCTACGTGAGAGAGTGGGGTTGATAGGGTGGACAATCTCCCGGAGAAGATGTGATTAAGGGGGATCACTTGAGTATGTGAAGGTAAGGAGAAGGGCCACCTCACCATGGGAGGCAAGTGTGAAGGAGGAGATAGTGGTAGGAGGAAGATGGGAGAAGAGGGCACTCTTCTCAATATGTTACAGGGAAGTGTGAGGCAAGGTTTGCAAGTGGGAATACAGGGCTGGGGAGGGGATCTATCCCTTCTTGAGGAAGGATGAATAGGTTTGGAAAAGCCACTGAGTAGAGTGGGATGGGGAGTCAGGGGGATAGGAAATGTTCCTTTGAGGGCCCAGTTGAAATTATGTAACATAAATGTGTAGCAGACATGTTTCATGTCAGCATGGTTTTGTGATTTTCTCCAGCTTCATTAAGTAGTATGGAAGAGCAGAGGCAGGAGTGGTGGGAGTAACTCAAGGCAAAGGCGTGAGAGGGCAAGACCTTCAATAGGATAAGGGGGCAAGGAAATCAAGAGAGGGGAAATGTGTAGAGTTGAACTGATGCACCAAAGGGTCAAGATGGGGAAGGGAGCAGTATAGACAAAATGGGAGTGATGGTCTAGAAAAGAGCTGAAGGATGGAGGGATTGGAGGTTGGTCATGGTGAGGATGGAGAACACGATTTGGAGTTCGGGGTTGCAGGGAAAAGGGAGAAGTGGAATGCTTGTGATCAGATAAGAGAATTTCAGAGCCCATGAACATGGAAGTGGTGCTTTGGTAGGTGATGGCAAGATCAAGGCTATGATCATCTCTGTGTGTCCTCCTAGCAAAGACTTCCTGGGCTCCCGGGACCTGGCACTTGATATGACTACGATGCCAAAGCTGCTGGCACCTGAGGTATGGGAAAAACTGGAAAGTGACTACACCAAGTTCCTGGAGGTAAGATCCAAGGGCTGGGTGGGCTGGGGGCGGGGAGGGAGTGTAGATATGGACAGCCAGCTCCTACATGGAGTGAACTGGGTGATGGGTGGGTCATCAGGGCTTTGTCCAGGGTGCTTGGATTTAGAGACTACTGAGAGTATTCACCTCCACTAGGTAGAACAAATGAGCTCCACTGTTAGATAGCAAGGAATAATTAGTGAGACCAGGAAGCTCCCAAATGGTATCCCTCCTTAGTGCAGGTCTGCACAACATACAGCCTGCTGCTGCACGGGGTACACCAAAAGATTTTGGGTGTCTGTCACGTGACCCGTGGCAGCCAATCATCGTCAGTCTTATATCCCCGTGATCAGTCAACAAGATTTGCTTCTGTGCGAATTTTGATGTAGAGCTCCTTCATGAAATTTGAGGATTTCAAAGCTGTTAGCCCAGACTTAGGATGTGTGGTGGAATGAAGGAATGGTGAACCTGGAGTCAAAACATACCAGTTCAAACCCCAACTTCTCCTCTTAATATTTGCTTCACCATGGCAAGTCTCTGGGCCTCAGTTTATTTTGCTTTTTTTTTTGGGGGGGGGGGGCCATTGGAGTTAAGTGACTTGCCCAGGGCACACAGTAAATGTCCGAGGTTGGATTTGAACTCAGGTTCTCCTGACTCCAGGGCTGGTGCACTATCCACTGTGCCACCTAGCTGCCTCTAGCCTCAGTTTCTTTGTCTGAAAAATGTGGGATTGGATGAGATGACCTTAAAATTCCCTCCCAGTTTTAAAAGCTATGATCCTATGAAGAAATTTTGGTGAGATATGATGAAGAATCTCCTGACAGCAATCACAGGAATGGGTTATATTGAGGTTAATTACACCAGCAGGAATCTTCTTCACCAGGTTCCTTTTTTGTCTAATTAACTTTCAACAATTTTTTTAAAAAATTATAATCATTTCCCAATCTGGCACCATGTTGCACTGAATCTTCTGTTTTAATAAACAAAAATTTGAGTAAAATTTAACCAACAGAACAACCTTAACTATATAAGCAGTATGTTCAGCATTCCACAGCTGTAGCCCTTCTATCTTTCTTAGGACAGGAGGGCCAAGATGGATTTGGAATCAGAAGGCTTGAGTTCAAATCCCAGTCCCTCTGTTTAGTGCCTTCTCTGGACTTCAGTTTCCTCATCTAAAAAATGAAGAAGTTGGATGTGATATCTCCTCTAATTCTAAATCTATGATGCTGTGATTCCATAACTCTTCTACCCCAGAAACCATCTGTATCCCAAAGAAGATCCTCCCTTGTTTTCCCTGGTCCTTCTCAATCCACAATTGGTAACCACCCTGACAGATGCCTTATATGTCATACTGTCTCCATCTATGGTATGTTGTGTTGTTGTATTCTGAGGTCTGGAGATTTTCAGTTGAATTTGCCTCAATGCTTACCTCAGGAAGGCTTTGTGGTACTTGCTCCATCTCCAAAATTGGTAGCTATGGTTCTGCTGTGAGGGCTCCCATGTCAATGGTCCAAGCCTGCACTTTAGATTAATTGATCAGCATTAGCTTCCCAGGCCATGAACTCCTTTATTGTGATTCAACCAAGCAGCAAACATTTACTCAGTGCCTACTATGTGCCAGCATACTCTGCTGATGCAGAAAATATAAATGCAAAGAACCAAAGAATTTCTACTCACTAAGAGCATCCATTCTAATAGGGGAGACAAGTATGTACATTTTTTGTTCAGTTGTTTTCAGTCATATCTGACTCTTCATGACCCCATTTGGGGTTTTCTGGGCAAAGATACCAGAGTGGTTTGCCATTTCATTCTCTCATTTTACAGATAAGGAAACTGAGGCAAACAGGGTTAAGTGACTTGCCCAGGGTCACACAGCCAGTAAGCATCTGAGGCCAGATTTGACCTCACAAAGATGAGTCTTCCTGACTCCAAGTGCAGCACTCTATCCACTGAGCCCCTTAGGTTCCCAGTATGCATATAATTACATGCAAAATAAATATAAAGGGAATAAAGACAAATGAATACAAAGTAATTAAATACAAGGTAGTGTGGTAGGGAGAGCACTACCAGCTAGGTCGTCTTCATGCAGAAGGTTGGGACTGAAGCTGCAGCTTAAAAGGAGAGAGGGATTGCATTAGGCAGAGGGGTCATTACAGATACGGGGAGACGGCTGAGGCAAGGACACAGAGATGGAAAAGGAGATATTTGTGTGAGGAACAGAGAAAAGGTCAATTTGGCTAGATCACAGGGGAAGGAATATTCAATGGGGTTAGAAAATTAGGTGGGGGTCAGATCGTGGAGGGCTTTGAAAGTTAAGCATAAGAATTTATATTCGACCCTAGAGGCACCAGGAAGTCACTGGAGTAGATTGAGTAAGAGAGTGATGAGTTCAGATCTGCACATAAGGAAAATGACTTTGTCTGACACCTTCAGGACGAACTGCAGTGGTGAGATGAGCCAAGGAGACCAAAGAGAAGGCTGGTGCATTAATCCAAGTGTGAGCTGGGAAGGGTCTGAACTAAAGTGGTTACTATGTGAATAGAGACAATGGGGTGGATGTGGGAGATGTGAAGGTAGAAACAGCAAGATCCTGCAATTGATTGGACAGATGGAGTGAGGGAGAATGCGGTTTGTTTGTCCTTCATTCTCAGAGAGATCATGACATCAGGGAAGTGATGCCGTGACTTGCAAGTGAATTGGATTTAAGTGAGGCAGGGCTGTGCAAAGTCACCAGCCTCACGTTCTTCTCCATAGTTATCTGGGTCCAGGGGCAAGATCTGGACAACTGGAGATAGTCCTAGAGGGAGAATGAAAAGTCAAGGATAATGCCAACATTAAAAATCTGGGAGACTGAAGAATGGTGATGCCTTTGACAGAAACAGGGAAATTTAGAAGAGGAGAAGGTTCAAGAGGAAAGAAAGTTCAGGTCGAATTTGAAATGTCTGCAGGACATCTGTTTGATGTGTCCGATGGGAAATTGGTGTTTCAGTACTGAAGCTCAAGAGAGAATGGGGCTGGATATGTAATTACTGAGTCATCAGCTTAGAGATGATGGTTAAATTCACAAGAGCTAATGGGTTTATCAAGACAGATATTGTAGGGGTGGCTAGGTAGGGCAGTGAATAGAGCACCGGCCCTGAATTCAGGAGGACCTGAGTTCAAATATGACCTCAGACACTTACTAGCCGTGTGACCTTGGGCAAGTCATTTAAACCCAATTGTCCTGCTTTCACCCTCCAAAAAAAAGAGAAAAAAAAAAAGATATTGTAGATGGAGAGTAGAAAAGGGCCTAGCACAAAATTTTGGGGAAAGCTAGGGGTTATGGGATGGATGACGAACCAGCAAAAGAGATGAAGGAGAGATCGTACGGTTGGTGGAGAACCAGGAGAGAGCAATGTAACAAAATCTCAGAGAGGAAGGAGCTCTAGAGGAGCTCTGCATCTATTCCCAGGACTTTAAACGTTCACTAATTTCTAGGACAAGAGACATTCATAGGTAGGATAACAGAAGGTGAGAATTGGAAGGGCCCTTAGGTGGTTGTGCTCACTTGCCCCTAGGATTCTCATCATCTCTGCTTCGGCATCTGGCTCTTTCTTGTAAGGATCAGATCTATAACAGCTGTTGCTTTTGTTAGGGTCTCTACCTTCTGAAGAATGGTATTGTCATTGAGGCTAACCAAGAAATTATCAGCCTTTGTTCTTGGCACAGACTATCCTCTAGCAGATGCCCAGTTCGTATTAATTAAACCATTATTTCTATATCAGGCCTGCATGCCAGGCTTAGGAGCTCGTTTTGTTTTGGCCTGTATTATACTCTGATGACACATTGCTTCTGCTTCTGCTTCTGTCTTTACCCGTATGTCCCTGCTCAGGATCCTCAAAATTTTCTCACATTCATTTATCTTCTTTTTTTTCTTCTTCAGAAATGGATATAGTTTGTTTAGTCCAGTTATTTTCCCCAAAATGACATGCTCTTCCCCTCAGAGTTATGCAAAACCACCCAATAGAATGATTGTGGCTGATGAGATGCCACGTTCCCTTTATGTAGTTTGCCATCTGTCAACAGAAAAGAATGTCTGTATTAACTTCAATAATTTGGAATAACCATTTTCTGATGTATTTGACCTGGATTTTCTTGCTATTTAGAGTTAGTTACATTTACATTATTGTTGTAAATGAAAGAACATATTCATATATTCCTTCATTTTAGTCACTGACCTCTCTGTAGCATAGTCATGTGTCTACCACATCAAAAGAGACAAACCGTTCAGTACCTTTTCTTGTGTAATTCCAAATTGTTTTTCAGATTGTTATCAGTCAAAAAGATCAATTCAGAGCTGTATCAGAAGTGAATTTATGTGCCTAACTGTTCATAACCTTCACCACATTGAATTTTTCCATTTTTTCACATTTTGGTCAATTTGTTAGGCCAATTGGTGTTACTATTAGTGGTTCTGAACAATTTTTCACATAGTTGTTGATAATTTGGTTTTCTGTTTTTGAAAACAATTTGCTCATATTTTTTGACTACTTGGCTCTTAAGCAATGCCCTATAATTTTGACTGTCAAACTTTTATCAAACATGTTTGATACAAATATTTTCCTCCATTCATTACAATTTCTCATTTTTGTTCATGCAAAACATCTTTTCAATGAATAAAAACTTATTTTTACTTCTTCCCACTTCCAACACCAACTGAAAAACAAAACAAAATCCTTGCATTGAATATACATAAATAAGGAAAACAAATTCCTGTATTGTCCATGTTAAGGCAGCATTGGTGCTCTGGAATTATTGTTGGTTATTACATATTCCAGAGTTCTTAAGTCTTTAAGAGTTGTGGTGTTTAAGAGCTGTTGTTCAGCCGTTTCAGTCCTGGCCAACTGTTTATGACCCCATCTGGGGTTTTCTTGGAAAAGATGCTGGAGTGGTTTGCCACTTCCTTCTCCAGCTCATTTTATAGAGGAGGAAACTGAGGCAAATAGGGTTAAGTGGTTTGCCCAGGGTCACCAGCTAGTTAGTATCTGAAGCCAGATTTGAACTCATGAAGGGGAGTCTTCCTCACTCTAGGCTTGGTGCTCTATCCAGCCCAGAGGCTGGATAACCCCCTCTAAGGAATGTTGTACAAGGGATTCCTATGCAGTAAGAATTTGGACTAGATACCAGAAAGGAATAGAGAGGGTCCTAGGGCTCCTTTAGTTTTGGGACCACACGAGGAAAGGGGCAAAGTGCTGAAATCTTGGGTCTGATACAGGTTCATCCTGGCATTTGGGTCTGTCCTCTCTCTCAGGAGAATTGGAAATGTCCTAACCATGACCTGTAGCCAGGAAACAGACTCATAAACCTCTCTGCACTCACAAAATCGGCTTTATTCTTAGGGAAAACAGACAAAATTTCAAGGGAAGGAAAACTCTGTCTGTCTGTTCCAACTGATGGCAACACTGGGTCAAAGAGACAAAAGGCACTATGAGACAGAGTAGAGGAAAGAGAGAGATTGTGTGTGTGTGTGTGTGTGTGTGTGTGTGTGTGTGTGAGAGAGAGAGAGAGAGAGAGAGAGAGAGAGAGAGAGAGAGAAAGAGAGAGAAAGAGAGAGAGAGAGAGAGAGAGAGAGAGAGAGAGAGAGAGAGATAAAGGCAGAAATAGAAACAGAGAAAGAAAGTAGAGAGATAGAGTCATAAAGGAGAGAGAAGAGGGAGGGAAATAGAAACAGAGCAACAGAAAGACTACAGAGAAAAAGAGAGAATGGAGAATTTCTTTCCACTTTTCTTTTCCTCTTTAGACCAAGATCAACACCTGCTTTGACAGCATTCTGAAACTGGAACTGGAGCAGTGGTCAAAAAGGGAAGGCCCCACCCTGCTTCACGGTCTCTACCATTCTCCCATCTCCATCGACATTCACATGGTGGGTAATAATAACAGAACTGATAACAGTTTCTATTTCTGTAGCACTTTAAGATTTCCAAGGCACATTCCTCACAACAATACAGGGACAGAGTGCAAATATTAATGTGCCCATTTTACAGATGAAGAAACAGAGGCTCAGAAAGGTTAAATGCTTTGACTAAAGTCACCCAAGTAAGTGAGACATAATTTGAGAAGGGGTTGGAGCCAGGGCAAGGGGTGTTGAGAATTAGGAAGGTGATGATCCTGGATGTTCTCCTCCCTGGTCACACTCCATCTAGAGCTTAGTTCCAGAAACCACTTTTAGGAAAAAACTTTGACAACTTGAAGTGGGTCTGGGGGAGGGCAAACAAGATGGTCAGAGTAGTCAAGACCAAGCCATGTGATGATCCGTTTAAAAAACCAAACCAAATCTAATGGTGGTTAGCTCAGAGAAGAGAAGACTTAAGATCGCAGGAGAATTTCCCTCTCAGTAATAATAGCTCCTACTCACATGACATTTAATGTTCTCTGTGTCCTCACAACATCCCTATGAAGAAGAAGGGCAAATATTATCACTCCCATTTTACAGATGAGAAAATAGGCTCTGAAAGCTGAAGTGTGTTGTTCAGGGTCACGCGTTGTCAGAGCTGGAACTTGAACTCACATCTCCTGATTCCAAGTCCATTGCTGTTCACTATGACACACTACTTCTTTTTTTTTTTGTTAAGATTTTATTTTATTTTTTTTTTGAGGGGGGAAGGCAAGGTAATTGGGATTAAGTGACTTGCCCAAGGTCACACAGCTAGTTTTTGTGTTAAGTGTCTGAGGCCGGATTTGAACTCAGGTCCTCCTGACTCCAGGGCTGGTGCTCTATTCACTGCGCCACCTAGCAGCCCCACATACTGTTTCTTTAGAGATAGAATGGCTCTCAAAAATATTTTAAAGAAGGTTCCAAAAGAAGGGCCCTCTAAGGCCATTTAATCTACCTTATATCTGAACAAGAATCACATCTATGATGTCCCAAACAAATAGTAGGTAGGTCTTCAAACCTTTGTTTGAAGATCACCAGTGATGGGGAATTCTAATTATGGAAGCCTTTTTGGCCAACTTTACCTTGGCAAGAATTTTTTCTTACATCAAACCTAAATCTGTCTCTAGAGGCAGCTTCTCATCCGTGTTTCTAGTCATCTTCTCAGGAGCCAAGCAGAGCAAGTTTCTCTCCCATGACAGCCCTCATTGTATTTGAAGACCTATTCTATTTGGCCCAGGGACAGGGAGGGAAGGGAAGTTCTACAGAAAGGAAGATTTCAGATCAATAGAAGGAAGAACTTTCAATGGCAATAGGCCCGACCTGCAGCCCAGGTGCTACTTATCTGTCTGAGGGGCTGTACGGGGAGATGCCTTTACTGGCAAAGGGGGTCGAACTGGACGAGGGGTGGGGGTGGGGGAGCCCGTGGCCTCAAGGTAACACATGGCCCTTTGACAGCGTCCTTCAGTGCAGCCCTCTGAGGAGCTAGAGGGCCACATGTGGCCTTGAGGCTTCAGGATCCCCATCCCTTGACTGGACTATTCCGGGGACCCCTTCTGACTCCCAAGATTATAAAATTCTGTGACCCTGACCTCTTTGTGCCTCCATTTCCTCATCTGTAAAACGAGGCAATGACATCTGTGTTCTCATATGCTCACGCATGAGGTAAGTCCTTTTAAAACTGAAAATACTATAAAAATAATAGCTATTACTTATTATGTTCTGAGACTATAAGGAGCTGTCAGGGCTGGCCCTGAGGCTGCAGGTTCCCCACCCCAGGGCCAGATGATGCAGTGCCCAGAGTGCTGAGCCCTGCATCAGGAAGACCCGAGTTCAAATCTTGCCTTACTAGCTATATGTCCATTGAAAAGTCACCTGATTTCTGTGAGCCTCAGCTCTCTCACCTATAGGACGGGGGATAATAGTAGCACCCACCCCCAAATTGTTGTAAGGATAAAGTGGGGTCATAGATGCAAAGCACTTTGCAAATCTTGAAATGCTATATAAAAGCTAGCTATGATCATTCCAGTTGCATGGGGACAGATAAAGTTGAGAAAATAGATCTGGCCTTTCTACTAACTGGGAGGAAAAGGGAGCAAGATGTGTGTGTGTGTGTGTGCACACAAGTGTGTGTGTGCATACATGCATGCGAGTGTGCATGCATGTGTGTGCATGTATGCATGCAAGTGTGTGTGCATGTGCAAGTGTGTGCGTGCATGTGCAAGTATGTGTGCGTGTGTGCATGTGTGTGTGCATGTATGCATGCAAGTGCATGCATTGCAAGTGTGTGCATGTGTGTGCGAGCAAGTATGTGCACATGTGTGCGTGCATGTGTGCATGCGAGTGTGTGCGTGCGAGTGTGTGTGCTGTGAAGGATGAGATGAGACAAAGGAAACATCTTGTCCAAGGTCACAGTGAGGGGCTCAGTAAGGTCTCGAACACAGGTCTTCTGACTCTTAGGCTAAGTCTCTCCCTCTTTTTTCCCCTCCCTTACTCCCTCCCTCTCTCTCCCTTCCTTCCTTTCTTTCTTTCTCTCTCTCTTTAGTAATAATATGAGTTTGTTATCAGCTCACAGAAACACTGAATTTTCCTGGCAAATAAGTGGTATACTAAATCCTTATAATGTATATACTTTTATTTTTCCCATCAAAAAAATTGCAGCCTATCAATTCTCCACGAGACTGAACGTCTGAGGCCGGCAGAGCATGTGTTGGCTAAGAGAGCACATTGACCTTGAGCCAGACTACTTCTATAACAGAGACTATTCTGTATTTGCAAATGTCTGCCACTTCACATTACAGATAGAATATAGTAGGGAAATGGAGAGTTATCTTGGCCTTATTTCTCCAAACTCAAATGCGGTTTTTATATGCATCTTCTCCTTAAAACTCTGGCCTTCTGAGTCCCTTCCCAGTTGCCAGGTCTCTTTCCATCATCTTAAGGCAGCCGAGTGGTCTAATAGTTAGAGTACAGGGCTTAGAGTCAGGAAGACATGAGTTCAAATCCTGCCTCAAATAGTGACTGTATGGCCCTGGACAAGTCACTTATTCTCTCTCATCCTCAGTTTCCTCATTTGTGAAATGAGGATAAAATCGTAGCAATTCTCCAGGGTTGTCAAGAGGAACAAATGAGGTTATATTCAAATCGTGCTTTACAAACGTTAAAATAAGTGTAACACAAAGCCAGTTATTATTAGCAGCCTTTGCTGGTACAGTGAGAATCTAAGAGAAAGGGAGATGAAGGGAAAACAGGTGGTTTCAGGATGAGGAGCATCATGTTCTCATCCCCAGGGACAGGAAGTCTTAATTATCCACATTATGTCACACAATCCCAGAGCAGAGTCTCTGGGGGAGATGAGGATTAGCTAATCTCTAAGAGATGACTAAGGGTCATCAGAGACAGCCAGGACCCAATCTGAGAAGAGGGGCATAGCTTTGACAGCCACTGTGTCCATACTGGAGGACTGTATAGGTAAGCAGGAATTCAATTCATTTCACCAACCTCTAATAAGCCCCTGATGTATATGTAGAACAAAATGCTTGCTGTCAAGGCAGATTCAAAGTTTCAATGTCTCTCCCATCGCTACAGTCTAGAAGGAGAACAAGATTTAAATGTGATTTAAATATAATTAACTATAATATACAATATTATGTATTAAGTATATTTTGTTGAGTTGTTGAGTCATTTTTCAGTCATGTCTAACTAACTCTTCGTGACCCCTTTGGAATTTTCTTGGCAAGGACACTAGAATGGTATGTCATTTCCTTTTCCAGTTCATTTTACAGATGAGGAAACTGAGGCAAGCAGGGTTAAGTGACTCGCCCAGGGTTACACAGCTAATAAGTGTCTGAGGCTAGATTTGAACTCAGGAAGATGAGTCTTCCTGACTCCAGACCCAGCCTGTTAAGCACTGTTAACCACCTAGCTGCCCCCAGTAAGTACAATTAGCAAAGTATGAAACAGAATTCAAAGTGAAATCTGAGCACAAGATTGTTCCTGGGGGAATGGGTTTAGAGTTGGAAAATAGAGGGAAGAGTAGGGAAGGGGGTGAAGGATGCTCTTCTTAGAAGAGACAGCATTAGAGCTTAATTTTAAATGATGAATGACTTCCTTTAAAAGATTCAGCAAGTGAAAAAGAAGAGGGAGGCTGTAAGACAAATAAACACAGCACACGGGACGGCTGCTAGCACAGGTTCACTCTGGATCTGGTTAGACAAGAAAGGCACTGAGAAGGGGTTAAGAATCTGACTTTATTCTAGTCTAGTTCCTTAGAAGAGGATTGCTGATAATGGGGAGGACTAACTCCTACAGCGTTCCCTAATCACCCTTCTCACAGGGGCCGGCAAGAAGCGGGGGCAACTACCCCTACGTCCTGATGGGGTCATTCAAGACAGGCACAACTAGTGCATCCCCCAAATCCTCTCAAGCCTTGATGGGGGCCAATTGAGGCAAACACAGTTTCCCCCCAAGTCTTGTTGGAGTCAATCAAGGCACGCACAGCTTCTGCGCACTCAACCCTAAGGTTCCCCCTAAGCCTCAATGGGGGCCAGTTGAGGCACACACAGCATTCGTGCGTTCAACCCTCAGGTTCCCCATTGACTGACCACTAACCACCTGTTTTACAGGGGCAACAGACAAAGAAGGCACATTGCCAGCAATAGCCTCACAAGCTTTCATCACCCCATCCCTGTATCTCACTGTGCAGTCGCAGTGGATGTTCATACTATTTATCATTATATAATGCTGCACAAGCATGGTGAAGATGTCTTGAACCATAATTATGGGAACTCATATCTAACACCTGGGAACAAGAGATTGTTATGGCTATGGATCCTGAGAAACTGAACTCCAGGAAACAATAACCAAAGTCTACTTTACACACACTAAAATTCATCTTCTTACAGAGGCACCAAGGCATGAGAGTACAGGCGTTGTGAAAGACAGAGTAGGTCAGTTTAGTTAGATCAAGAGGGTATGGAAGCAAAATAAGGTAGAAAAGGTAGAAAGACCCCAGACTGTGGTGGACCAGGAACGCTGAGTAAAGACATTTGAATTTTACTCTGGAAGTAATAGGGAGCCAGGAAAGACTTTGGAGCAGGGGAGTGACATCACCAGATGCATATATAAGGAGAATTAATGCAGCAGATCATAAAGGATGGATTGAAGGGGGAGGAAATATGGTGGTCATAAACTGGGATCTCTATCACGTATAGCTGTTGTATTACTTCCTTGGCCTCCTTCCCAGATGATTAGGGAGCATGTGAACACAGCCCGGGCCATCTCCTCGGGGCTGGAAGCTACCACACTACAGATCTTGGAGCAGTCATTGAATGCATTCATCCCCAGGTCAGTCTTACAGTCCCCCAAAGGCTGGACCCCTCACTCCATAGAGGGCCTCCCCAAACCACCTGCAGTGGGGACTCCTGCCTTTCCTTGGGAAGGGAGTAAGAGGGAGGAGGTGGGGAGGAAGAAATATCACCAAATACCCACTGATGCCTGGGCTCTCAGGGCCTCAGCTTTGCCATCTTTAACCCCCAGAGTTGCTTGAGGCTCAGACATGAGTGCTTGAATTCTTCACAGTCAGAATTAACACACTGTCCCCACCCCCACACTCCGTAGAGTCCTCCTTTTTCCTGGGATTAGGGAAGGGACTAGGGGAAGCTCTTGGTGGGATTGGCTGGGTGAAGGTCAGGTGAATTTCCTCTTCTTCACCTATTAAAGATGAAAATAATTATTATAACCCATCACACTCGTATCTTCGTCAGATCCTCAGGTGGAAAGCAGCCTGGATTTAAAATCAAAGGATCTGGGTTTGAATCTCACCTCTGCTACTCACCTCTTGTGTGATTTAGGGAAAGACCCTCTCTGAGATTCAGTTTTCTCACCTATAAAATGAAGGCATTGGACTATATACCAGCTCTAAGGTCCCCGTTATCTAAATCCTATAATCTGTGGACTCTCACACCAACCCTGAGTGGAAAGGGAATATTATGTCTCCATTTTGAAGAGAAGGAAACTGAGGCTAGAGAGGGGACAAAGCTCATTCAAGATCACACAGAGAATTAGAGACGGAGCTGGCACCAGAACTTACCTAACATGGAAAGGTTTACCTGCTGGACAGCTGCGGGAAGAGAGGGGTACAACCTGGCCTCCCTCTTCTCTGACCACCACCCTTAAAAGGTGGAAATTGTCAATCTGTTCCAGCCCACCCCCTCCTCCTCCTCTCACCTGGTTACCACCTCCAGTTACCCGCCCCAGCTCTCCCCAGCAAGGGGAAATCCTTGAATATGTCTGCAGTAAAATAATGAGCAGGTAGCCCAGCCCCTTCTTCCCCTTCCCACCTCCCTCCAACTGGGCAGTAACTGCTATTGACTCCTATTTTGGCATAAGAGAAAAGAGAAACCAGTCTCATGCTTTTAAAAAAATCTGTTTTGAGAAGTATGTAAAATATAAAAATCATTAAGATCCTCCTTCAGTTTAGCTCTATCATCCTCATCTGGGACAAGTCCAAAAGAGAAGTGTGATTTTTTTTTTTCTTTTTTTCTTACTTTTTTATTTTTAAATTTATTTTTATTTTTATTTTTTGCTTTTTAGAGGGAAGGCAGGGCAATTGGAGTTAAGTGACTTGCCTGAGGTCACACAGCTAGTTTTTTGTGTTAAGTGTCTGAGGTCACATTTGAACTCGGGTCCTCCTGACTCCAGGGCCAGTGCTCTATTTATTGTACCACCTAGCCGCCCCTTTTCCTTCTTTTTTAAAAAGATGTTATGATTTTGTTGTTGTTTAGACATTTTTCAGGCATGTCTGATTCTTTGTGACCCCATTTTGGGATTTTCTTGGCAGAGATACTGGACTGGTTTGCCATTTCCTTCCTCAGCTAATTTTACAGACAAGGAATCTGAGGCAGAGTTAAGTGACTTGCCCAGGGACACACAGCTAGTAAGTGTCTGAAGTCAGATTTGAACTCACAAAGATAAGTCTTTTTGACTCCAGGTCTAGCACTCTATCCACCTCTTGGTTACCGAGATATTATAACTATGCTTCATTAGAATAATACCTTCACTTGTGATTAAAGTTCAAATCCCGCATATTCCTTTCATCTGCATACCCTGCCATCCTTAGCCCTGCTTCTCTTTGACCTCCTTCATGAATAACACACTGCTTTATCTAAGCTGGTCATTTAGTTCTAATTAGAGAGAAATGTTAATAAATCTGAAAGAACAGATAAGCTTTGGAACCAGTAACTCGGTCTACCTGGGAAGGGGAAAGGAAAGGAGTGGGGACAAGAGGAGGAGCATCCCCATCTCCGGCTCTGTTTCTGGCACACACAGACCACCTTTCTGGGTGGCTATCTGCATGGTCTATGCCTCCACCCACGGTGGAAGGTGAGGAGGTGGGGTACGGCTGTGGCAGCCTTTGCTCTCTCCTCCATCAGTACCCCACCTACCCTTTTGTGAATTCTCTCCTGCACAGTGAGGGGACAGCAGTGCTGCCCCTTCAAGGATCCCACAGCCAATGAGAACTCTTTCTGCCACCTGGAACTGGTCTCCACAGCCTGCTACACCTGATCCCTAGAGCAGTGATCACCAGCACCATTCAACCCATTTGGACACTTTTAGTGTTGCCCCAGTGTATTCTGGGGTATTTTTTGGTTGTTCTAAAAATCCATTATTTTTAGTATTGCTAATATTAAATAGATGCATTTATTATTTTTGCTTTTACCAATGCACCTAGGCATTTATATTATATTATGTCATGGCATATATCATATCAATTCACATCATATATCATATCATATCATATCATGAAAACACAGTGGGTTTGGAGTCAGAGGACCTGAGTTGGAATACTGACTCTGACATCATTTGTGTTACCTTGGGCAAGTAATTTCCTCTCCTCTCTGCCTCAGTTTACTTCTCTATGAAATGAGGTGGTCATTTTACATGGTCTCCAGCTCCTCTTCTGCCTCTAAATCCTATGATTCTTTAGCCCCTGGTTTGGACCAAGCAGTCACAGGATTTTTTCCTCTTTCCTTCTCTCTGTGTGCAGGTTTGAGGAGAGGTTCCTGGTCTCGGACACTGCGAAGGATCAGACCCTGTTCCTGCCCTACCTCTGTGCCTACATCACTGCCTTCCAGGAGCTGAAGTAGGTTTCAGTGTCTGGGGAGGACACTCCCTAGGGCAGCGGTTCTCAACCTGTGGGTTATGTTCAATTAGTAACAATGAAAATACATCCTGCATATCAGATATTTACATTATGATTCATAACAGTAGCAAAATTACAGTTATGAAGTAGCAACGCAAATAATTTTATGGTTGGGGGTCACTACAACATGAGGAACTGTATGAAAGGGTCACGGCATTAGGAAGGTTGAGAACCACTGTTCTAGGGGTTGGGAGGAAGGGGTACAAGGAAGCTGTTAGGTCAGACTCTGGCCAAGGCAAAAATCCCTCCTCAGTCATCTTCCACTCAACAAAAGTTTATTAAGCAGCTCTTGTGTTTAGAGCAGTATCCTCAACTATGGGGATAATGCCAAATTTAGGCATGCTATGGTCCATGCCTTCATCAAGCTTACAGTTTGACAGAAGGATAAGGATATAGTTATCTGAAATACTTAATACTTAATGTATTGGAGAGATGCAGAACAGGTCTCTGGGAGGCCTCAGGGATAAGAATGAGGGGGAAGGTGGTATTTGAATAGGGTTTTAAAGGAGGAATAGAAATTGTTGATTAAGAAGCCAACAGACATAGAGAGAGGTGAAGGGATATTCCAAACATAGGGGAAGGTATGAACAGGAGCTTGGAGGCAGAAAAGGGCTGAACATGTCTGGGGAATAGAAATTAGGTGTTTGTTTGAAGTACAATGTGTAGAGGGAAGTAATAGGAGATAAAGTTGGAAAGGCAGGCTGGTGCCAGATGGCAGCAGGCCTCCAATATCTGGATAAAGAGCCTATACTGGCATTCAGCAGAGAGCCAGCAAAGATTTTTTTTTTTAGCAGAAACGTGACTAGTTTTATGCAATAGGAAGGTTATTCTGACAGCAGTATAAAGAATGGATTTAAAAGTAGAGAGAATGGAGGATAAAGATTCGACTTTGTTCCAATGTCTCTCTTTTCTCCCTCTCTTCTTCCTCCTTTTTTATCTATCCCTCATCAGGGTGATTCAATGGAAAAGAACCTTTGATTCCATTTCCCCCAGCCCTGCCAATAATACACTGGGTGACTGACCTTGGACAGCAATCTTCATCTATGTGAACCTCAGCTGTAATAGGAAGTTAATGATAACTGTAGCACGTACCTTGCAGCATTTGAGCAAAGAAATTAGAAGCAACTACCATGGTTCTTTCCTGCAGCTCTGCAGGAGGCAGAGAAAGAGTAGACCTGGGCCCTGGCCCGGGCCCTTCTCTGTAGACCCTCATAGGCGGGTGCTCCAGACTAGGAGAGATAGGAAAGACCCAGTTAGATCTAACTACAATACCAGGTGTGGATAATATTTGATTGACAGCTCAGCCACCCAATGATATGAGTGGAATGCCAGATGAGAGGGTGGGCAGTTCCTCCCACTATCCCACAGAATCCCCTAGAAAAGAGTTAGCTCTTGGAGCCCAGACTGATCATCATTGTGAGAGCGTTAAAGATTGGCCTCCAGGCAATGCTAGAGAGTTTGCTCAACTTCTACCTTCGTCCCTGTTGGAGAAATCCACCCCAAGAGAGCAGACATGGTGACTTAGAAGAACACTTGATTTCAAGTCAAGAGATGTGGGTTCAGATTCTAACTCTGCTATTTACTAGCTCCATAATGATGGCTAACTCCCTCCCTACCTCTGGGCCTCAGTTTTCTCATCTGTAAAATGAGAAAGCATTGACCCAGATGATTTCTCAGGAGTTGTCTGGATCATGCTCTGAAGCTTGGGTAGGAACAGGAATCACAGGATGTAGAGATAGAAGGATTATATGGGCCAATGATCTCAACTTACAGCCACGGAAACAGAGAGGGCAACAGAAAAAGTCAATTGTCCAAGGCCCTTGTTTCCAGCTCTATGGTGAGGGAATGAAGGAGCCACAGGAGAAAGACGCCCTTTGGTTTTCCTGGGGATCTTTTACCCCTTTTGATGATTCCCACGCCAAGAGATCCCATTTCTATGGCACTTTATAGTATCATAAACACTCTCTCCATAATACCCCTGTGAAGGAAGACATGCAAGAATGTCCATCCCTCTTTTACAAATAAGGACCCTGAGTCCCAGAGAGGGGAAGTAAGTTGCTCAGGGTCATAAAGTGAGCCAGGGCAAAGGTGGAACTTGACCCCAGATACCTTCACCCCCCATCTAGTGCTTTTTCCAGTTGGGTGAAATTAAGAATTATACCCCCACCCTCACTTGCCTACTAGCCTATGAGCTTAGGGGAATCAATTTTATCCGTTCCTCTGCAGGATTTGAAGTCAGAAGGTCTAGGTTTGAATACCAGCCCTGCAGTTACTATTTATTTAATGGGGCAAGTCACTCTTTCACTGGGACTCAGTTTCCTGACCTGTAAAATGAAGTGGATGGGAAAGATGATTTCTAAATTTAAATTTCTAAATCTAAAGATAATTTCTTTACCCACTTTAGATCTTGTAAGGACTCACCTACCACCCCCACCTTTCCTACAGATACCATCAGGGTTGCTGCTTTGAGATCTCATAAACATATCTCATATGTTACCTCCCTCCACCCTCTCACAATGCTCCCTTCTCTCCCCCACCCACCCTGCCACTTCTGCCCTCTTTCCCCCACAAAACAGCTTCCTATAGTCCTTCAGTCCCTATTTCTAGACTCCTGGGGACCATTCCCCTACCTGCAATACTAGTCTAGGCCTCAAGGTGGCAGAAGACCTCTGGGAATCATTAGTCTGAAACACTGAGAATCAATGGACTAAAGAATCTCCAGACCTTCTGTAGCCAGAAATTCAGGGAATTCCTTGAATTCCCACGTCCTAGTCCTGGACAATGGGAGATTATAGAAGGGGACCATTCTGGGTCCTTCCCTCAGGAAGATCACAATCTGGAGTAGACAAGAGAAAGAGACCCAACCCTTGCCTTCAGAATGCTTGTGGTCTAGTCAAATTAGAGGAGAAGGGTACAGGAACATGGGATAGGGCATAGCCAGTCAGGCCAGTGAGGGTTACCATAAGGTACAGAGAAGTTCAGAGAGTGGAAGGACCACTGTGCACTGGTATAATCAGGACTGGCTTCCTGAAGGAGGTGGCATGAGCTGAGCCTTAAGAGAAAGGCAGGTTTGTAACAAGGGGATTACTGTCTCCTTGCTCAAGGAAGGAGAATAGCATTTTAGGAGAGAGGAATAGCTCAAAAATAAAGAAAGGTAGAAATGAGCCAAAGGTATATATGGCATAATGAAGAAATAGGCCTTGATGAGACATGAGACAAGCCTGGAGAGGACATAGAAGTCAGCCTACAGAGGGTTTGAATACCAGGCTAAGAGGTTTGTATTACATGGAATAAAAGGAGAAATAGGGAGCCATAGAAGGTTGTTGATCAGGGAACGATATCAGACAACAAGCATTTATTATGTACCCAATTAAGTGTCAGTCACTGGGTCACAAAGGCAACAGGGAATCATTCCCTGCCCTCAAAGAGCTTCTATTCTAATAGGGAGACAACATATACATATAAAATATACCCACATACAACATATACACATAAAATAATGTAACCTGGGATTCAGGCCTAGACTATTTAATGAAACTTTCCACCAATGAGGAAAGTCTTATGGAAATGATCCAGGCCTGAACTCTTAGTTACCTGTACAATATACATACACAGCAGACACATGGTCTTGCTCAGAGCTAGGCATTATGAATTTGATTTTGGCAGTCTTTGGAAGGGTGGATTGAAGACGGGGAGACTAGAGGCAGCAGAGCGGGAGAGGGGGATGGATAACCTAGAAAGCTTTGACCAAATGAGGTGAAAAGAGACTGAGGAGGGGGTGACAGTATGAGAATGAAGATGGAAATAAATTTGAGAAATGGCGGTAACCAAAGCAGTGCTTCCCAGTGGATTGAATGTTGAGATGCATATAGCCCAGAAATGCTGCAGAAATTGAGAGGACAAGGAAAGCAGGACCAAGCACTTCAGGCTAAGGCATTCACAGGCACAGGATTTAGAAATTACATTTTGTCATTGTTGCTGTCAGTCATTTCAGTCATGTCCTATTCTTTGTGACCCCATTTGGGGTTTTCTTGGAAAGGATCCTGGAGTGGTTTGCCTTCTCCAATGGGTTGAGATAAACAGAGTTTAAGAGACTTGCCCAGGGTCATAAAGCAAGTGGGTATCTGAGGCCAGATTTGAATTTATCTCTAAATACTTTGACCACATAATGAGAAGATGGAACTTACTGGAAAAGACCCTGATGCTGGGAAAAGATTGAAAGGAAAAGTGAAAGAGAACAGCAGATAATGAGCTGGATAGATGGCATCATGGAAGTGGCAAACATGAACTTGGACAGGCTTCAAGAGATAGTAGGAACATGACTAATGTGGAAAGAGGATTAATGTGATTGTACATGTATAGTCTATATTAGATTGCTTGCTGTCTTGGGGAAGAGAGGAGAGGAAGGGGAGGGAGGGAGAAAAATTTGGAATTGTAGCGTCAACCACACTGGCACACCCAGGATGGCTGCTAGCACAGGTTCTTAGATCTGCTTTACTAAGAAAGACAGCTGTTCAAGGGGTCAGAAATCTTTTTAAATTACAATTCATTACTCCAGAGAAAAAGTCAGCACCCTGAACTTCAGAGAAAATACAAAGAGAGAAAATACAGGCAGAGAAATAAAGACAGACAGGGCTCTGACTGCCTGAATCAGCTATTTACTTTGTATACATCCCTGGATCAAGAGCCTTTACATTTGAGCAGTTGGGGAGCTCTGAACATAGGCCACTCAGAATCTCGACCAGGGAATCACAAGATCCTGCTCATAAGCAAGCCCCAAAGCAAAATACCAACTTGGAGTATAGATAACGCTTCTCAGAGCCAGAAGGGATCACAACCCTCTTGACTCTGTACCTAATTAGAAATTAGTGAAAGGTGGGAAAGCCTTCCAACAAGCAAGACTCCCCTAAGCAAACTTTCCTTAATGGGCTCCACGTGAGGCCTATTAATGGGCAGGGAAGATCTTAAATTCCATTAGTATTACAAGAACTCAAAATCTTATAAAATTGATGTTGAAAACTATCTTTACATGTAATTGGAAAAATACTATTAAATTAAAAAAAGAGAGAGAGAGAGAGAGATAGTGGAAGATAGAAGGGCCTGCTATGGTCTATGGGGTCATGAAGAATCGGATAGGACTGAATGAATGAACAACTTCTTGTCTCCAGACCCAGTACTCTATCCACTGAGCTAAACTAACGGCCTCAGAAATTATATTAGGGGTCATCTATTTCCTCTTCTTACTCCTTTATTTTTTTAGTTAAGGAAATTGAGGCCCAAAAAAGCTAAGTAACCTATCCAAAGTCATATAAATTATAACATAAATTTGAACTCAGGTCCACTGCTTTTATCTACTATCCTTTATCTAAATCTGTTGTTTTTTATTTATTGTGTTGTTGTTTCAGTCGTGTATGACTCTCTATGACCCCATTTGGAGTTTTCTTGGTAAAAACACTGGAGTGGTTTGCCATTTCCTTCTCCAGCTCATTTTACAGATGAGGAACTGAGGCAAACAGGGTTAAGTGACTTGCCCAAGGTCACACAGCTAGTCAATGTCTCAGGTCCTCCTGACTCCTCATTTTCCATGAGTTCAATTATCATCTCTATAAAATGATTCCCAGATTTATATATCCAGCCTCAGTCTCTCTCTCCTCTCTCTCTCTCTCTCCTTCTCTCTCTCCCCCCTCCCTTTCTCTTTTCCTCTCTCTCTCTTTCTCTTTCTCTTCCCCTCTCACCCCTCCCTCTCCCTCTCTCCTCTCTCTCTCTTTCTCTCCCCCTCTCTCTCCCTTCCCTCTCTCTTTCTCTCTCTTTCCCCCTTTCCCTCTCCCTCTCCCTCCCTCTCTCGTTCTAGTCCAACACCATGAACTACTTTTCAGACACTTTGAAGTAGATGTCTTCTAGGCATCTCAAACTCAACATATCCAAAAGAGAACTTTCTTTCGTCTAGGCCCCACACCCTTCTGAAACATCACCATTACTTGTCAAGGTTGTCACTCCTCACTCTCCACGATCAGAATATCCAATCAGTTACCAAATTTTGTTGTTATTACCACAACTTATCCTTCTTTCCAATCATACAGCCACCATCCTAGTATAGGCCCTCATCACCTCTCAAGCAGACTAAAGTACTAGCCTCCTAATTTGTTTTCCTGTTTCAAGTTTCTTTTTCTTTTTTGGAGGATTAAGTGACTTTCCCAGGGTCGCACAGCTAGTAAGTATCTGAAGTCAGATTTGACCTCAAGTCCTCCTGACTCAAGTCTCTTCTCCCTTCAATCCATCTTCTATACTAGTGCCAAAATGATTTTCTTAAAGCTCAAGTCTGACGATGTTATCCCCCCCACTCAATAAATTCCAATGTCTCCCTATTACTTCTAGAATAAAATATGGAGTCTTCACTACTTAGCCCTTTCTTACCTGTCCAGTCTTACACATCCCACCCCTCCACTGACTCTAGTAGCCATCCTAGCCTGCTCACTGTTCCTTACACAGGTTGCTCTGTCTCCCACCTCCATGCCTTTGTACTGGCTTTCTCTCACACCTGGAATATTCTTTGTCTTCATCTCTACCTCTCAAAACCACTGGCTTCCTTTTAAGACTCAGCTCCGTCTCCATCTTCAGTAGAAGGCATCTGCTGATCTTCCTTCAATGCCTAGGTTACCTTGAGTTTGTTTGTATCTTATATAGACCTGTATCTGTACACGTGGTCATGTTTCTTGAATGCACGGACAATTTTTTTCGTCTATTCATTGCTAGCACCTAGTCTAGTGACTGGAGCATAGCAGAGCTCAGTAAATGCTTACTGGTGACTGATTGAACGAAGGAGTAAAGCTTCTCTGCCTCTCATTCCATTTTGTCCCATCTGGTCCTGTTCATATTTACCTTGTGGTCTAGCTTGGCCAGTGATTCTCTGCATGACCTTGGCCTTGTTCTCTCCCCCTTATGAACCTCAACTTCTTCTGTAAAAATGAGGAAGTTGGGCAAAATAGCTTCCAATCTCCCTCCCTTCCAGCTCTGATATTCTTTATGGTGTAGTGCCCAGAGCAGCCACAGAGTAAGCTATGCCAAACTCTCCTCCCCCAGCTACCAGCTGCCCTTTTGAGGTTTTTTCTCTCACATGCTTCCCAGGCACACCCCAAAACAATCGTTTGTAGCTGAACCAAGCCTATAATTCTGGGATTTTCCAGCCCAGTGCCCTTCCTTGTTGGCAGGCAGCAGATGGGCATGAAACTAGCATTGTCATCCTCAGAGCAGGGGAAGATTAGGGAACCTTGGGTGGAGACATTTTGTCTGGAGATTCAGGGACCCGTACTGGTGGAGGAGGTAGTTCCCTGTCTGTGGTGCTCTGTTTCAGGGTCCAGGTGGTACCCACTGTGACCCTTACCCAGATCACCTCTCTTAATGCAGGTCTTTTCTTCCTCTCCCCATCAAAACTGACCCCAGGATTCCTCTCCCATCCCTGCAGGGTTCCATTCCCAGGCCTGTAACAGTGACAATTAACAAGGTGACTTGAAGGCAGCCCAGTTAAGGCTGAGAGTCCAGGCCTTCAAAGCAGCAAACTTGGATTCTAGTTCCAGCTTTGCCATTGACTCTTTTTGTAACTTTGAGCAAGTCAGTTCTCTCTTGCCTCAGTTTCCCTATCTGTAAAATAGTAATAATAGTTTTTTTGTTTATGGAGGCTTTGAGCATTGTCCTCTCAACAACCCCATGAGATAAACAACGAAAGTCATCTTACACAAAACGGAGTCTCAGAGAAGGGGGCTGGACTTGCCCAAGATCAAAGAAGCTAATAAATAGAAAAGCCACAATTAGAAAATTAATGTACATATCTCACTGCACTCTTCTGCCTCCATGGGCTTTGACTAATCGAGAGAAGTAGTGTGGGGTGGTGAAACAAGGGTTGTTAGGCTGAGAATCAGAGAAATGAGCTTCATTTTCAGTTCTGTTATTTACAATCACCTCATTGTTGTTTACAATGTCTCTGGCCTCAGTTTCCCGAGAAGTTATGCAGAAAGGATGGGAAGGAGCTCATGTGAAATGAAGAAGTTTGACTAGCTGTCCTCAGAGATCCCTTCAGCCCTAAATCTAGAGCATAGCAGTCTCAAAGGTCCTTTCCAACTCTAATATTCCACAAAGCTCACTATGTTCTCGGACCGTTGTTTCAAGAGGACGAAAGGGGTGGCAATTACAGATCTCAAAGTACATAAGAGTGTCTGGTTGAGTGGACAAAGAGGGATAAGGCTTTCTCCCCTTCCCAGACTCCTGCACCTTGCCCAGTGCTAGGAGGCTCACTTGCTCTTGGCTTTTTCTCTCCAGGACCAACCTACCGGCCAAATTTCTAAGCAGCTTTAAGAATGTGGAAACGACACTGTCCAAGGTGATAAGCAGGTTCAAAAAGCAAATGCTGATCCATTTGCATCGAGAAACACAGGTAAGTTCTTTGGTTCTAAGTTCCTAGACTCATTATCTGCTCCCGTGGTATCAGATGGAAATGGAAGTCACCAAACCATTTATAAGGATGACCACAGGACCCAGAGGTAGCCCCAGCTATGGAATGATCAGGGATGCATGGGGCTGCTGACCAGCCAGAATCCACACTGATTTTTGACAAAGGCCAGGGTGGAGGATCTTGGCAAGTAGCAGGGGTTTTCTGGTAAAGATGGCGAAGGATATGGGAAAGTTTTTCATTTTCCTCTCACTAGGGAAAATATCTGTTTACAAAGAGCCCTTTTGTAAGAAAGACAAAAGAAGAAGTTGCCTGGGTTCTGTGACAAGAGGTGGTATCCAAAAGGAGTCTGCGTGGAAGAAGAGATAATATATGGATAGAGACAATGTATAAGAGGAAGTAGTGTGTCAGAGGACACACTGAAACAGTGTACACCTGGGTCCACTATGTGAAGTGGGTCCACAAATCCTTGTTATCTAAACTAAACTGGGCCCTCACTACTGCACGGCAATCCTATTAACCATCTCTGAGTTTTCATCACACTAGCCGGAAAAGTTGCTTCAAAAACTTTTCTCTCTTCAAGGCTCCAACTATACCCCCATTCCCTCTCCTCTAAACATATGACTTTGTCTCCTACCTGACAGACAAGTTTGAAATCATTCATTGTGAGCCCTCTTCTCTCCCATTCTCCATATTAGAAAACCTGCCTATGTCTTCATTCACCCTCTTCCCCTACCCCAAAGTCTCTGAGAATGAGGCAAATGTCTCTTTTTCTTGCCAAAGCTAACTCCTTTTGTTGTGACTTTTGAAAAAAATCCTTAGAGACATCATTTCTGGGTAATGTGATCATCTTCTTAATAAGGCCAACATATCTATTAATAAATGGAAGGCTCTCTCAGAACAAAGACCCCTCAGGGTGGTAGGTTCACAGTGTATATGCCCTTTAAAGAGAAGGTGTTCCTGTGGGGTGGCAATCAACTCTGATTGGTGAACAATTAATGAGAAAATGAATATTACAATGAGAGGCTGGGCTATATTACAATGAGGGTCTTACAGTACATGATTTAGATTACCCAAGTCTTGGTCAGAGAGACTTACCAGTTTCAATATCACCTGTCTGACAAAAAGGAGGATTCACGTTTTCCCAGGCCTTTCTGAGCAAACACAACGAGCAGGAATATACTCATCAGTCCAAACTTAGAACTTCTTTTACTATCTGATTAGATCTTGACCTGGGTAAATCTTTAACAGAGATTTCCTACACTGGTTGGTTTCTGGATGAGGAAGTAGAAAAGGGGAAAAAACCTTGGTTTTGATGAATAATTAGTTATTAATACCAGGAAGAAATGATCATTTTTCACATTCCTTTTGTTTGATCTTCTCCTTTGGGAACTTCCTATATCCATCATTCTATTTTCCTCATCATAACCCTAACCCTTCCCTGCTATCTACAAATACGCTCAAGTCTTGCCCATCCTAAAAAACCCTTGACTTCACCCTGCCACCTGACAAGCCTTTGTCCCACATCCCTCCTTCCCTTTTACTGTCAAGTTCCTAGAGTTGCCTGTACTTGCTGTCTCTACTTCTGCACCATTCCCTCACTTTTTAATTCCACGCAACATATTTCTGCCTCCTGTTTTCTCCAGAGTGACCAGTGGTATCTTAACTGCTAAATTTAATGGCCTTTCCTCAGTCTTTTCCTTAATGATTTCTCTCTAGTTTTTGAAACTATTGACCTATTCAATTCAATAAACATTATTAAGTTCCTCCTATGTGCCAGGCTAAGTGCTAAACACTGAGGATACAAATAAAAGTTCCTTCCCATCAAGGAACTTACAATGAATGAAATGGAGGAAGACGACTTCAGAGGGAAAGTAGAGTGAGTTGCAAAGTCTAGATTCTTCCCTTATGAAGGGAAAATTTCAAAGGAGGAGTTTAATGTTCTGCCCTCCAGCCCTCCAATCAAAAGAGAAAAGGGGCTGAGGGAGCTGGGAAGGTGTTGACTATCCAAGGCTGAGTTTAAGAGCATGATGAAATTTCTGGTGATCAGCTTATCCAGGACTTCTCCCCCACCCAACCCCTTTAACCTACCACTGTCTTCTCTTGGCTATCCTGACAGTATCTTCTCAAGTCTCCTTTGCTGGTTCATTATCTTTCTCCCATCCTCTAAGTATAGGTATACCCCAGGGCTTAGTCTTAGATATTCTTTTCCCCCTCTACATAGTCTCTCTCTCCCTCTATATTCTCTCTCTCTCTCTGTCTCTCTCTCCCTGTCTCTCTCTCTCTCTCTCTCTCTCTCTCTGTCTCTGTCTCTGTCTCTGTCTCTGTCTCTCTCTCTCTCTCTCTCTCACACACACACACACACACACACACACACACACACACACACACCTGTCAATCTTATTAGCTTCCATAGGTTCCATTATAATCTCTATGCAGATGAATCCCAGATCTAAACTTTCCCATGAACTCTAACCCCAGATCTCTATCTGCTGGGCATCTCCACTTGGACTTCCTGTTGGTACCTCAAATTCAACCTGTCCAAAACTGAGATTATCATCTTCTCTCCCAAACCTTCTCCTATTGTAGGCACTATTACCATCATGCAAATTATGAGGGAAGTTGAATTCTAATGAATGGCCAGCAACTATTCTAGGATGGGTTAGAATGGTTTATTGATATAGCCAAGCAAAGGCTATAGGAAGGTATGGACAGATGAATAGCAATTCAATCAGGCACAGAGTAACATGAGACCTGCCTCTCCCACCTCCAGGGCAGCATGCTTTGGTTGATGACCTAGATGAACAGTGAGATCTGTCCTTCCTACAGCAGGAGGTTCAGAGTTGCACAAAGCCTAGGTTTACATTGGATTTTCAGACAAAAGGTCTCTTATGGCAGCTTTTACATCAGAGCCAAGGAGCATGAACTAGTAGCAAAACGATGGGAAGTCCCTAAAACTTAATTCAGAATGAGGAAGGTAGAATTATAAATATTTTGTATAAGCAAACTTGGTAGAGATTTTCAGCTACCAGTTCTAACTAGATCTGGGTGCAATTTAAACCTTAAGCATCCCAGACCTGGGGAAGAAGAGACAGCCTAGGAGAGGGGGGTCATCAACTCCTCTGGTGACTCAATTATTTTCCTGGTCAGGAGGTTCAAAACTTCAGGGCCATCTTGGATTTTTTTACTTCTCATGTCCATATCAAATCAGTTAGTTGCCAACTCTTTGCACAGTTATGTATTATATGTTATTATATATAAAACATATATCATGTTAATGATGTATATGTTATATATTAATAATATATACATGTAACATACATGTATATTTCTATGTGTAACATATGTATAAAA